>CM034351.1:40277775-40603735 GCA_019925275.1 Mytilus edulis
TGTTTTTAAATTTTTTTTAGTGATCACTTTTCCCTAGTTTAAAAAATGTTGAATGATATCTTCTAGTACTCAAGATGATAGCAAATTGGTTGTTCAATTTTTTTAAAAAATTCCCCAAGGGGTGAATAAATTTTAACCGGGTAATTATTTTATCCTGTTATCAAATCTGGTTTTTTTTTTGGGGAGATATGGAGCAAAAAAAACAAATTTTCGGGTTTTGTCCTATCCTGAAATTTTTAAATAAAAAAAAAAAAAAATGAAATTCAGATTGAAAAAAAATTCAAATTCTCGAGAATGGCAAGGTTTATATAAAAAAAAAACATAAATTTTGCAAAACCCCTGGGTTTTCGTATTCTGAAATTAAGAATTGAAAGAAATAACAGAAAAAAAGTGGTTTTTCAAAAAAAATTTTGAATTATTAAGATTGTTTCTATTGAAAAACCCCCTATTGAACTTGTAAATGTGAGATAAATTTTCCACATATATCAGTCAAATTTTTGAAAACCCAAAGCTGATAAACCAGGCGGTAGGGAATGAAATTTTAACTTGAAGATTTGGGAATTTGAAATAAACTAATGCAATATTTCCATGATCATGATGATGAAGTCTTTTTTGTTTACATTTTTCCTTCTTCCTGATAGACTGAAGACATAAATGCATAAAATTTGTAAAAGTTTTTTTATTTAACTTTCGTTCTAAACTGGGATATTATATATATTTATCATGATTTATGTTATGTTCCAGTTCTATGTCAATATATTATCGTCGTTTATATTATCTTTGTTATGTACACGAGTTTGTATAGTATTATACAGAACTACATTAATAAATTCGTGGGTCCATTCATATAACAGACTCAGGAAACACAACCGTTTTTGTTTTGTGTATCACTGCTGTCATTACTCAGGTTAAGGTTCCCTTATATGAGATAATATCTGAAAAAGTCTAAGTTGGCGATAAGAAAAAACACCAAAAATGTCTTTAGACCCGGTATTTTAATAGCACAAATCAAAGAACACACATTGAGGATCTAGGAACTGTTGTCTGTAATTCAAAACAATTCTTAAATGTGGTAACAATGGCCATTTAAAAAATGGTACAAAACAAATCCAGTTCTTTCCTGTTACCAAAGTGAATCAATTTTAAAAGTTTCTATGGGAATAAGGAATAAGTTTAAGACACTATTTGTGATTTACTAGTATATCCTGCAATAGTTTATCAAATGCAAATTATTGATTTTAGCATTTGCAATACAAAACGTTTAGAAATATACTAAAATATAGTCAGATATGTAGGTAACATGAAAGAATCTGGAGTACTGTAACAGGACAGAGTTGGTAACAAAAAGCATTTTTTTTCTCAAAAAAATGCTTTATTTTATAGTTTAAGAAAAATAATAATTTTCAGATTGGTCACAATTGAAAGGAAACAGCAAATAATGCAATTTATCCTTCGAGACCAATACTGTATAAATTGTGGCATAGATAAATACTAATAAAATGAACTTCTATAGTTTGTTATCAAACTCATCATTGAACAGTGCTGTCAAACAGAACTTCATAAACGTATCAGTGAACATAGCTATCTAATGGAACTGAATAAATGCACTAGTAAATAGAACAATCAACGGTACTGAATAAACGCATCCGGAACAGCTATCAAGCAGAACTTAATAAAAGCTTCTAAGAACATAGTTATCGAACTAAACAGAATGCATGCACCAGTGAACAGAGCTTTTTATCATTTCGAAGATAATTACTATATGGTATTATATTAGAATATCAGTCATCAAGGACAGAATCGTGTATGGTACAGATTAATCAAACAAAGGGGTTACATATTTATTATACATGTTTCATTCAGCAATATTTACCAAAATGCTATCATGAGTTAATAAGTTTTGATTGGTTCTTGCAATTGAATATCCATCTATTTTAAAAACCTTATCTATATCGCATCTCTCTGAATGTATTGTGGATATGCTTCTTAAGAGATGTCTAAATATCTTGTTCTTAAGTAGTTGTGATACTTCAAGATAGTGTGAATATTAAATAAAAAGCATTACTTCGCACCGAGTTTCAGAGAAAAAACTCAATACATTACACTTTAAAATTAGAAAGCGAAAATAATACGTTTTTGGGTTTTTTTTCTACACACTTTTTGTATCTTAAATAGGTATCAAAGGTACCAGGCGTATAATTTGATACGTTTCGTTTGCATTAGACTCACCAGTGACACTCAGATCAAAATTTTAAAAGGCCAAGCAAGTTTAAAGTTGAAGAGCATTGAAGAATAAAAATATTAAAAGTTATTACAAATACGGCTAGGATAATTTATGCCTGGAACAAGAAAATCCTTAGTATTTCGAATAATTCATAATTTATAACATTAGAAACGAAAATTCCACCAGTAGTGGGATCGACACAGTGATGTAAATAGTTATCAAATGTATCTGGCTTATAACCTTATTATATGTAGTCACTAATTACTGAGACCTGTAAAATATTGTCTCGCTAATCATTTTCTTCGTTAAACATGATATAATTTATCATCTAGTTTTCGAGATAATGGCAAAACCAACTACGAAATGTGATACAAAGGACTCAGAGGTAATGCACCCTACATTTGTTGTCCAATTTCTCTAAAACTTCTAAAAGGCAATATATTTTAACCTTCTTATCATTTTCACCCTGTAATCTATCTGGTTTATTTTTTAGATACACCGAAAAATCTAAGGTTTCTTTTCTCCAAATTTCTAGTTTGTTGTTTCCTGAAATTATGAAATAAAAAGAAAGAAAATTCAAAAAAAATTAATTAGAAAACAGATTTGAACCATCGATATTATCAAAGTTCAAATTGAACACTGCCCTTCCGAACTTGTAAAGATGTAGATAAAATTTCGACATTTATCAGTTTATAAACCAGTTACATTGTTGATAACCCTGCTGATAAACCAGTTGGTCGGGAATAAATATTTCGCTTTAAAAGGTAAATTTTTATGAGTTATCCGATATTTCCAACATATTTTTTTCTTTAGTTACCTTTTCTATTCTTCCTAACAAACAATTGACCCGAATGCGTGAAATTTGTAGAATTTTGTTATTTGTCATTGGCGTAGACATAACATATATTTATCTTCATATAAGTTACGTCCCATTTCTAGGTCAAGTTAATGTCTTCGTTCATAATATCTTTGTTATCTACGCGAATTTGTATGGTATTATTTCAATCCTTGAATCTATTTATATACATGTTCAAGGACCCATTAATTAAGCAGGTTCAGGAAACTAAGCTGTGTTTGGTATTTGTATTATTGATATCAAAACACAGTTAAAAGTTCCCATTTATTTATATCAAAAAGGACCACACAAAACACAAAAAGTACGACCAATCATAATCATTTAAGGGCATATCCAACAGTTTATTTCTGACGGTGAGAATTTTTTCCCTTTAAGATATTTCATTCTTCAGTTGACAGAGAATCGAATTTTGCCCAAAAAAATATATGTTGTCGATTTCGTTTTTGCAAAAATTACTGCTTAAAATTGAACATTTTTTGCAATTTTGGAGTAAAAAACGTTTTTTATTGAAAAAAATAAATATGATATTTTAATCAACATATACTTATATAATTGGGCTAAAATTGAAGTAAAATAATTCAAGATGGTTAGAAAAATCTAACTTTACCATTTGGAGCATAAATTCTTACTCAAATAAAGCCAAAAACGTTATGGTGGACCCAAACAACGGCAAGAAATGAAAATTTGAAATGCAGATTTTTTATTTTTTGAAATATTTCTAACGGTGTCGATTTGGCCAAAGTGAGATATGTTATTCTTTTAAAAGAATGGAACGTCATAACGTTTTGAAAAATATTTGTCACCATACTCGTTTTTGAGAAAAATTGAGTAATAAAATACTGTTTACCTAATCCCTCCCGTAAGCCTCACAAATTGCGCCAAAAATTAAGACGTTTCGGAAAATAACGTTTAATAATTTTTCAAAGGCAGTGCGACGGTGTGGCAGATAAATGTATTTATACAATTTGACTTTGTTGGATAGTTGTCTCGATAGCACTCGTATCGCATTTTCTTATTTATAATGAACCAGTATCTGGACGAGATAACAATTCAGGTAGTTTTACTATTGTGTTCGTCAAAATTGTGAAACCTGATAGTGAAAAACTCACTGACTCCGTATTAATTCATTTTGCAGTTTCGGGCTTTTTATTCTTTATAGGCTTCTAGCTATAACAAAAATCTGAATGTTGACTCTTAGTGTTTTGAATTATATGGGTCGTTGGGTTGCTGTCGTATTAATGTAGAAATAAAAAATATATATCCGATGCATAGTGCAGTGAGTTTCATGCTATCTATACGTTAAAAAACCATCTAAATAAATGGTTGAAGGGATATACGAACTTCGAATAAAATCTCTAAACAACAACAAAGGTCACATGAATCTTCAAATAAGTCACATGGCTGATTTTAACACATTTGTTGCGCCTTTTGCAGTTGAAGGTAAAAAAAAACAGCTTTTTTTTAAAAAAAAACCAGATCAGTAAGACAAAAGCTTGGGAATAAACGAAAGGGTCGAAAAACGACCGTGACTGCCGTTGTTTTACTCTTCAATATATGAGTTACTGCATATACATAATCGAGATTGTTTTCTGTTCTACTGCCCTCCACCTAGTTTGACTGCATACAATGTAACCACTGATGTAGACTACTATATTATGTCAGATTATTAAAAACATGAATTCAAAGAGAAAGATGCGGAAAGAAATTCTAAAATTTTCGTTTAAAAACAAAATGTAAATAAAAATAAAACACCAAAACTGGAACCCTGTTTCAGACAATTATCCGTTGAAAACTGATGATTATGCATCACTATATGAAACTGATAAATTGATTGTTCCCGTGCTCCAGTGGCAAATATATCACACATATTTAGGACGAGGCGAAAGTGGATCTGAAGTAAATCATTGATACATTATTAGGATAAAGAGTTTGCTAATGTAAAACGTATGCCGTACTAGAATAAAGTTGAATAAGATCAAAATCTAGAGTTAAGCTATTAGCCCCCCCCCCCTTTTTCCCAATTTTGAATTATGGTATTTCTATGGCTGTTTTTTCCCCTATCCTGTTATGGACCCGCTGATTTTATGAGAGCGTGTCTTATTAGTCAAGACCTACATCAAGACCTACACCGTTTTTTTTTTGCTAAATTATATTTGTTTTCTTATACATAAGTAAACATCAAAATCGTCAGATATTTTCTACGTGTATGTCAATGTATATCTATATACTACAATGTTTTCCTATTTCAATTTTGTTTTTATTGCAGTGTCATCTTTTGTTTTACATTGTTTACCAGTTAAAGATCGTATAGATCTACTATATGTATGTACTGTACATTAGGACTTCAACGCAAAGCTAAATGCATGATAAATGTTAGTTTACGCTGTATCTTATTTTTTTAAGAAACCAGTTTTTTTTTCATCTTTCTTTAGTTAAACCAAACTTTGAGTTTTCTATCCTGAATGACAAAATCTCTGAAAAGTTTGGTAAAGAATTAATTGCAATTTGCATTCTAATGCAATAATAAATCATTACGTATTTGTTCTCGTTGTTCTCTACTGTATTGATAATTTCAATAAAACGGAAACTTAAGTGAAGATAGTCTACAATGATCAAGATAATTGCGGTTCTTTTATAATAGACTAAGACGACAAAGATCTCTTTAAAGATTTGAGTTCTATTTCTGTTAATATTCTGTATGAGTTTTTTGCCGATTCCCGCCGTGCCCTTTCTTTTGATGAAAGAACCCGCCCTTTCCAGACGGCCATAGCAGTTCCAATGGTGATTCCGTTATGACGTCGTTGAAACAACGTTAAATTACGGGAAACAATAGACGACGTTTACGTTTGTTGTTACCTCCCCTGAAACTGTTGGATATGCCCTTAACATATCCTTTCTAATGAAAAAAAATGTTTGTTCTGCCCCTCGACAAAATATTGAAGTGCATATTGATTGACCTCTGACCGTGCGTTCGTCCGTCGCGATAAAGATACATGATATGTCCTGCTATCTTCTTCTACACTTTTTCAGCAACAGCTTATTCTTTGTTGTTGTTGTTGTTTGTGCAATCATGTCCTCAAATATTCTCATGCATCATTTGTGGCTAACAGACAGTGGTACTATTTCAGGTTGTACTTAAACATCAAATCATTCTAAAGTTTGTTGAACACTACTCATTTATATGGCGAGGGGCATCTCCCATATCAAGGATTTGTATAGTATATTTTCTTACTTTACAAATCCTTGCCCATATCTAGTTTTTTTAAGAGTTTCAAGTAATAATTTGTAAGGTACTATACAAATCCTTGATTTATGAAAATTATATCAAGAACCGTTACTCTGTATTGTGAATGCATGCAAGAAATACCTGCTAACCAATACAAGTGCTTATTTATTTTTCTCTCTTGTAATGAAAAAAAAAAGAAGAAATGAAGTTGTTTTATGTTTGAAATGTTTTACAAGTCTATCTTTTTTATAGTGTGGGAAGATTTTTAATATTTTTGATCTGCTAATTATTCATTTAATGGTACTGTGTCATGTGAGCAAGTTTGGAGATCATTTTATTTATTTGTAATTGATTAACAATATATATATAAACATGCTATGATGATCGATAAACATAGCTGGCTTGTATCCGTCTCAGGTCAAAACAAAATTAAGTATGTGTAGCCGGTGATCCAAAACAAAGATTACTATGTTTCAAACTACAAATCGCTGGATTTGACCCCGTGAAGATTAACTTCACATTTAACGCCATTATAAACTGAATTTATCTTGTTTATGGATATACATTTCCACTATATATTTAAAAAGTTGAATGCCTCATTTTATCAATTTAAAGCATGTGACTGTGATGCTACAAAATCTGCACACGTTTGATTTATTTTTAATTTCGGGCTATCAATTACCTGTGTAAAATAAGATAGACGGGAGCTATTCCGATTTTGTTATATGTATACTATTGATTGATTGAGTATGGTACTAAACACCACTTTCAGTACGTATGTCTTTAATATGAATATCAACATTATATGGTATATTTGCCAATAAGGCAACTTATATCAGAGACTAAATGAAGTGGATGTAAGCAAAAACTAGTATAGGCAACCGTTCGGCATTCAACAGAGAGAAGATCCCATAATGTAAAGTCGGCTATAATAGTTCACGACATGAAAATTGTCAAACAATTTAATTGAGAATACTAACAATCTAATGTATATGAAATCTGCTTTAAATTGATACAGGATATTTGAGTGATGTACGCATTTTAAGAAAATCAACGACATAAAAGCAAACGTAAGCCATCATCTTGAATGTTAAAGGTGGATTTGGTGCTGTTGTTTTAAACTTTTAATCATCTTCTTGTTTTTGCAAATTGTATGTTATGGCGACAGCTACTAATAACAGCTGTGGTGTTTGTGAACTCCGTGACATCACCAAACCATCCATAGTCTGGTGTACAGAATGTGACGAGGGACTATGCACAGAATGCAAGGAACATCATAGTTTGTCTAAGTCGTCGAGAAGCCATAGTGTTATACCTTTTACCGATTACCAGAAACTACCAGCTGATATACTTTATTTACTCAGTACTGTACCAAACACGATAAAAAGTATCAAATTTATTGTCAGAAACATGAATGTCCCTGCTGCAGCAGATGTTTCGTGGAAAGCCATACCAAATGTCGGGATTTTGTCGATTTAGATGACGTCAGTCACAATGCCAAAACCTCTAATGCCATGCGCGAGTTAGAGGAAACATTAGTTGAAGTAGCAGACAATCTACAGAAAATTCGCCAAAATCAACAGGACAATTTGACAAAATTCAAAGAAAGTAGAAAGAGTATAGAAACAGAAATAAAGACGTTCAGAACAAAGATCAGCAACCATCTGGACAAGCTACAAGAGGATTTAATGGAAAAACTCTATGCGGAAGAAGAAAAAGAAAACTCTAAAATTTGTCAGTTATTGTCATCATTAGAAAAGAAGGAAACAGAAATAGCAGAATGCCAGAGAAACCTTGTGAACATAAAGCAACACGCAACGGACCTTCAAGTCTTTCTTTCCATGAAGCAAATAGAACAGGACGTCCTTCGCAAAAATAAATCCCTGCAGTCGCTTAAAGAAGGCAAAAATTTTAAGAACACTATTCTTTCATATAAGATCAACACCTATATCCAGAATATCATTTCCGATATCAGAAGTTTTGGAGAAGTACGTATTGAAGCTAAATGTTTCAATTTTGTTCTGGAAAGGAAAAATGCTAAGCAAGCCCAAATGATGGTACCAACCGTTAAACCAAGATCCATTGAAAATATAACGTTAACTAACCAAAAGACCATCAACACTCAAAGAAGCGTAACCTTCGGATGTTGCATGCTGCCGGATGGTAGAATGGCGTTTACTTTCTTCTATGAATGTAAGGTTATTATGTTTAACATGAAAGGATTAAAAGACTTTGAAGTGAAGATGCCGGGTAACGCTTTTGATATAGTGTACATCAGTGAGGACAATACATTGGCTTTGACATCTGGTGGTTCAAAGAAGATGTGTATTACTATTATCGACTTGGAGAAGAAACAAATCAAGAAAACAATGTCACTGGATTCAAACAGTTATGGCCTTGCATTGAAAGATAATCGATTGATTTATTCCGGTGGCGACAAAGGAATACGAATGATCAACATGAACGACGAGTCGATATGTACAATAGTGCGGGACACCATGCCATGTGGCTGTTACACTGCAACATTTAGGGATAACATATATCATACAAACAATGAAACAGACACTGTAACATGTTATAATCTACAAGGAGAAATACAATGGACATTCCAAAATAAGAACATTCTGAAGAGTCCTCGTGGCATTGATGTAGATAGTGATGGTAATGTGTACGTGGTGGGGTTCAAGTCGGACAATGTTGTAGTTGTCTCCCCTGATGGACAACGACATAGAGAGGTATTGACAGCAAGTGATCTAAATTCTCCCTTTTCACTGCATTATAGTGGACTAAAGAGTCAGTTGCTAGTGACAAACTACTCTAACAGGGCTCAGTTGTTTGATGTTATTTAAACAAGTTTACATGTAACTCTTCTCTTTACGTAATTCTGAGCAGTGTGTTTGTTTCCTAGACGTTAAAACCCGATTTGTTACTTTCTAAAAGGAATATAATATGTAGTGTGTTTTGAACATATTCAAGCACCGACTAAACATAGGTATTGTTGTTATATTATTAAATATCTGTATTCTAATAAATTTGATTGAATGAGAATATTGGTATTATCACGAATCAGAAACGATGTTGGTCTCTTAAAAATTTAATAGAAATAAAACAATGAGATATGATGTTAATACAAATTAGGCAACTATCAACCAGAGACCAAATGACGTGATTGTTAGCATTTATAAGTTAGTAGGATTATTGATACTATCAATAAACTACCATCATCACCAAATATCAAAGATAGAAAAACATTAGACATGACGAAATACAACCACTGACAAACTTTCTTATTTGGGACAGGCACATGCACATGTGGCTAGGTGAGATAAATATTACGTACTAGCAAATGAAACAACCTGAAATTATAAAAAACATTTACAAAGTAACGATAGCAGCTGTATTATACAAGATGTAAAAAATATTACAATAAAACACTAAACCGTATCAAGTCAATTACTGTAAGCAAGTGGAATAACATAACTTGCTAATCCGAAACCATGAAGCCCTATACTCTAATATATGTGGCTGAACTTGAAAGTATATTACATGTTTTGACCATTATTTGCATTTGGGATTTTAAGGTTTTCATCGCAGAAATAACTGAATCAATTTAAGCTAAACTTGACATAAATGGTAAACGGTTGGTAAGCAATCATGGCTGTTTTTACTGAAAACAAAACATGAATGAGGTACAAATAGTCTTATACCTTGAACACTATTGTAAATAGGGACAAAAATGTAAGGTTCATCTTCAAGAGAATACGTCTGTTTTTCGGGGTTTTGGTGTCTGTGGTATTAATTCAGTTTATTTTTGCAAGATATCGCTTAGTGCATATCTTTGTAAAATATGCGATCCTATTTCATATTGTTTATTTGTTCGATGCATGAATGCCATTAATGTTTAGCTTGTATTTTGTGTACAGTTGTTTGTTCTTTGTTTTCGCCTAAGCGTTGTCAGTTTGTTTAAAACTGATGATTTTGATGTCCGTTTGATATCTTTCGGGTGTCTTATCTGGTATTTAAAGCTGAGTCTAACGGCATATGTTGTAACATT
Organism: Mytilus edulis; assembly: GCA_019925275.1. Lineage (NCBI taxonomy): Eukaryota > Metazoa > Mollusca > Bivalvia > Mytilida > Mytilidae > Mytilus > Mytilus edulis. Next base: position 40,288,136 of record CM034351.1, read on the forward strand.
TAAAAAAATCGTAGAAACTAAAGACTTAGCAACACGAAACCCACCAAAACTGTGGAACCTGCTACACATTCATCCCGACGATTACTTCTTTATTGACTTAGTTAACAGTTATGGTAATATTGTCTTTCATCTATATCTTCTTTTTCTCATGTTACATTTTTCTGTTTACAATTTCTTAACATTTATAATGTAAATTTTTTACTGGTATAGTTTTCATGAAAAATGGAAAAAGGATGCAAATATGCATGAAAATTTTCATTCATGTGTTTTGAATGAGTCGACTGGCCTTTAGGGAGAAAGAGAATAACTACCGAACCCCAACGAAAATTCAAAACGGAAAGTCCTTTGTCAAATGGCAAAATCAAAAGATCAAAATCATCAAACGAATTGGAAACAACTGTCTTATTTCTAACTTCGTACAGGCATTTCCTCATGTTGAAAATCATGGATTAAACCTCTCTTTATAACTATCTGTAGACCTTATTTGCTGCATGTTTTCGCTGCTCACAGTTTATCTTTATCTTTCATAAAAGAAACACTTAAACAACGGGATAATCATCATCAATGTTTAGAACTTCTAACAAGGAATCAATTGACGGTTTCGATTTCTTTGCTAATTATGTTTGCTTCCTAAGTGTTTCTCTCTATCTGCTAAAGTTTTCAGGATTGTAGGCATAAATCAGCAAATCAAATCATTTACAAACAGTTTCTTCATCCCCCCCCCCCCCCCACTAAAAAAAGAGAAAAACATAGGGGTGATCGTTTTTAAGGGCAATAATAGTATTTTGGCAGATGGATTCGGTAATTTTCATTTTCTCATAGATCTGTTGTTCTTTCTATCTTTAATCGCTCTGTCTACTTTAGTTAGCTTCTATATCCACTTGAGTTTTTGCAACAATATCAAAACTTAAAAAGAGCCGTTAAATGTCTTGTAGTTTTCATTATTAAACCTTCTATAAGCAGTCATCTGACTTTTCAATTATTGACTTAAAACTGTTTACAGCAAATAATCAACTGTCATTTATAGACTTTGCCTCTTCCTTTTTGGTCAAATAATATATAATCTTTCTTGACGATAAACATTTCTTCCTGTCACTAATTAGACTTGCTTGTAGATCTTGTCTTACTGATAATCTTTGCTACTCAAAGTTCCTTCTCTCTACTAGTTTTCAAGATGATAACTATAATCATTGATAATAAAAACCTTTAAATATTAATATTAATCAATACCCCATTTCTTTATATGCTAAACTACGAATGATCAACTTTTGGTGTCGCGTTCTTGATAATGCGAATTAAGATAAATTATCATGTATACTTTATAGATTATTATGCATTAACTATAACAATTATGGTATTGGTAATAAATGGATATTATGTATTAAGAAAATATCTGATGAAAGTGGCATGTCAAATATGTGGCATTGCAAAGATTATTTGACAAAAAATGGATAAAATTAAGTATTGAGCAACAGCTTAAGGAGGTAGACCTAGGTTAAGGGAAATAACTCTTAAAATCATCAGTACGTTTGGTGTCAACCATTTTCAAAAATATATTCTAAGCTTCTAGGCTACATAGATTATTTTCAATCTGTTTCAGGTAAATGCTTAAAATACATTGATGAACTTGACTTTTACAAGCGCATAACTGATTTACAGAGTTATCTCCCTGAACCAAGGTCTACCCCCTTAAAGACCAATTTCGACAAGAGTGGTGTGCAGATTTACATCAATCCTCAAAAAGTTTATGTTATAGAATTTTCAAGACAAAGTATTTATCGATTTTGCCTTTTGATTTTTTTATATACTTTGTGTAAATTTAGATGCGCAAATCATCGTTTGCCAGTGGAGACGGGAAGGTGGCAAACTATTCCGAGATCGGAAAGGTCTTGTCATCTCTGCAGCTCAAGAGATATTGGCGATGAATTTCACTACATTTTGTCATGCAATTTTTTTTAACATTGAAAGAGAAAAATATTTACCAATTTATAGTAACAAAATGCTAACATTATTTAATTTAAAAATGTATTCTCATCTGAAAATATTGTAGAACTAGAAAAATTGTATAGATTTATACGATACATATCATTGAAAGTCTGTCCTCCCGGTTATAGGAACTGTAATAATATTATAATGTTATTTATTTTCACACATGCGAAACAAAATATGTATTATATATGAACTGTTATTTTCTCTGTAGCTATGTACTAGTTTATGAGAATAAAATCATTCAAAAAAATAATTCATTCATTCATTCATTTATTCAATGTATTTAACTTGCTTATCATTTTCAACCTGTTACTTAACTGGGTAAGGTTTTGAGATACATGGCAAACATTACGCGTGGTTTTCCTCGGCAAAGCTTCTGGGTTTTTTTTAGGTTTTTTTTTGTATCCTGAAATAATGATATAAATAGAAAATTAAATTAAAAAAGCAAACTCGAATGAAAATTATTATAAATGTTCAAATGATAACGTTTGTCTTAAACATGTTAAATACACCAATATCGAAACTGACAAGTCTGTAGATAACATGCCGACATCGTTCCGCAACTAAATCAGTCGCGTTAGGATAACATTCTCGATAAACTAGACGGTAGGGGCTGGATATTTTAAAGTAAACGGTAGGTTTTAGGATTTATATATTCATTCCAAAATTAATTCTTCTATTTTTTTTCGTTTTGTATTCTTTGGAAAATATGCATATGGTCTAAACTCATAAAATTTATATAGCTCATCATTTTTACTTTTGTTCGAAAACTAGTTCGGAAACGTTATATATATATTTGTCAAAATGATAACGTTCATTTTTTAATACACCACTTTCGAATTTGTTTGGTATTAAGATAAGGATTATTTATCAGTTGATTAATCATATATCCCTTAAAAACCTGTCTGGAATGATTTTACATTTAAAGGTAATTTTAGGAATTTATATGATATTTCAAATATAATTTTTATGTGTTGTTCATCCTTTCTAGTAACATTATCGACTTAATACGAGACATTTGTAAATTTATATTTTGTTAACTTTCATGCTGGTCAGGGACATTATATATATATATATACGTCTGAAATTCTTCATATGTATTTCCACTATATTTTCATTTTTAAATTAATTGACCGATGTTTTCACTCTAAAATACGTGACACTGGACACTACACAAGCTGCAATCTTTTAAATTCATTTTTATTTCGGGCGATCAAATAACTGTATATACAGAATGTGAAATGAGATAAATGAGAATTATTCCGATTTTGTAATATATATCTTCTATTGATTGGTTGATCATTTGTACTAGACGTCATTTTCAGGAATTATGGCTATATTTTGAAACCAGAAACTAAACTAAGCCTTTATTTTCTGTTGCGTTCGTGGTTGGTGTTGTTACTGTTGTAAACTTTTAAATCAGCTATTGTTATTTGTAGTTTGTGTTTAATGGCGACAGCTACTAAGACCTGTGGTGTTTGTGAACTACGTAACATCACTAAACCATCCATAGTCTGGTGTACAGAATGCGACGAGGGACTATGTACAAAATGCAAGGATCATCATAGCTTGTCTAAGGCATTACAAAGCCATCGTGTAATAAATATAGCCGAAAACCGGAAAATACCAGCTGATATTCTTAAAATTACTCAGTACTGCATCAAACACGATGAAAAATATCAAATGTATTGTCAGAAGCATGAATTACCCTGCTGCAGCAAATGCATCGTGGAAAGCCATAAAGATTGCCAAGATTTCTTCAAATTAGATGACGTCATTCACAATGTCAAAACCTCCACTGCCATGTGCGAGCTAGAAGAAATGTTAGTTGAAGTAGCAGGAAATCTACAGAAAATTCGTCAGCATCAACAAAAAAATCTAACGACATTGAAAGTAAGTACAAAGGAGATCGAAAAAGAAATAAAGACAACGAAAATAAAGATAAACAATCATCTTGACAAACTACAAGAGGATTTAATGAAAGAACTATATGCGATAGAAGAAAAAGAAAACACAAAATATCTTCTGTTATTGTCATCACTAGAACAGAAAGAAAAGGAAATAGCAGATTGTCAAAGAAACATTATGAACATTAACCAACATGCAACAGATCTTCAAGTGTTTCTTTCAATGAAGAAAATAGAGAAGGACGTCTATAGCAAAAATCAATTTCTGCAGTCGATTGAAGAAGACAAATATTTCAAACAAATTTCTCTTTCATATAAGATCAACAACTCTATCCAGAATATCATGTCTGACATCATAAGTTTTGGAGAAGTGAGTATTGAGGCTAAATCTTGCGATATTGTTTTGATGAGGAAAAAGGCCAAAGAAGCCCAAATACTGGTACCGACCATTATATCAAGATCCATTGAAAATATAAAGGTAGCGACACAAATGAGCATCAACACTCAAGTGGTGTCAACCTACGGTTGTAGCATGATATCGAATGATAGATTGGCATTTAACTCCTATTGGGATTTTAAGGTAATTATATTCAACATTAACGGATTAAAAGAATTTGAAGTGAAGATGCCTTGTCAAGCGTATGATATAGTGTACATCAGTGAGGACAATACATTGGCTGTCACATCTGGTGCTTCAGCGAAGACATGCATTTATATTATAGATCTTGAGAGGAAACAAATAAAGAAAACCATTCCACTAGATTCCCAAAATTATGGCATAGCACTGAAAGAGAATCAATTGATGTATTCCGGTTACGACAAAGGTATACGAATGATTAATCTGCGCGACAATTCGATAAGTGACATAGTCCGAGACGCAATGCCCAGTGACTGTTACACTGCAACAGTTAGGGACAAAATATATCATACAAACAGAGAAACAAGCACTGTGACATGTTATAATCTACAAGGTAAAATACAATGGACATTCTTAAATGAAAGCGTTTTGAAGAATCCCCGAGGTATAGATGTGGATAATGATGGCAATGTGTTCGTGGTGGGGTTCTCGTCGAACAATCTTGTAGTTATCTCCCCTGATGGACAACGACAAAGAGAGGTATTGACCACAGATGATGGTCTAAGTCATCCTGTCTCACTTCATTATAGTAAATCAAAGAACCAGCTGCTTATCGCGAACTTCAATAACAAGGCTCATTTGTTTAATGTTATTTGAAAGTGTATACAGTTTAAACTCTCTCTTTGTGTCATTCTGTTTGGTGTTTAGAATAACTTGATTTCTGGAACATATTATATTAATTTTTCAGTTGTTTAATATGTAGCATTTATTTGAAACCAAATCATGCATTCATAAATATTTATATTTTAAGAGTCTACCATCAAATTTGTACTTTTAAGTCACAGCTTCAAGAGTTTTAAACGAAGTATAGCTCTCCAAGTATAACAATAATTCTTAGTTAAGCAAAAAAAAATCATGCTAGTTCATAGATGGAATAACATAATTGTCATGAAATTGTTTGGACGAGTATTGTGAACATTGTAGAAAATTCTAGATTGCATGTTAGTTACCTAATCGCGTCACTGTATTTGATATTCTGTGGTGTTTATCGTTAGTGGAGTGTTTTCGTTGTTCTGCAGTTTGCATGTTGTGTCGGCTATTATTATTTTTTTTTTTTTGCGTTTATCTGTGATAAATGTTCTTGTGTGTGCTTGTGCTGTATTTTTGTCACGTAGTGTTGTCATTTTAGCGATATTTTTAACATTGTCACAAAGCGGGAAGTTTGGTCAGTCATTACACCTGATTCAACCTACCATTTTTTATGAAAATGTCCTGTACCATGTCAGGTAAATTGCACTTGCTATCACATAGTTCGTTTCTAAGTATATTGTTGTTTGTTTTTGCTTCACTTCATTGTTCCGGTTGTTCCTTTGTTTTCCTCTTATAGTTCATGTATTTTCCTCGGTTTTAGTTTGTGACCTGGATTTGTTTTCTCTCAATCAATTGATGACTTTTGAACACCGGTATACTATTGTTGCCTTTATGTAACAAACAGATAAAGCACAGCAGATCCCTATATATGTACAGAAAGGTCTTAATATTTATCGATTATGGACTTTTGAAGAGGTCAATACGTTATATATGAACCTGTTCAGATTATATTGACCGAGGACGAAGTCCGAGTGTCAATATAATCTAACAGGTCCATATATAACGTATTAACTGAGTGAAAGTCCTTAATTTCTATATTACATATGTAAATAATGTATTAGGAAAAAGAAGTGCAATGTTCTTTCTGTATGTTTTAAAAAAAAAAAAAAAATTCTACATGTTATTGAGAATATCACTTTATTTAAAACTTCATAGCTTGTTGCATTATCATTCTTATATTTTCATCGTCAGCTTCTAACATAAAATTCTTGAAATCTCCTGATAAATTTGCATATTTTCTCCTCCGATGCGGCGCTTCCTCCGTGGTTGTTATGGGTGACGTAATGACATCATGAATCTAAATTTAGTAACATTTTTATATTGACCACCAATATACGTATTTATGGAAACATAGCGTCAATATAAGTAAAAATAGAAACAAGGCATCAGATACGTAAAATAACTTTTGAAACACGTGATCGTCATATCCAATGAAAACAGTAGAATGCTACACCATATGTAATATTAATGGATATGATTGTTTATAATAGACTTCTTTATTTAACAAATTATAATAATGTACGTAGACTAGAAAATATATGACATTGTCTTTATAATGAAATCGTTGTAGATTGAAATTATTAGTCGATGGCGCAATCTCGAAAATATGATTTATGTTCAAAATGACCAAGGTATACTTTTAGTACGTTAATTGTTATTCTAATTAACTTCATGGTATAGAAATATCAGTTTATATACATAATATCTCACTAGAAACCATGAATTGTAGTAGCAAATCAGGGTCTTTATCAAAAGAGAGATGTTTATACTTTAAATTAAGCGCCCTTAATCATCTTAAGTCGATAACAAAATTCTGTAATTCGTCAAAAACTACCAATGACTTCCATCAACTTTAAGTTCTCCCAATAAGAAACATATATTTGTCAAAAAGGCAACCAATGACGAGATTTATGATTTGGCATATTAACAAATGATTAAGAGAGGTTAAAATACAATTGCAAAATAAACTCAAGGAGGAAGGGTTTATATCTGCTGTATTTGTTTCATTCACAGGGTCAAAATATACAAAGTTATTAAATCCTAATGGATTATCAAATTTAAACATTAAAATCATATGTCAATATTATATACAGGGCTAAATTATCGGAAATTTAATTACAGGTGTAGTAATTGTCAGATTAAATCGTCAATTCATTTAAATCCCTTTTTGGCATTAGTATTTTTTTTTATGTTGTTCCAAGATTAAAGAAATGAGATGCCAATTGAATGATGTAGTTAAACTTAGACGCGTAAATTATGTTCAAGTAAACCGAAAATCCGACTTATCAAGAGTCTAAATATATATATCTATATTTATTTATGGAACAAAGTTACGAACCAAGGCGTAAATTTCGAATCAACCGGGTTCGATATAACGAGAGTTAACTATACAATCAATAAGTTCTAGCTACTTTCATAAAGTTAAAGTATGATTCTTCAACAAAGTATGATGTTGAAGGCATTTTGAAAGAAAAGGAAAGATTGTTTACATTTTGGGATGATTTGTTTTTCAAATTTGGCACCATTTTGTTTTCTTTGAATGTGTATCATACTATTGATTTGTTAGTTGGATACAACAAATACAGATAAATTATCCCGGCCTAGTTAAATATATATATATAAATAGTATATAACAATTTGGTTAGTACTTATTACGTGAATAAGAACATGTAGTATGAGTGCAAATAAGATAACTCTCCATCTAAGTCACAATATATAAAAAAAAGTATATTGGTCAAAGAACGGACTTCATCACGAAGCCTTGCCTCACACAAAACAGCAAGCTACAAAGGGCCCCAACATGACTAGTGTAAAACAATTCAAACAGGAAAACCAACGGTCTATTCTATATAAAAACGAGATTTAAGAACACCAATAAACCACATCAATTCAATAAACGACAACCACTGAACAACAGGCTTCCGGCTTAGGACAGGTACATACAAATACAGCGGGTTTGAACGTTTTAACAGGCGACAACTTCAACCCTTACCTTAGACAGTAGCGTAACATTGTAAGATAAAAAGAGACTTATCATTAAATGTCTTTTTGATCGAGTTAAGCTATTTTGATTGATATTTTTTGTGTCTCTTTTTATCTTACAATGTTACGCTACTGTCTAAGGTAAGGGTTGAAGTTGTCGCCTGTTAAAACGTTCAAACCCGCTGTATTTGTATGTACCTGTCCTAAGCCGGAAGCCTGTTGTTCAGTGGTTGTCGTTTATTGAATTGATGTGGTTTATTGGTGTTCTTAAATCTCGTTTTTATATAGAATAGACCGTTGGTTTTCCTGTTTGAATTGTTTTACACTAGTCATGTTGGGGCCCTTTGTAGCTTGCTGTTTTGTGTGAGGCAAGGCTTCGTGATGAAGTCCGTTCTTTGACCAATATACTTTTTTTTATATATTGTGACTTAGATGGAGAGTTATCTTATTTGCACTCATACTACATGTTCTTATTCACGTAATAAGTACTAACCAAATTGTTATATACTATTTATATATATATATTTAACTAGGCCGGGATAATTTATCTGTATTTGTTGTATCCAACTAACAAATCAATAGTATGATACACATTCAAAGAAAACAAAATGGTGCCAAATTTGAAAAACAAATCATCCCAAAATGTAAACAATCTTTCCTTTTCTTTCAAAATGCCTTCAACATCATACTTTGTTGAAGAATCATACTTTAACTTTATGAAAGTAGCTAGAACTTATTGATTGTATAGTTAACTCTCGTTATATCGAACCCGGTTGATTCGAAATTTACGCCTTGGTTCGTAACTTTGTTCCATAAATAAATATAGATATATATATTTAGACTCTTGATAAGTCGGATTTTCGGTTTACTTGAACATAATTTACGCGTCTAAGTTTAACTACATCATTCAATTGGCATCTCATTTCTTTAATCTTGGAACAACATAAAAAAAAATACTAATGCCAAAAAGGGATTTAAATGAATTGACGATTTAATCTGACAATTACTACACCTGTAATTAAATTTCCGATAATTTAGCCCTGTATATAATATTGACATATGATTTTAATGTTTAAATTTGATAATCCATTAGGATTTAATAACTTTGTATATTTTGACCCTGTGAATGAAACAAATACAGCAGATATAAACCCTTCCTCCTTGAGTTTATTTTGCAATTGTATTTTAACCTCTCTTAATCATTTGTTAATATGCCAAATCATAAATCTCGTCATTGGTTGCCTTTTTGACAAATATATGTTTCTTATTGGGAGAACTTAAAGTTGATGGAAGTCATTGGTAGTTTTTGACGAATTACAGAATTTTGTTATCGACTTAAGATGATTAAGGGCGCTTAATTTAAAGTATAAACATCTCTCTTTTGATAAAGACCCTGATTTGCTACTACAATTCATGGTTTCTAGTGAGATATTATGTATATAAACTGATATTTCTATACCATGAAGTTAATTAGAATAACAATTAACGTACTAAAAGTATACCTTGGTCATTTTGAACATAAATCATATTTTCGAGATTGCGCCATCGACTAATAATTTCAATCTACAACGATTTCATTATAAAGACAATGTCATATATTTTCTAGTCTACGTACATTATTATAATTTGTTAAATAAAGAAGTCTATTATAAACAATCATATCCATTAATATTACATATGGTGTAGCATTCTACTGTTTTCATTGGATATGACGATCACGTGTTTCAAAAGTTATTTTACGTATCTGATGCCTTGTTTCTATTTTTACTTATATTGACGCTATGTTTCCATAAATACGTATATTGGTGGTCAATATAAAAATGTTACTAAATTTAGATTCATGATGTCATTACGTCACCCATAACAACCACGGAGGAAGCGCCGCATCGGAGGAGAAAATATGCAAATTTATCAGGAGATTTCAAGAATTTTATGTTAGAAGCTGACGATGAAAATAAAGAATGATAATGCAACAAGCTATGAAGTTTTAAATAAAGTGATATTCTCAATAACATGTAGAATTTTTTTTTTTTTTTTAAAAACATACAGAAAGAACATTGCACTTCTTTTTCCTAATACATTATTTACATATGTAATATAGAAATTAAGGACTTTCACTCAGTTAATACGTTATATATGGACCTGTTAGATTATATTGACACTCGGACTTCGTCCTCGGTCAATATAATCTGAACAGGTTCATATATAACGTATTGACCTCTTCAAAAGTCCATAATCGATAAATATTAAGACCTTTCTGTACATATATAGGGATCTGCTGTGCTTTATCTGTTTGTTACATAAAGGCAACAATAGTATACCGGTGTTCAAAAGTCATCAATTGATTGAGAGAAAACAAATCCAGGTCACAAACTAAAACCGAGGAAAATACATGAACTATAAGAGGAAAACAAAGGAACAACCGGAACAATGAAGTGAAGCAAAAACAAACAACAATATACTTAGAAACGAACTATGTGATAGCAAGTGCAATTTACCTGACATGGTACAGGACATTTTCATAAAAAATGGTAGGTTGAATCAGGTGTAATGACTGACCAAACTTCCCGCTTTGTGACAATGTTAAAAATATCGCTAAAATGACAACACTACGTGACAAAAATACAGCACAAGCACACACAAGAACATTTATCACAGATAAACGCAAAAAAAAAAAAATAATAATAGCCGACACAACATGCAAACTGCAGAACAACGAAAACACTCCACTAACGATAAACACCACAGAATATCAAATACAGTGACGCGATTAGGTAACTAACATGCAATCTAGAATTTTCTACAATGTTCACAATACTCGTCCAAACAATTTCATGACAATTATGTTATTCCATCTATGAACTAGCATGATTTTTTTTTGCTTAACTAAGAATTATTGTTATACTTGGAGAGCTATACTTCGTTTAAAACTCTTGAAGCTGTGACTTAAAAGTACAAATTTGATGGTAGACTCTTAAAATATAAATATTTATGAATGCATGATTTGGTTTCAAATAAATGCTACATATTAAACAACTGAAAAATTAATATAATATGTTCCAGAAATCAAGTTATTCTAAACACCAAACAGAATGACACAAAGAGAGAGTTTAAACTGTATACACTTTCAAATAACATTAAACAAATGAGCCTTGTTATTGAAGTTCGCGATAAGCAGCTGGTTCTTTGATTTACTATAATGAAGTGAGACAGGATGACTTAGACCATCATCTGTGGTCAATACCTCTCTTTGTCGTTGTCCATCAGGGGAGATAACTACAAGATTGTTCGACGAGAACCCCACCACGAACACATTGCCATCATTATCCACATCTATACCTCGGGGATTCTTCAGAACGCTTTCATTTAAGAATGTCCATTGTATTTTACCTTGTAGATTATAACATGTCACAGTGCTTGTTTCTCTGTTTGTATGATATATTTTGTCCCTAACTGTTGCAGTGTAACAGTCACTGGGCATTGCGTCTCGGACTATGTCACTTATCGAATTGTCGCGCAGATTAATCATTCGTATACCTTTGTCGTAACCGGAATACATCAATTGATTCTCTTTCAGTGCTATGCCATAATTTTGGGAATCTAGTGGAATGGTTTTCTTTATTTGTTTCCTCTCAAGATCTATAATATAAATGCATGTCTTCGCTGAAGCACCAGATGTGACAGCCAATGTATTGTCCTCACTGATGTACACTATATCATACGCTTGACAAGGCATCTTCACTTCAAATTCTTTTAATCCGTTAATGTTGAATATAATTACCTTAAAATCCCAATAGGAGTTAAATGCCAATCTATCATTCGATATCATGCTACAACCGTAGGTTGACACCACTTGAGTGTTGATGCTCATTTGTGTCGCTACCTTTATATTTTCAATGGATCTTGATATAATGGTCGGTACCAGTATTTGGGCTTCTTTGGCCTTTTTCCTCATCAAAACAATATCGCAAGATTTAGCCTCAATACTCACTTCTCCAAAACTTATGATGTCAGACATGATATTCTGGATAGAGTTGTTGATCTTATATGAAAGAGAAATTTGTTTGAAATATTTGTCTTCTTCAATCGACTGCAGAAATTGATTTTTGCTATAGACGTCCTTCTCTATTTTCTTCATTGAAAGAAACACTTGAAGATCTGTTGCATGTTGGTTAATGTTCATAATGTTTCTTTGACAATCTGCTATTTCCTTTTCTTTCTGTTCTAGTGATGACAATAACAGAAGATATTTTGTGTTTTCTTTTTCTTCTATCGCATATAGTTCTTTCATTAAATCCTCTTGTAGTTTGTCAAGATGATTGTTTATCTTTATTTTCGTTGTCTTTATTTCTTTTTCGATCTCCTTTGTACTTACTTTCAATGTCGTTAGATTTTTTTGTTGATGCTGACGAATTTTCTGTAGATTTCCTGCTACTTCAACTAACATTTCTTCTAGCTCGCACATGGCAGTGGAGGTTTTGACATTGTGAATGACGTCATCTAATTTGAAGAAATCTTGGCAATCTTTATGGCTTTCCACGATGCATTTGCTGCAGCAGGGTAATTCATGCTTCTGACAATACATTTGATATTTTTCATCGTGTTTGATGCAGTACTGAGTAATTTTAAGAATATCAGCTGGTATTTTCCGGTTTTCGGCTATATTTATTACACGATGGCTTTGTAATGCCTTAGACAAGCTATGATGATCCTTGCATTTTGTACATAGTCCCTCGTCGCATTCTGTACACCAGACTATGGATGGTTTAGTGATGTTACGTAGTTCACAAACACCACAGGTCTTAGTAGCTGTCGCCATTAAACACAAACTACAAATAACAATAGCTGATTTAAAAGTTTACAACAGTAACAACACCAACCACGAACGCAACAGAAAATAAAGGCTTAGTTTAGTTTCTGGTTTCAAAATATAGCCATAATTCCTGAAAATGACGTCTAGTACAAATGATCAACCAATCAATAGAAGATATATATTACAAAATCGGAATAATTCTCATTTATCTCATTTCACATTCTGTATATACAGTTATTTGATCGCCCGAAATAAAAATGAATTTAAAAGATTGCAGCTTGTGTAGTGTCCAGTGTCACGTATTTTAGAGTGAAAACATCGGTCAATTAATTTAAAAATGAAAATATAGTGGAAATACATATGAAGAATTTCAGACGTATATATATATATATAATGTCCCTGACCAGCATGAAAGTTAACAAAATATAAATTTACAAATGTCTCGTATTAAGTCGATAATGTTACTAGAAAGGATGAACAACACATAAAAATTATATTTGAAATATCATATAAATTCCTAAAATTACCTTTAAATGTAAAATCATTCCAGACAGGTTTTTAAGGGATATATGATTAATCAACTGATAAATAATCCTTATCTTAATACCAAACAAATTCGAAAGTGGTGTATTAAAAAATGAACGTTATCATTTTGACAAATATATATATAACGTTTCCGAACTAGTTTTCGAACAAAAGTAAAAATGATGAGCTATATAAATTTTATGAGTTTAGACCATATGCATATTTTCCAAAGAATACAAAACGAAAAAAAATAGAAGAATTAATTTTGGAATGAATATATAAATCCTAAAACCTACCGTTTACTTTAAAATATCCAGCCCCTACCGTCTAGTTTATCGAGAATGTTATCCTAACGCGACTGATTTAGTTGCGGAACGATGTCGGCATGTTATCTACAGACTTGTCAGTTTCGATATTGGTGTATTTAACATGTTTAAGACAAACGTTATCATTCTGAACATTTATAATTTTCATTCGAGTTTGCTTTTTTAATTTAATTTTCTATTTATATCATTATTTCAGGATACAAAAAAAAACCTAAAAAAAACCCAGAAGCTTTGCCGAGGAAAACCACGCGTAATGTTTGCCATGTATCTCAAAACCTTACCCAGTTAAGTAACAGGTTGAAAATGATAAGCAAGTTAAATACATTGAATAAATGAATGAATGAATGAATTATTTTTTTGAATGATTTTATTCTCATAAACTAGTACATAGCTACAGAGAAAATAACAGTTCATATATAATACATATTTTGTTTCGCATGTGTGAAAATAAATAACATTATAATATTATTACAGTTCCTATAACCGGGAGGACAGACTTTCAATGATATGTATCGTATAAATCTATACAATTTTTCTAGTTCTACAATATTTTCAGATGAGAATACATTTTTAAATTAAATAATGTTAGCATTTTGTTACTATAAATTGGTAAATATTTTTCTCTTTCAATGTTAAAAAAAATTGCATGACAAAATGTAGTGAAATTCATCGCCAATATCTCTTGAGCTGCAGAGATGACAAGACCTTTCCGATCTCGGAATAGTTTGCCACCTTCCCGTCTCCACTGGCAAACGATGATTTGCGCATCTAAATTTACACAAAGTATATAAAAAAATCAAAAGGCAAAATCGATAAATACTTTGTCTTGAAAATTCTATAACATAAACTTTTTGAGGATTGATGTAAATCTGCACACCACTCTTGTCGAAATTGGTCTTTAAGGGGGTAGACCTTGGTTCAGGGAGATAACTCTGTAAATCAGTTATGCGCTTGTAAAAGTCAAGTTCATCAATGTATTTTAAGCATTTACCTGAAACAGATTGAAAATAATCTATGTAGCCTAGAAGCTTAGAATATATTTTTGAAAATGGTTGACACCAAACGTACTGATGATTTTAAGAGTTATTTCCCTTAACCTAGGTCTACCTCCTTAAGCTGTTGCTCAATACTTAATTTTATCCATTTTTTGTCAAATAATCTTTGCAATGCCACATATTTGACATGCCACTTTCATCAGATATTTTCTTAATACATAATATCCATTTATTACCAATACCATAATTGTTATAGTTAATGCATAATAATCTATAAAGTATACATGATAATTTATCTTAATTCGCATTATCAAGAACGCGACACCAAAAGTTGATCATTCGTAGTTTAGCATATAAAGAAATGGGGTATTGATTAATATTAATATTTAAAGGTTTTTATTATCAATGATTATAGTTATCATCTTGAAAACTAGTAGAGAGAAGGAACTTTGAGTAGCAAAGATTATCAGTAAGACAAGATCTACAAGCAAGTCTAATTAGTGACAGGAAGAAATGTTTATCGTCAAGAAAGATTATATATTATTTGACCAAAAAGGAAGAGGCAAAGTCTATAAATGACAGTTGATTATTTGCTGTAAACAGTTTTAAGTCAATAATTGAAAAGTCAGATGACTGCTTATAGAAGGTTTAATAATGAAAACTACAAGACATTTAACGGCTCTTTTTAAGTTTTGATATTGTTGCAAAAACTCAAGTGGATATAGAAGCTAACTAAAGTAGACAGAGCGATTAAAGATAGAAAGAACAACAGATCTATGAGAAAATGAAAATTACCGAATCCATCTGCCAAAATACTATTATTGCCCTTAAAAACGATCACCCCTATGTTTTTCTCTTTTTTTAGTGGGGGGGGGGGGGGGGATGAAGAAACTGTTTGTAAATGATTTGATTTGCTGATTTATGCCTACAATCCTGAAAACTTTAGCAGATAGAGAGAAACACTTAGGAAGCAAACATAATTAGCAAAGAAATCGAAACCGTCAATTGATTCCTTGTTAGAAGTTCTAAACATTGATGATGATTATCCCGTTGTTTAAGTGTTTCTTTTATGAAAGATAAAGATAAACTGTGAGCAGCGAAAACATGCAGCAAATAAGGTCTACAGATAGTTATAAAGAGAGGTTTAATCCATGATTTTCAACATGAGGAAATGCCTGTACGAAGTTAGAAATAAGACAGTTGTTTCCAATTCGTTTGATGATTTTGATCTTTTGATTTTGCCATTTGACAAAGGACTTTCCGTTTTGAATTTTCGTTGGGGTTCGGTAGTTATTCTCTTTCTCCCTAAAGGCCAGTCGACTCATTCAAAACACATGAATGAAAATTTTCATGCATATTTGCATCCTTTTTCCATTTTTCATGAAAACTATACCAGTAAAAAATTTACATTATAAATGTTAAGAAATTGTAAACAGAAAAATGTAACATGAGAAAAAGAAGATATAGATGAAAGACAATATTACCATAACTGTTAACTAAGTCAATAAAGAAGTAATCGTCGGGATGAATGTGTAGCAGGTTCCACAGTTTTGGTGGGTTTCGTGTTGCTAAGTCTTTAGTTTCTACGATTTTTTTAAATGTTACAACATATGCCGTTAGACTCAGCTTTAAATACCAGATAAGACACCCGAAAGATATCAAACGGACATCAAAATCATCAGTTTTAAACAAACTGACAACGCTTAGGCGAAAACAAAGAACAAACAACTGTACACAAAATACAAGCTAAACATTAATGGCATTCATGCATCGAACAAATAAACAATATGAAATAGGATCGCATATTTTACAAAGATATGCACTAAGCGATATCTTGCAAAAATAAACTGAATTAATACCACAGACACCAAAACCCCGAAAAACAGACGTATTCTCTTGAAGATGAACCTTACATTTTTGTCCCTATTTACAATAGTGTTCAAGGTATAAGACTATTTGTACCTCATTCATGTTTTGTTTTCAGTAAAAACAGCCATGATTGCTTACCAACCGTTTACCATTTATGTCAAGTTTAGCTTAAATTGATTCAGTTATTTCTGCGATGAAAACCTTAAAATCCCAAATGCAAATAATGGTCAAAACATGTAATATACTTTCAAGTTCAGCCACATATATTAGAGTATAGGGCTTCATGGTTTCGGATTAGCAAGTTATGTTATTCCACTTGCTTACAGTAATTGACTTGATACGGTTTAGTGTTTTATTGTAATATTTTTTACATCTTGTATAATACAGCTGCTATCGTTACTTTGTAAATGTTTTTTATAATTTCAGGTTGTTTCATTTGCTAGTACGTAATATTTATCTCACCTAGCCACATGTGCATGTGCCTGTCCCAAATAAGAAAGTTTGTCAGTGGTTGTATTTCGTCATGTCTAATGTTTTTCTATCTTTGATATTTGGTGATGATGGTAGTTTATTGATAGTATCAATAATCCTACTAACTTATAAATGCTAACAATCACGTCATTTGGTCTCTGGTTGATAGTTGCCTAATTTGTATTAACATCATATCTCATTGTTTTATTTCTATTAAATTTTTAAGAGACCAACATCGTTTCTGATTCGTGATAATACCAATATTCTCATTCAATCAAATTTATTAGAATACAGATATTTAATAATATAACAACAATACCTATGTTTAGTCGGTGCTTGAATATGTTCAAAACACACTACATATTATATTCCTTTTAGAAAGTAACAAATCGGGTTTTAACGTCTAGGAAACAAACACACTGCTCAGAATTACGTAAAGAGAAGAGTTACATGTAAACTTGTTTAAATAACATCAAACAACTGAGCCCTGTTAGAGTAGTTTGTCACTAGCAACTGACTCTTTAGTCCACTATAATGCAGTGAAAAGGGAGAATTTAGATCACTTGCTGTCAATACCTCTCTATGTCGTTGTCCATCAGGGGAGACAACTACAACATTGTCCGACTTGAACCCCACCACGTACACATTACCATCACTATCTACATCAATGCCACGAGGACTCTTCAGAATGTTCTTATTTTGGAATGTCCATTGTATTTCTCCTTGTAGATTATAACATGTTACAGTGTCTGTTTCATTGTTTGTATGATATATGTTATCCCTAAATGTTGCAGTGTAACAGCCACATGGCATGGTGTCCCGCACTATTGTACATATCGACTCGTCGTTCATGTTGATCATTCGTATTCCTTTGTCGCCACCGGAATAAATCAATCGATTATCTTTCAATGCAAGGCCATAACTGTTTGAATCCAGTGACATTGTTTTCTTGATTTGTTTCTTCTCCAAGTCGATAATAGTAATACACATCTTCTTTGAACCACCAGATGTCAAAGCCAATGTATTGTCCTCACTGATGTACACTATATCAAAAGCGTTACCCGGCATCTTCACTTCAAAGTCTTTTAATCCTTTCATGTTAAACATAATAACCTTACATTCATAGAAGAAAGTAAACGCCATTCTACCATCCGGCAGCATGCAACATCCGAAGGTTACGCTTCTTTGAGTGTTGATGGTCTTTTGGTTAGTTAACGTTATATTTTCAATGGATCTTGGTTTAACGGTTGGTACCATCATTTGGGCTTGCTTAGCATTTTTCCTTTCCAGAACAAAATTGAAACATTTAGCTTCAATACGTACTTCTCCAAAACTTCTGATATCGGAAATGATATTCTGGATATAGGTGTTGATCTTATATGAAAGAATAGTGTTCTTAAAATTTTTGCCTTCTTTAAGCGACTGCAGGGATTTATTTTTGCGAAGGACGTCCTGTTCTATTTGCTTCATGGAAAGAAAGACTTGAAGGTCCGTTGCGTGTTGCTTTATGTTCACAAGGTTTCTCTGGCATTCTGCTATTTCTGTTTCCTTCTTTTCTAATGATGACAATAACTGACAAATTTTAGAGTTTTCTTTTTCTTCTTCCGCATAGAGTTTTTCCATTAAATCCTCTTGTAGCTTGTCCAGATGGTTGCTGATCTTTGTTCTGAACGTCTTTATTTCTGTTTCTATACTCTTTCTACTTTCTTTGAATTTTGTCAAATTGTCCTGTTGATTTTGGCGAATTTTCTGTAGATTGTCTGCTACTTCAACTAATGTTTCCTCTAACTCGCGCATGGCATTAGAGGTTTTGGCATTGTGACTGACGTCATCTAAATCGACAAAATCCCGACATTTGGTATGGCTTTCCACGAAACATCTGCTGCAGCAGGGACATTCATGTTTCTGACAATAAATTTGATACTTTTTATCGTGTTTGGTACAGTACTGAGTAAATATAAGTATATCAGCTGGTAGTTTCTGGTAATCGGTAAAAGGTATAACACTATGGCTTCTCGACGACTTAGACAAACTATGATGTTCCTTGCATTCTGTGCATAGTCCCTCGTCACATTCTGTACACCAGACTATGGATGGTTTGGTGATGTCACGGAGTTCACAAACACCACAGCTGTTATTAGTAGCTGTCGCCATAACATACAATTTGCAAAAACAAGAAGATGATTAAAAGTTTAAAACAACAGCACCAAATCCACCTTTAACATTCAAGATGATGGCTTACGTTTGCTTTTATGTCGTTGATTTTCTTAAAATGCGTACATCACTCAAATATCCTGTATCAATTTAAAGCAGATTTCATATACATTAGATTGTTAGTATTCTCAATTAAATTGTTTGACAATTTTCATGTCGTGAACTATTATAGCCGACTTTACATTATGGGATCTTCTCTCTGTTGAATGCCGAACGGTTGCCTATACTAGTTTTTGCTTACATCCACTTCATTTAGTCTCTGATATAAGTTGCCTTATTGGCAAATATACCATATAATGTTGATATTCATATTAAAGACATACGTACTGAAAGTGGTGTTTAGTACCATACTCAATCAATCAATAGTATACATATAACAAAATCGGAATAGCTCCCGTCTATCTTATTTTACACAGGTAATTGATAGCCCGAAATTAAAAATAAATCAAACGTGTGCAGATTTTGTAGCATCACAGTCACATGCTTTAAATTGATAAAATGAGGCATTCAACTTTTTAAATATATAGTGGAAATGTATATCCATAAACAAGATAAATTCAGTTTATAATGGCGTTAAATGTGAAGTTAATCTTCACGGGGTCAAATCCAGCGATTTGTAGTTTGAAACATAGTAATCTTTGTTTTGGATCACCGGCTACACATACTTAATTTTGTTTTGACCTGAGACGGATACAAGCCAGCTATGTTTATCGATCATCATAGCATGTTTATATATATATTGTTAATCAATTACAAATAAATAAAATGATCTCCAAACTTGCTCACATGACACAGTACCATTAAATGAATAATTAGCAGATCAAAAATATTAAAAATCTTCCCACACTATAAAAAAGATAGACTTGTAAAACATTTCAAACATAAAACAACTTCATTTCTTCTTTTTTTTTTCATTACAAGAGAGAAAAATAAATAAGCACTTGTATTGGTTAGCAGGTATTTCTTGCATGCATTCACAATACAGAGTAACGGTTCTTGATATAATTTTCATAAATCAAGGATTTGTATAGTACCTTACAAATTATTACTTGAAACTCTTAAAAAAACTAGATATGGGCAAGGATTTGTAAAGTAAGAAAATATACTATACAAATCCTTGATATGGGAGATGCCCCTCGCCATATAAATGAGTAGTGTTCAACAAACTTTAGAATGATTTGATGTTTAAGTACAACCTGAAATAGTACCACTGTCTGTTAGCCACAAATGATGCATGAGAATATTTGAGGACATGATTGCACAAACAACAACAACAACAAAGAATAAGCTGTTGCTGAAAAAGTGTAGAAGAAGATAGCAGGACATATCATGTATCTTTATCGCGACGGACGAACGCACGGTCAGAGGTCAATCAATATGCACTTCAATATTTTGTCGAGGGGCAGAACAAACATTTTTTTTCATTAGAAAGGATATGTTAAGGGCATATCCAACAGTTTCAGGGGAGGTAACAACAAACGTAAACGTCGTCTATTGTTTCCCGTAATTTAACGTTGTTTCAACGACGTCATAACGGAATCACCATTGGAACTGCTATGGCCGTCTGGAAAGGGCGGGTTCTTTCATCAAAAGAAAGGGCACGGCGGGAATCGGCAAAAAACTCATACAGAATATTAACAGAAATAGAACTCAAATCTTTAAAGAGATCTTTGTCGTCTTAGTCTATTATAAAAGAACCGCAATTATCTTGATCATTGTAGACTATCTTCACTTAAGTTTCCGTTTTATTGAAATTATCAATACAGTAGAGAACAACGAGAACAAATACGTAATGATTTATTATTGCATTAGAATGCAAATTGCAATTAATTCTTTACCAAACTTTTCAGAGATTTTGTCATTCAGGATAGAAAACTCAAAGTTTGGTTTAACTAAAGAAAGATGAAAAAAAAACTGGTTTCTTAAAAAAATAAGATACAGCGTAAACTAACATTTATCATGCATTTAGCTTTGCGTTGAAGTCCTAATGTACAGTACATACATATAGTAGATCTATACGATCTTTAACTGGTAAACAATGTAAAACAAAAGATGACACTGCAATAAAAACAAAATTGAAATAGGAAAACATTGTAGTATATAGATATACATTGACATACACGTAGAAAATATCTGACGATTTTGATGTTTACTTATGTATAAGAAAACAAATATAATTTAGCAAAAAAAAAACGGTGTAGGTCTTGATGTAGGTCTTGACTAATAAGACACGCTCTCATAAAATCAGCGGGTCCATAACAGGATAGGGGAAAAAACAGCCATAGAAATACCATAATTCAAAATTGGGAAAAAGGGGGGGGGGCTAATAGCTTAACTCTAGATTTTGATCTTATTCAACTTTATTCTAGTACGGCATACGTTTTACCATTAGCAAACTCTTTATCCTAATAATGTATCAATGATTTACTTCAGATCCACTTTCGCCTCGTCCTAAATATGTGTGATATATTTGCCACTGGAGCACGGGAACAATCAATTTATCAGTTTCATATAGTGATGCATAATCATCAGTTTTCAACGGATAATTGTCTGAAACAGGGTTCCAGTTTTGGTGTTTTATTTTTATTTACATTTTGTTTTTAAACGAAAATTTTAGAATTTCTTTCCGCATCTTTCTCTTTGAATTCATGTTTTTAATAATCTGACATAATATAGTAGTCTACATCAGTGGTTACATTGTATGCAGTCAAACTAGGTGGAGGGCAGTAGAACAGAAAACAATCTCGATTATGTATATGCAGTAACTCATATATTGAAGAGTAAAACAACGGCAGTCACGGTCGTTTTTCGACCCTTTCGTTTATTCCCAAGCTTTTGTCTTACTGATCTGGTTTTTTTTTAAATAAAGCTGTTTTTTTTTACCTTCAACTGCAAAAGGCGCAACAAATGTGTTAAAATCAGCCATGTGACTTATTTGAAGATTCATGTGACCTTTGTTGTTGTTTAGAGATTTTATTCGAAGTTCGTATATCCCTTCAACCATTTATTTAGATGGTTTTTTAACGTATAGATAGCATGAAACTCACTGCACTATGCATCGGATATATATTTTTTATTTCTACATTAATACGACAGCAACCCAACGACCCATATAATTCAAAACACTAAGAGTCAACATTCAGATTTTTGTTATAGCTAGAAGCCTATAAAGAATAAAAAGCCCGAAACTGCAAAATGAATTAATACGGAGTCAGTGAGTTTTTCACTATCAGGTTTCACAATTTTGACGAACACAATAGTAAAACTACCTGAATTGTTATCTCGTCCAGATACTGGTTCATTATAAATAAGAAAATGCGATACGAGTGCTATCGAGACAACTATCCAACAAAGTCAAATTGTATAAATACATTTATCTGCCACACCGTCGCACTGCCTTTGAAAAATTATTAAACGTTATTTTCCGAAACGTCTTAATTTTTGGCGCAATTTGTGAGGCTTACGGGAGGGATTAGGTAAACAGTATTTTATTACTCAATTTTTCTCAAAAACGAGTATGGTGACAAATATTTTTCAAAACGTTATGACGTTCCATTCTTTTAAAAGAATAACATATCTCACTTTGGCCAAATCGACACCGTTAGAAATATTTCAAAAAATAAAAAATCTGCATTTCAAATTTTCATTTCTTGCCGTTGTTTGGGTCCACCATAACGTTTTTGGCTTTATTTGAGTAAGAATTTATGCTCCAAATGGTAAAGTTAGATTTTTCTAACCATCTTGAATTATTTTACTTCAATTTTAGCCCAATTATATAAGTATATGTTGATTAAAATATCATATTTATTTTTTTCAATAAAAAACGTTTTTTACTCCAAAATTGCAAAAAATGTTCAATTTTAAGCAGTAATTTTTGCAAAAACGAAATCGACAACATATATTTTTTTGGGCAAAATTCGATTCTCTGTCAACTGAAGAATGAAATATCTTAAAGGGAAAAAATTCTCACCGTCAGAAATAAACTGTTGGATATGCCCTTAAATGATTATGATTGGTCGTACTTTTTGTGTTTTGTGTGGTCCTTTTTGATATAAATAAATGGGAACTTTTAACTGTGTTTTGATATCAATAATACAAATACCAAACACAGCTTAGTTTCCTGAACCTGCTTAATTAATGGGTCCTTGAACATGTATATAAATAGATTCAAGGATTGAAATAATACCATACAAATTCGCGTAGATAACAAAGATATTATGAACGAAGACATTAACTTGACCTAGAAATGGGACGTAACTATATGAAGATAAATATATGTTATGTCTACGCCAATGACAAATAACAAAATTCTACAAATTTCACGCATTCGGGTCAATTGTTTGTTAGGAAGAATAGAAAAGGTAACTAAAGAAAAAAATATGTTGGAAATATCGGATAACTCATAAAAATTACCTTTTAAAGCGAAATATTTATTCCCGACCAACTGGTTTATCAGCAGGGTTATCAACAATGTAACTGGTTTATAAACTGATAAATGTCGAAATTTTATCTACATCTTTACAAGTTCGGAAGGGCAGTGTTCAATTTGAACTTTGATAATATCGATGGTTCAAATCTGTTTTCTAATTAATTTTTTTTGAATTTTCTTTCTTTTTATTTCATAATTTCAGGAAACAACAAACTAGAAATTTGGAGAAAAGAAACCTTAGATTTTTCGGTGTATCTAAAAAATAAACCAGATAGATTACAGGGTGAAAATGATAAGAAGGTTAAAATATATTGCCTTTTAGAAGTTTTAGAGAAATTGGACAACAAATGTAGGGTGCATTACCTCTGAGTCCTTTGTATCACATTTCGTAGTTGGTTTTGCCATTATCTCGAAAACTAGATGATAAATTATATCATGTTTAACGAAGAAAATGATTAGCGAGACAATATTTACAGGTCTCAGTAATTAGTGACTACATATAATAAGGTTATAAGCCAGATACATTTGATAACTATTTACATCACTGTGTCGATCCCACTACTGGTGGAATTTTCGTTTCTAATGTTATAAATTATGAATTATTCGAAATACTAAGGATTTTCTTGTTCCAGGCATAAATTATCCTAGCCGTATTTGTAATAACTTTTAATATTTTTATTCTTCAATGCTCTTCAACTTTAAACTTGCTTGGCCTTTTAAAATTTTGATCTGAGTGTCACTGGTGAGTCTAATGCAAACGAAACGTATCAAATTATACGCCTGGTACCTTTGATACCTATTTAAGATACAAAAAGTGTGTAGAAAAAAAACCCAAAAACGTATTATTTTCGCTTTCTAATTTTAAAGTGTAATGTATTGAGTTTTTTCTCTGAAACTCGGTGCGAAGTAATGCTTTTTATTTAATATTCACACTATCTTGAAGTATCACAACTACTTAAGAACAAGATATTTAGACATCTCTTAAGAAGCATATCCACAATACATTCAGAGAGATGCGATATAGATAAGGTTTTAAAAATAGATGGATATTCAATTGCAAGAACCAATCAAAACTTATTAACTCATGATAGCATTTTGGTAAATATTGCTGAATGAAACATGTATAATAAATATGTAACCCCTTTGTTTGATTAATCTGTACCATACACGATTCTGTCCTTGATGACTGATATTCTAATATAATACCATATAGTAATTATCTTCGAAATGATAAAAAGCTCTGTTCACTGGTGCATGCATTCTGTTTAGTTCGATAACTATGTTCTTAGAAGCTTTTATTAAGTTCTGCTTGATAGCTGTTCCGGATGCGTTTATTCAGTACCGTTGATTGTTCTATTTACTAGTGCATTTATTCAGTTCCATTAGATAGCTATGTTCACTGATACGTTTATGAAGTTCTGTTTGACAGCACTGTTCAATGATGAGTTTGATAACAAACTAATAGAAGTTCATTTTATTAGTATTTATCTATGCCACAATTTATACAGTATTGGTCTCGAAGGATAAATTGCATTATTTGCTGTTTCCTTTCAATTGTGACCAATCTGAAATTATTATTTTTCTTAAACTATAAAATAAAGCATTTTTTTGAGAAAAAAAATGCTTTTTGTTACCAACTCTGTCCTGTTACAGTACTCCAGATTCTTTCATGTTACCTACATATCTGACTATATTTTAGTATATTTCTAAACGTTTTGTATTGCAAATGCTAAAATCAATAATTTGCATTTGATAAACTATTGCAGGATATACTAGTAAATCACAAATAGTGTCTTAAACTTATTCCTTATTCCCATAGAAACTTTTAAAATTGATTCACTTTGGTAACAGGAAAGAACTGGATTTGTTTTGTACCATTTTTTAAATGGCCATTGTTACCACATTTAAGAATTGTTTGAATTACAGACAACAGTTCCTAGATCCTCAATGTGTGTTCTTTGATTTGTGCTATTAAAATACCGGGTCTAAAGACATTTTTGGTGTTTTTTCTTATCGCCAACTTAGACTTTTTCAGATATTATCTCATATAAGGGAACCTTAACCTGAGTACTGACAGCAGTGATACACAAAACAAAAACGGTTGTGTTTCCTGAGTCTGTTATATGAATGGACCCACGAATTTTATTAATGTAGTTCTGTATAATACTATACAAACTCGTGTACATAACAAAGATAATATAAACGACGATAATATATTGACATAGAACTGGAACAT
Organism: Mytilus edulis; assembly: GCA_019925275.1. Taxonomy (NCBI): domain Eukaryota; kingdom Metazoa; phylum Mollusca; class Bivalvia; order Mytilida; family Mytilidae; genus Mytilus; species Mytilus edulis. Next base: position 40,314,120 of record CM034351.1, read on the forward strand.
AACATAAATCATGATAAATATATATAATATCCCAGTTTAGAACGAAAGTTAAATAAAAAAACTTTTACAAATTTTATGCATTTATGTCTTCAGTCTATCAGGAAGAAGGAAAAATGTAAACAAAAAAGACTTCATCATCATGATCATGGAAATATTGCATTAGTCATACAAATCAACTCTTCAAGTTAAAATTTCATTCCCTACCGCCTGGTTTATCAGCTTGGTTATCAAAAATGTGACTGATATATGTGGAAAATTTATCTACACATTTACAAGTTCAATAGGGGAGTTTTCAATAGAAACAATCTTAATAATTCAAATTTCTTTGAAATCCACTTTTTACTGTTATTTCTTTCAATGTCTTAATTTCAGAATACGAAAACCCAGGCGTTTTGCAATATTTATGTTTATTTTTTTATATAAACCTTGCCATTCTCGAGAATTTGAATTTCTTTCAAATCTGAATTTCATTGTTATTTCTTTTTATTTAAAAATTTCAGGATAGGACAAACCAGAAAATTTGTATTTTGCTCCATATCTCACAAAAATAAACCAGATAGATAACAGGATAAAAGTAATTACCAGGTTAAAATTTATTCACCTTGGAAGTTTTAAAGAAATTGAACAACCAATTTGCTATCATCTTGAGTACTAGAAGATATCATTCAACATGTTTATCTAGGGAAAAGTGATCAGCTAAACAAGATTTACAAACAGTCAGATTTCACGTATTAGTGACTACAGAAAGAGAGGCGTAAGATACAAAAGTGAAATTTAAAATTGTTTGTCGAAAACTGATTGATAGACTTTTCTGGTAACTAACTATAGAGTTTCGCGTATTGTTATCTTATTTGATCGGGTTTTTTTCTCGCCTTCACAGTGAGACGTTATGATACGTATTCAATATTCACGCCATCTCGAATTAACACAAGTACTTGAGAACAAGCTTTTTAGATGAACATCTGTTAAGAAGTACATACTCTATACATTTTGAAAGATGCCATATGAACCACAATTTATTAATTGGATATGATATGTACATCTTTAAAGATTAAGAAATAAACTGTGCTTCTGATAAAATGTAGTCATATGCCTTAGAAATACATTAATTTTAAGGAATGTTTGGTCCTAAATGCTCTTCAACTTTGTATTTTTGTGGCCTTTTTAACTTGTTTAGATTCGAGCGTCCCTGGTGAGTCTTTTGTAGATGAAAAGAGCGCCTGGCGCAAATACTAATTTTAAATCCTGGTGTCTAGATCTAAATTGAAAACTACGTCCAAACCTATAATTGCGTTGGATAAAAAAATATATATATAAAGCAAATTTACAGATCTAACATTGTTGGTTGATGTTTAGACGAGTTGTATAATTATACATAATGTACACAGCCATGTGTCACCATCACTTCTGGTGATCCGATGAATAAATCTGTTGTAGAGTTGTCACTGGCTCAGACGTACTTATAAATATAATTATTTTCTGTGACGGTATCTTACATTAATTTGTAGGATCCTTTACTATAGATAATTTAGCTGATTTTTAAAAATAACATCTTCATGCCTTATATATCATGTACTGTAGTACGATGCTAGATTAAAACTGACGTGGAAAGGTAACACCCGGCCACCGAAAGCTTCATTTTAATGAAGCCCAGGTGGTCGTGTGGTCTAGCGGGACGGCTACAGTGCAGGCGATTTGGTGTCACGATATCTCAGTAGCATGGGTTCGAATCCCGGCGAGGGAAGAACAAAACAATTGCGAAAGTAAATTTACAGATCTAACATTGTAACATTAGACGAGTTGTATATACATAATGTACACAGCCATGTATCACCATTACTGCTGGTGATCCGATGAAGAAATGGGTGCTCGTTGCATATTTTGTTTGCTTATATTTTTAAAAGATGACTTTTTGTGGATATCGCATGGCGACGTTTCCGTAGATTTTACTTTTCCCAGTCACTACAAACCATTAAAGTCTGAAACGGCCTATATCTGTACTCGACTGTACTGATTTTTACTCGACCAGTCTGAATTGGTCTGACTTTTACTTGACATTACTCGACCCCAGTCTGAACCATACTTGACTGTACTGAATCGTACTTGACCCTTATCTTTGCCGTTAAAAATAGTCTATTACTCGACCAGTCTGTAACAGTCACAACCCATTCTTGACATGTACTCGACCTATTTTTCCAGTCTAAACCATACTTAACCAAAGGTCTGAACAATACTCGACCAGCCTGAACCATATTAGACCAAAAACCCTCTACTTTTTTAACTGTTTAAATAAATTTCTTTTTAACTGACATATATAACAGCCAACAAAATTTATAAAAGATTTTAACCTTATAAAAGAAATATATCTTTGATTATATTTACCATAAAAAAAATATATCATATATAACTTATATCAAAAAGGGATAAAATTAAATAAATGAATAAAATTATTTTTCTGATTAGTGGTGAAATATAAAGTATAACCTCTGCTTGGGGCAAACTCATAAATAAGATCACACCTGGTCAGAGGTATTAAATTCTAAATAACATTGATTCAAAATTGCAACATCCTGTTTAAATTAAATAACAAGGCCTTTTGAATATACATGCATGTACTAGATAAGTAATACACGAATTTAGGAAAATAGGGCTTTCTTTTTACCTGTAAAACACACATGTACTGAGTTAATTAGAACATATTAAAGTGCTTTATGTATGCCATGTTAATTTGACAAAAAAATACTTAAATTAATTTAATTATTTTTTTTACTGTTACTTTGGAATACATTTCCTTTTTTAAAAAGGTTATCAAGGATTTGTATAGTAAATACAAATCCTTGGCTTAAGTTTATGGTGAAAATAGTCCAATTACCATCAAATACTTCCGAAATATTCATAAAATTTGAATAATATTGAAAATATTAGTCACAATTTATTTTTTTAGATTATTTATCAGTTTGTTTTATTTATATTTTAAAAGTTGATATATATTATTACGTAAGTGTTGATTAATATTGGGTTGAAGTTATATCATGATTGATTATTGTGAAATTTTAATTTCAATACTGTATTGAATACATTTTTAATTTCAAGTTGTTGTTTAAATTTTATTTTTATGAAAAAAATTCCTAAATTGATAATATTGAAAACAACACGTTATTAATTTCTTGCGTCCGAAGCGCTTTTCTGGATTTACCTTCATCAGGAACGCTCAAAGCCAAACATTTGAAATCCGAAGATGTATAAGTACCGAAACCGTTGAAGAGCTGTATGTCAAAAAATACCTAAAATAATAGCCAAATTCATCTAAAGCCAACTTTGCCTGAGGGAGTTGAAACCTTAGTTTCTTAATAATTTATAAATTTATAAACGGACAATTTTAGTAAAGTTTGTTAAATCATGTCAGTACCGAAATACTGACTACCGAGCTGATGATACCCTCGGGGACTGATAGTCCACCAGCAGAGGTATCGACCCAGTGATGTAAAATATTGAAAACAACACGTTATTAATTTCTTGCGTCCGAAGCGCTTTTCTGGATTTACCTTCATCAGGAACGCTCAAAGCCAAACATTTGAAATCCGAAGATGTATAAGTACCGAAACCGTTGAAGAGCTGTATGTCAAAAAATACCTAAAATAATAGCCAAATTCATCTAAAGCCAACTTTGCCTGAGGGAGTTGAAACCTTAGTTTCTTAATAATTTATAAATTTATAAACGGACAATTTTAGTAAAATTCAGTTAATAGATACAAAGAATAGGTCTAGTTTGGTTAAGACTTGGTCGAGTATGGTTCAGACTAGGTCGAGTATGGTTCAGACTAGGTCGAGTACGGTTCAGACTCGGTCGAGTACGGTTCAGACTAGGTCGAGTACAGTTCAGACTCGTATAAAACAGTTAAGTACTGGTCAAGTACACTTTCAGACTGTTAAGTATAGTTCAGACTACAGTCGAGTATTATCAAGTAAATCTCAGACTAATTCAGACTGGTCGAGTAAAAATCAGTACAGTCGAGTACAGATATAGGCCATTTCAGACTTTTAATGGTTTGTAGTGAGTGAATACACCATCTGTTGAAAGTTTTGTGAATATTTAGATATATTTACTTACTTGAAAGACGAGCATAATGTCAAATATAAACGAATTGTGTAGCATCTAAGATAACGTGTAAGATGTTCGCTGCTATGTTTGCTAGATATGTACAATTTGGGTATTGTGACGTTAGAAAGACGGGTAATAATACTGTAAGTTATATCATTATTTATTGTTTCACGAACCTAAAAGTATGACACGGGTATAAACCTAATCACAGTACCAAAACACATGTATATAAATCAAAGCAAATACAGTTATATAATACGAATACTTAAATTCATTCTTTCACACGAACATCACTATCATAAACATCATGTTTTATATAAAGAGGGATAACTCTAATCTTTCTTACATATAATATACGTTTTACAATGAAAGATTTTATGGCAAGAAATGTATTTTATTCAAATATAACAAGTGTGGACACAGATCAGTGTGGATAGTGATTGTTAAATTTTTGTTCGTATGTTTGACAGTGTTTTCTCTACAGAAATTATGTATTGATTGTGCGCCCACCAGATAATTTATGAGCGTTTTCTATGTCTTTTTCTCATAGGGTTCAACGTTAAACTGTGTTCTACGGTGACGGTCATCTTCCATTTTCTAATAAGAAGCAAAAGCTCAAAATTGGCAAATGCAAGGTTCGACATTAGATTTTTTTAAGGGCAAGTGACTATCATATAAATCTTATCTGAAAGAGACAACAACTTGCCGAAATTTTGTACTTACTTAAGATATTTCTATAATAGCATTTACAGACATACAATGATGTAGAAATAACTTTCTGTTTTTATGCTGAAAAAAACTTTCCTAGAGTCAGTTGCCGTGCCATCCTCTAAAAAACAGCTCAGGATTGCTATCTAGGAACATTAATATAGTATTAATGAATGGGTGTTTTTATAATGGCCCTGTTTTATGTCCAAGGTCTGTAATAATGGTCGAGGAAGCCATTACAGACATCCGAGGCCATTATTACTGACCGAGGACATATAACAGGGCCATTATAAAAACAGCCATTTCTTAATACATTTATTAACCAACTGAATAAATGTATATGTGTTGCTACCAACTTTATGTACTCTCTTTCTCTTTTAATGACAGTTTAGTTTGAAAAAAAAATAATTTGTACTTCACCATGATAAAGCTTTAAATATACCAAATATCCAAGATATAAAGTTGAAAGAAGTTATGTGTTGAAAAACAGGATGAACATGTACAGTGATCCCTTTAAAGGGTCCTTTATAACTCTTTAATGTTTGTTGCTGGTTACTAAATTAAACAAAATACAAAAAGGTATTATACTCTTTACAACTTAATTGTATTAACTTGATTAAAAACCCTAACTGGGCTTAATACAGACAAACCGGGCATTAATACAGGGCCAGTACAGAAAACAGGGCCATTACAGAAAAAACAGGGCCACTACAGAAAAACAGGGCCAATACAGAAAAAAACAGGTCCATTACAGAAAAACAGGGCCATTACAGAAAATATGTAATTTTTAAAAAATAGTCATTTTTGGCAATAATGTACTTAGTTGGTTAATAATGTTCTCTATCAAACAAAAACACTTGGAATTAAACAATTTTCTAAGGCCCATATGATTTATCTGGGATAGATACTGATGCGACTCTGGTATATGCTTACATTTTCCTTAAATAAAGTAGCGCTGAACTTTCAACGTAAGGATATCTCCAATTTATAATTGTGTATCTGATAGTTTTCCTTAAATATACTGGCCCAATCTGAATGATTCATCATACAATGCGTCAACAACTGATTTATACGTCTATATTTAGAAAGGAAAATATCAAAAATATATTAGATTTGTCAATTCTATCAGGGATTTATTGATATAATGATTTATTTGTTTAAAAAAGAATTAATGTAGAATAGATTGTGTATTTATCAACTTAAAATTTTATTAGTCCAAGGAAATTTGAGCAGCTGTTAATGGCGTACCATGATCGTGCATGTATTAAATATTTATATATAATGTTCAAGAATTGGAGAAGCTACATATTTTTGTGTTATATGGTTACATGACCAAATAAATTACAAAGCTGAAACGCATTAAGGACCTAAAAATAGGAAAGGCTTTGCCAAATACAAATAAGGAAAGCTACTATTCCACTCTAGTAAAACCATTTGTTTTATGATAGGCACTAGAACTCAAAATTAGTAGAGGAACAATTTAGGTGCACGATCTAGATTTTCAGCCGTGCATTAGCTAACAAATATCGGTTCATATTGTGTCCTTGTGATTTGGCTAAGGTTATATTGGTCAGCACGAAAAAAAGTAGATATATGGTCACCAATGTGTATGAAAGTTTCGAGACATGATAAATATTGTATATACTTGTAAAAATATGAGTATTCCACCGGGTACTCAATATTGGAATAATGCATAATTCTGAGTACTCTGGATAACATTGCTATATGCTGCATCATACACTATTTATTGCATTTCTTATAAACAACTACCCTTAATTAGTTTGATGGTCCAAAGTCCGATAACTCGGGAATGACAGGTCAGAAATTTTCAAAATCGATTGGTATCTTATATTTACGATCTATGAAATTTCTCTGTTAAGGAATACATTCATACTTAATGTATGGCACAACATGTAACACATAATGATTAAGTACACAAAAAACAAAGATAAATCAACAAGACATCAAATATGTAAAGTTTGCTTTGACCCGTTCAGTTCCACAAATACCAATAGTCATCCAGATAAGCCACTTAACGTAATGGAACGGAACAACATACCGAGGCGCATAGTCAGCTATAAAAGGCCCTAAAATGACAAATGTAAAAAAGTTCAAACGGGAAAACTAACGGCCTAATTTATGTACAAAATAATGAACGAAAAACAAATATATTACACACTGAGCAACAAAAGACAACCACTGAATTACAGGCTCCTGACTTGGGACAGGCACATACAGAATGTAGCGGGGTTAAACTGATTTGAACTTCCCCAATCTTGGACAGTGGTGTAACAGTACAACATAAGAACAAACTATAAAAATCAGAAGTGATTACCTTAGCCGTAATTGGCACAACTTTTTGGAATTTTGGGCCCTCAATGCTCCTAAACTTTGTATTTGTTTTGGCTTTTTAACTATTTTGATCTGAGCGTCACTGATGAGTCTTATGTAGACGAAACGCGCGTCTGGCGTATACAATTATAATCCTGGTACTTTTGATAACTATTGAAAAGGGCTTAACTCATCAGAAGGATACAAATAGAACTACATCTAACAAAAACACAGAGTGTAACTGGACGGTTACTAAAACATACACACAACAGAAATACAATAAGTACAGATCTGAGAGTATTTACAGTAACTGACAGCTAATTCAAAGCCAAAAAACAACCAATGAAAAAAAAATTGCATATTAACTGAACTAGTAGATATTTTGTTTGGGGAACAGCTGAAGCCCGACCCTGGGTGTGTGATTTTTTTCGTCGTGTTTTAGACACATTGGTGGCATCCGGCTGTTTTTCTGTCCTTTTGGTTGTTGCCTCTTGTCACATTTTCCATTTCCATTATCAATTTTATCTAAGACAAAAATATCAATCAGTACGCATCCGGCTCCAATGGTTTAGAATGTAAATGTAAAGACGTCATCAACAGTCTGAGAAAAACATGACCTTGTGCAATAACAAGATAAAGGTATCTGCAGATTGTAGAGCATGGTGTGCATATATATACAAATAATATTTAAATTTGATCTCAATTTACTGATAACAAAATCAGTATAAATACCAATAAAAAAAATACTACAAGATCTAACTACATTAAAGGGTCGATAAATCCACCCGGATCGTTTCCAAGTTTCCGGGCTTGATATACAACATCTCCGTTCAAATGAGCGGGTGCTATCCCGTTTGAATTAAGTTTTCATCAAGAACAACCAAACTTCAAAAACTAATCTTTATACTTATGGAAAAATTTAACGTAATTTGTGGTAACGTAATCCCTGACTTAAACATTTACCAGTAATCCATAATTTACATTCATTGAAATATGAAGTCTGCTCGGAGTCAGAATTATGTGTACTTGAAGGGTGACATGATTCCATAAGGTCGGTTACCTTGTGATCGAGCACGTTCAAAATCCGGCTCATCGTGTCTATGAAGTACACAGCTCAATAAATACAATAATTAAATGTATAATTGTTTTTCAAACAATCACTTAACATTTTATAGCTGACAAAATAAACGAAACATGTTTCGGAAACCCATTAATTCAAAATATTGCAAAGAAAGACTTCAAATAAAATCAAACCAATGAACCTTGTCATTGTACCCTGCAACTAGCAACTGGTTCCTTGTTTCACTATAATGAAGCGAGGAAGGTCTATTTAGACCATCTGCTGCTGTCAATATTTCACTATGAAGTTGTCCGTCAGGGGAGATAACTACAACATTGTTTGACAATATCCCTACCACGTACACATTACCATCACTATCTACATCTATACCCCGAGGACTCTTCAGAACGCTTTCATTTTGGAATGTCCATTGTATTTCACCTTGTAGATTACAACACGTTACAACATTTGTGACGTTGTAAGTATAATATATATATTGTCCCTTAATGTTGCGATGTAACTTTCACTTGGCATTGCATCTTGAACTATGTCATGTATGTCACGCGTTGACTCGTCGTACATATTGATCATGCATATACCTTTGTCGTAACCGGAATAAATCAATCGATTATCTTTCAGTGCTATTCCATAATTATGCGAATCCAGTGTAATTATCTTCTTGATTTTTTTTCTTGCCATGTCTATAATGGTAATACAATTTTTCGCTGAACCTCCAGATGTAACAGCCAATGTATTATCCTGACTGATGTACACTATATCAAAAGGTTCACACGGCATCTTCACCTTAAAGCCTTTTAATCCTTTATTGTTGAATACCTTTACTGTCGATTCAATGAAGAAAGTAAACACCGTTCTATCATCCGGTAGTATGCAACAGCTGAAGACATTTTCTTTGGTGTTAATGATCTTGTGTATCGTTAGCTTTATATTTCTAATGGATCTTGATTGAACGGTTAATTGTGGTACCATCACTTGGGCTTGTTTGGCCTTTATTTTGGTCAGAACTATATCGCAAGGTTTAGCTTCAATATTCACCTCTCCGAAACTTTCGATATCGGACATGATATTCTGGATAGAGGGATTGATCTCATATGAAAAACAATGTCCCCCCTCGCCTTCTATAATCGAGTGCAGAAATATACCTTTGCTATAGACGCCTTCTTTTATTTGCTTCATGGAAAGAAACACCTGAAGGTCTGTTGCTTGTTGCTTGATGTTCATAATATTTCTTTGGTATTCTTTTATTTCTTTTTCTTTGTTTTCTAATGTTGACAATAACTGACAAATTTTCAAGTTTTCTTTTTCTTCGATCGAATAGAGTTGTTTCAATAAATCTTCTTGTAGTTTATCGAGATGACTGTTGATCTTTATTCTAATATTCTTTATTTCATTTTCAATTTCCTTTCTCTTTTCATATAAAGTCGACAGATTGTCCTGTTGGTGCTGGCGAATTTTCTGTATATTTTCTGCTGCTTCAACTAATGTGTCCTCTATCTCGAGTAGGGCATTGGAGGTTTTGACATTATGAATGACGTCATCTAAATTGACGATATCCTGGCAATCTTTATGGTCCTCAACAATACACTTGCTGCAACAGGGACTTTCATGCCTCTGGCAATAAATTTGATACTTTTCATTGTGTTTGCTACAGTACTGAGTAACTTTCAGAAGATTAGTTGGTTATTTCTGGTAACCGGTAATCGGTATCACACTGTGCCTCCTAGATGCCTTAGATAAACTATGATGTTCCTGGCATTCTGTACATAGTCCCTCGTCACATTCTGTACACCAGACAATGGATGGATTTGTGATGTGACGGAGTTCACATACACCACAGTTTTGAAATGACGTCGCCATTAAACACAAGCTTAAAATTAATATAAAAAAAGATTAGTCATAACAATAGTTTTATGTAAAAGTTTAAAACAACAGCCCCCTATCAACCACCAACATCAACCTGCATGGCTTAATTTATTTTGTCTGTCGGAGGTCGTTGGTTATAACCGGGCACTCCGGTCTCCTTTACCAATAAAAACTGACCGCTATAAGTTAGCCGAGTGGCGAAAGTGGCGTTTAACACCAATAATCAATCAATCAACAGTACATATTCCCAAATGGAAACCGTTCCCATAGTCAAATAATCGAAATTGTAAAATAGGGTAATTGAAATTTATATCAAATCAAGAAATTCAGTTTCGATTTGCTTTAAACATAAAGTACATTATCTTTAGGTTTTACAAACATCAATTGTTCGTTTGAAACGTGCAGCTATTTATCATATTGGGTTTGAGGATAAATCTAATTAAGGGGGCTCGCGGGTCTAAATCAATTTTTTTATTTGATATAGGATTTCTCTATATTTTTCTATAAATGAATTTATCTTATACTTAATAGAATAATGAAATAAAAAAATGGGGTCACCGTTCATTTACGCTCACAATCTGCCCTCGAAAGAAGCATACATTTTTGTTAATGTCCTTTTTTTCTGTTGAACAACGGTGTCCATTTTGGAAATTCCAACTTCAAAAGTGTCATCCAGGCTTCTCAGTCAACAATCTTAATAAATTTCATCAATTTTGAAGCATTATGAATTTTTTAAATTTTTTGACATTTTGGCTGGTTTCTATGGTAACAGAGACTATTCCAAAATTTTAATGACAGATGTCACATTGGTATATGGGAGGGAACATACCATCAAAGATTCAATGGATTTGACCTACCAGTCTAAGTTAGTGAATGCTAATTTTAAGAATTTCCCATAGGGTCTAATGGTAAATGTGTATCCAGTTTCCATGGTAATGGCAGCCATTTGGAATTTATAAATATGGTCAACACATCTTGGCATGCCAGGCAACATTCCCATAAAGTTTCATCAAGTTGGTTCTTATAATGAAAGATTGAATGGATTTGCAATTTTGATTTTTTTTTCACATTTTTGCTGTTTCCATGGTAACGGCAGCCATTTTATAGTTCCAAAGTTGCATTGCAACTCTAAAGTCAGTGGTCCTTGTTATAGTGAACTATCATTAAGATTGGTTCCATTGGCTCTGAGAAAACTGCCGGACAAAAGTAGGTGGAAGAAAAATAATAATAAGACTAGATTTGCCATTGCAAGCAATAGCGGATGGCACCCTTTCCCCATTGCCAGGCCAGCGGCAGCCATTCAGAAATTTTTTGCTGTTTCCATGGCAACGGTGGCAATTTTGAAAATTCGAAACTCAAAAGTTAAGTCTACATTAGCTAGGCAAAATTTGTTATAAGTTTTATTAAATTTAATGCATTTTGAAGTTTTTCATAATTTTGATGTTCCCATGGTAACGGCGGCCATTTTGAATATTCCAAAGTCAAACCCCCGCTGCAATTTTTTCCCTCCATTATCATATATACCATCATATACCATTTAATGTCTCGAGAATAAATTTAACATTGATGTTCTGGAATGTTCTGTGAAAATTGAAAGTGTTGACCTTTTTGCATTGTTTCCATGGTAACAACAGATATTTTGGAAATTCCAACGCCAAATTCCACATCTTCCAATGTTGCTCATCGTTACTGTGAAGTTTCATTACGTTTTGAACATTTTGATATTTTTGAAATTTTTGGTGCAGTTTCCATGGCAACATAGTAGTTCCAATGAGTACCAAAATCATCCAACACCTGTATATAGTGGGCACCTACATTGTATTAAAATATAATGATTCTGAGTTCAAGCATATCCAAACAGTTCACCAAAACAAAACACTGGATTTTTTCACATTTGTTTCGTTTCCATGGCAACGGCAGCCATCTTGATGGTGCCATACCCCACTGCACTATAGAATGTGGTGGTCTACATTATGGTATAGTTCCATCAATATTGTTCAAGTCAATTCCGAGAAATAGCATGGACAAAAAAGTGTGGAAGAATAAATATAACTAGAATTGCCATTGCAAGCAATAGCGGATGTCACCCTTCCCCCAACTGCCACTAAACGGCAGCCATTTCAAAATCGTTTAACAGTGAATGCACATATATGCATGGCAATACATCTTTCTGTAAATTTTCAGTACATTAAGAGCATTTTAATAAAAATCACATTTCTGCTGTTTCCATGGCAACGGCAGCCATTTTGAAAATTTCAAAGTCAAAAGTCTCATCTTTACTTGCCATTTAACAATAATATCAAGTTTCATTAAGTTCAAAGCATTTTGAGAATTTTGACTTTTTTGCAGTTTCCATGGCAACGATGGCCATTTTGAAAATTCCGAAGTCAAAAGTCTCATCCAGACTTGCCAGTCAACAATCATATTATGTTTCATCAATTTTGGAGCATTTTTAAATTTTTGAAATATTTGATCCTGTATCCATGGTAACATAGTAGTTCCAATGATTGTCAAAATTAATGAAAACCTGTATATAGTGGACAACTATACTGCATAAAAATTTGATGATTTTAAGTTCAAGCATACCAAAGTTATTCACCAAACCCGGAAGTTTTTGGAGCATTTTGACCTTTTTGCATTGTTTCCATGGAAACGGCAGACATTTTGGAAACTCCAACGCCAAATTCCTTATCTACCAAAGTTGCTCATCGTTATGCTAAAGTTTCAAAAAAAATGGAGCATTTTCATATTTTTGAAATTTTTGGTGTCGTTTCCATGGCAACATAGTAGTTCCAATGATTGCCAAAATCATTCCAAACCAGTATATAGTGGGCACCTACATTGTATTAAAATCTAAAGATTTTAAGCTTAAGCATTCTCAAACAAATCACATAACTCCAAAATTATATTTTTTCACTATTTTGCGGTTTCCATGGTGATGGCAGCCATTTTTTAGTTCCAAAGTTGCACTGCAACTGGAAAGTCAGGGTTCCTTGTTACAGTGCACCATCATTCAGATTGGTTCCTTTGGCTCTGAGAAAACTGCCGGTCAAAATTAAGTGGAAGAAAAATAATAATAATAATACGGAAAAAGAAACAGAGGAAAAGCAATATGTCACCCGACATTGTCGATCGGGTGACATAACTAGAATTGCCATTGCAAGCAATAGCGGATGTCACCCTTCCCCCAATTGCCACTAAGTTGCAGCCATTTCAGAATCGTTTAACAGTGAATGCACATCATATGCATGGCAATACATCTTTCTGTAAATTTTCAGTACATTCACAGCATTTTAAAAATTTTACATTTCTGCCGTTTCCATGGCAACGGCAGCCATTTTGAAACTTTCAAAGTCAAAAGCCTCATCATTACTTGTCAGTTAACAATAACATCAAGTTTTATTAAGTTCAAAGCATTTTGAGAATTTTTGACTTTTTTGCAGTTTCCATGGCAACGGTGCCCATTTTGGAAATTCCAAAGTCAAAAGTCTCATCCAGACTTGGCAGTCAACAATCATAATAAGTTTCATCAATTATGGAGCATTTTTAAATTTTTGAAATATTTAATCCTGTATCCATGGTAACAGAGTAGTTCCAATGATTGTCATAATCATTCAAAACCTGTATATAGTGGACAACTATATTGTATAAAAATTTGATGATTTTAAGTTCAAGCATACCAAAGTTATTCACCAAACCCTGAAGTTTTTGGAGCATTTTGACCTTTTTGCATTGTTTCCATGGAAACAGCAGACATTTTGGAAATTCCAACGCCAGATTCCATATCTACCAAAGTTGCTCATCGTTATGCTAGAATTTCAAAAAATTTGGAGCATTTTCATATTTTTGAAATTGTTGGTGTAGTATCCATGGCAACATAGCAGTTCCAATGATTGCCAAAATCATCCCAAAGCAGTATATAGTGGGCACCTACATTGTATTAAAATCTAAAGATTTTAAGGTTAAGCATTCTCAAACAATTCACCTAACTCCAAAATTATATTTTTTCACCATTTTTCCGTTTCCATGGTGATGGCAGCCATTTTTTTAGTTCCAATATTGAAAAGCAACAGGAAAGTCAGGGTTCCTTGTTATAGTGCACCATCATTCAGATTGGTTCCTTTGGCTCTGAGAAAGCGGCCGGACAAAATTAGGTGGAAGAAAAATAATAATAATTAAAAACCAATTGTTCAGAGAACAATTGAAGGTCTTTCCATCAAAACAATGTATTTTGATATGAAAAGTTGTGAAACTAAGTTTAAAATGTCATTTCAATCGTCAAATGATAGCTCCTAGTAAGCTGATTCCAAAAATATATTGTTTCCATACATTTTTTTTAAATAAGGAAGATAATTTGTTACTTCCGGTTTGAAAAATGTTACTTCCGATTATATTTGAATATTTACTTGACACTAATTCCAAAAATATCTGGTTCTATATACTTTTATATTAATAAAGTACAAAAAAATAGCTCCTTCCGGTTTACAAAAGGTCACTTCCGGTTGTTTTTTTCAAGGTTAAATTGTTTGATACCTTTTTCTAAAAGTTGTATATCTTTATCATGTATACATATAGAATAAAAGCAAAGGTCAAAATCTAGAACGTCAAATTAAGCTATGACCTTGAGATCAATTTCAAGGTCATAAACCAAGGACCTCAAATCAAAAGACCATAGGTCTTAATTATATTTAGTTAATGAGTTATATTACCAAACGCGTATTTTTAAATACAAGAGGGGAGAAAACTCCCTTTTACATTCAACGTACGCTTGCAATCAAAATTTACATCTTACGACATGTCGCAACTAACAATTTAGTAGAAATAATTTGTTGATATCTTATACAGTCTTTGGATATAAGTGAAAATAAGCCAAATTCAAAATATTAGAATATGACCTTGACCTTTGACCTTGACCTAATTTTCATTTTTTGGGACCAAGGACCTCAAATCAAAAGATCCTAGGTCTCTATCACTTATGATTTATAAGATAGAAATTCATATCACTTATATCAGATGCATAAGGGGAAATAACTCTCATATGGAACGGTCATATCGCTTCGGGCAAAATTGGACAAATCATGCCAAGGATATAACGAGCAATTTTGTAAAATAAATTTGTCATAATCTTTTACGGTTGCGAAGGAGATGCGATAACAAGGAAAACAGTGTTTAGGGAGATAACTCCTATAAAGAAAAGTATTCGTTTACGCAGGGTAAATTTCAAAAGCGCATAAACTGTTCGATATCATATACCAAATATCTAAGCGACATATTGCGAAACAAATGTTTATCGCAAGAACAAAATTAGGTGGAAGAAAAAAAAAAAATAATCAGAAGAAAAACAATAGGTCTTTCCACAGAAAAGTGGAAAGACCTAATAATACGGAAAAAGAAACAGAGGAAAAGCAATATGTCACCCGACATTGTCGATCGGGTGACATAATAAGACAAAAAGAAACGAACAATAACAATATGTCACCCCAACTCCGTTGAGGGTGCCATAAATAGGGAGAAAAAAAACAGAGGAAAAGCAATATGTCACCCGACATTGTCGATCGGGTGACATAAATATAGGTCACCGATGAGTTAAAAAAGATATTTTAATTTAAATGCCAAAAAATGGCATTTTTGCACCAAAGGGAGATAATTTGGAGCTTTTTCTATGATATCCACATTTTAAAAGTCACCTGGGGCCAACAGGAATTGATTTTTTGGAATGATGTTTGTACCATATGATAAAGTAACAACTACTTAAGGTAATAAATAAAATTTGTAATGAAAAATTAATGTTTAATTTTTTTCTGAAAATCTTATACCCGCGAGCCTCCTTAATCATGACTGTTGACTTAAACAAGTCAGTCATTTCCATTTATCATATAAAAAGTAAAAACACAAAAATACTGAACTCCGAGGAAAATTCAAAAAGGAAAGTCCAAAATCAAAAGGCAAAATCAAAAGTCCAAACACATCAAACGAATGGATAACAACTGTCATATTCCTGACTTGGTACAGGCATTTTCTAATGTAGAAAATGGTGGATTGAACCTGGTTTTATAGCTACCTAAACCTCTCACTTATATGACAGTCGCATCAAATTCCATTACTTTGTCAACGATGTGTGAACAAAACAAACATACTCAAAGAGTAAAAATGTCAAAAATAGGGGTACAGCACTCAACATTATGTTATCATCTTAATCACTATAAAAACAACAAATGTAACGAAGAAGCACAAACAGGCATACATCAAATTTAACATCCTCATTTTGCTTATCTTATACGATTTTATTTATCTATGTAAAGTCTACCAATAAAGGATGGAAGGTTTTCATTACTGGTGTAAAATTGCGCGTTTGAAATTCGCACAGGTAGACATAAAATAATGTTGTCGTTCAAAGTATGACGGCATACATAAATGCAGAGTCACGTAAAATAGATATAACAAAAAAACAGACTTAACAGTAAAAGTAATAATAATAAATAAAATAATTGTGTGGTTCAAAGTATGACGGGATACATAAGTACAGAGTCATGTCAAATGTATATCATAAAAAAACAACAACTTAACAGAAAAAGTAGTATTAATGAATAAAATAGTTTTGTCATTCAAAGTATGACAAGATCCATAAGTAAAAGTAATATTAATAAATGAAATAATTTTGTCGTTCAAAGTATGATGTTTTACATAAGCACAGAGTCACGTCAAATGAATATCTAAAAAAACTGACTTAACAGTAAAAGTAATATTAATAAAGACAAATAAAAGAATACTATAACACATTATTAAGATGATAACCAACGTCAGTACGCAAAATCTATACTTCAAGACCATCTTGTATTATTTGTGAAGTTGATACGGAATATTTATCAACAAGTTCTTGGTACCTTCCGATGAACTTTTTTTAGAAAAAGGACAAGACGTTCTTTGACATTCCCCTGGTTCATCAACTTTCTGCTCAGACACTGGTGACGTTTTACAAAGTCTGAATAGGAGCTGCAAGCTCTTGAATACCGAATAAGTTGGGAAATGTATATTCCATATGCAGGTGAAGTTGGTATATTACTACTAAGGTGGGGAAAATTGATAATTTCAAAATTAAAATCGTCTCGTTTTTCATAGATTCTGGTACTGAGATGACTGTGTATGACAAATTCGAGGTATAAGTCTAAAAATGAGGCGGAAGAAGCCGTGTCTGTTGTCTCTTTAATTTCTAGTTCTGGTGGGTACATTAATGGAACCCAATCAGAAAAGTTCGGATTGTTAATGGAAAGAACATCATCAATATATCTGAAAGTGAAATTAAATAACCTGGCTTCTTTGATCTTCTTGTTTTTGACAAGTGTCTGAAGGAACTCCAATTCATATGAAAATAAGAAGAGGTCGGCAAGGAGAGGCGCACAGTTCGTTCTTTAGAGTTTTTAAGAATGCCGACAACTTGTTGAAAAAGTCTACCTCCAAATTCAACAAATATGTTGTCAATAAGAAACTCCAGCATACTGATCAATTGTTCCTCTGTGTAGTATATTTTACCCTTTTTGTTCCTTATTAACACAATATGCCTTATGGTATCCCAAAGTGATAAATTTATAGCGTATTCTACCATTTTTATGATGAAAAGCATTGTGGATTATTTCTTTTAGACGGTTTTTTCAATTTCACATGGGGAATGGTTGTATACAAGGTTGAAAAATCAATAGTTTTTATAGAACTAATTTCAGAAAAAGACCGAGATTTAAAATTATCCAGAAGTTCTTTAGAGTTTTTAAGAATCCACATATGGTTAATACCACTACGCGAGTAAACAGTTTCACAGTATATCTGAAGACCCTCTTTAACTGCGGACAGAACTTTAGTCAATCTAATGGACACTTCTTTAGTAGAACATGCAGATGAGCCGGCAATGTACCGTTGTTTGTACGGAATTTTGTGAAGTTTAGGTATCCAATACAAACAAGGTAAGTCCTCAGATTTGTTGTTCAATGCAATGTGACTAGAAGCTATGAAGGACTTATGATTCGCCGAAATCTCATCCTTGTCAAATGATATGTTTTTGTATGTGGTATTACCTGAGTGCTCATTTATTCCCAATTCTTTTATAAGACACCCGTAGTAATACGATTTACATATAAAGACAATATTATTTGAAGCTTTGTCCGCAGCCTCTCTGCCACTGAAAATGGACCCAGGTCGATCATTCACACAGTTTTTCAACTTAGGAATGCGACGTTTTATGAGAGACCTGATTGTTTTAACCCATTCTGACAAAGTGTCCAGTTGAACTTCTTCTCGTTTAGCCCATGCTCTGGCGTAGTCCTCAATGGAATCCATAATTATTTTGAAGTTATGGTTCCAATTGATGTGTTGGGGTTCTCTAAACTTTGGACCACGAGAAATCACCTTTCGGAGATGTTCATGTTGAATTATGTTTAGATCCCCAGTAATAACATGGCCAGAGGGGCTGTAATTGTAAGGCGAGTGGGAACAGTCACATGTCAGAGGTTCCCTCTAATTAAAAGTATAAATTGTAGTGTTAGTTGGATTATGTTGATATATTTCTTGTCAATTGTTTAGACAAAAAATATAATTATCAAATTATTACACACCAAACGGAATCACATGACACAGTACAATTTTATACATTAAATACTTTTAATTTCCTTATTTTCTTTTAACAAAAAGGGAAAAAAAATCGGTTGAACTAATATGTTAAATGGTTATACCAACGCCATTTGAACTTTTTTTTTTTATTTTTCGAGGGGGGGGGGGGGGTCTGTGAGCCAATTTACTTGTTTATTGATAGCAGAGTTATATATACCAAATACAGTATCGTTTCCTGACATGAACATGTACATATATATAATATATATATTTAGCTCCTAGAATTGGTATAGTACTAAACAAATCTAAGACATTATAAATAAAGATAATATTTTGTCCTATAACAGGTACATATCATAAATGAAGATAAATAAATATTGAGTCCCAGCCCAGAACGAAACATAAAATAATAAACTTTTACAAATTTCACGAATTTAGATCATACGTATATTTGAAAGAATAGAAAACGTAACTAAAGAATTAATATAGGAAGTATCGATTGAATCTTTAAAAATTACCTTGCAATATTCAATATTCATTCCCGACCACCTGATTTATCAAGAAGGTTATCAATAAAGTGACTGATTTAGAAACTGATAAATGCCGGAATGTTCAAATTTAATCTACATGTTAGATAGTGGTGTATTAAAAATAAACGTAATCATTCTGCATATTTTTAATGTTCTTCGACTTTTTCATACATGTTTTCGTCTATTTCATTATTTCTGGATATAAAAAACCAAACGTTTTCCGGTGAAAACCACGTGCTAGGTTTGCCTTGTATCTCAAAATCTTAACCAGTCAAATAACCAGGTGAAAATGATTAGCGAGATAAGATACATTAACATTGAAAGTTTCAAAGAAATTTTACAACTCATTTGGTGGTTATTGCCTCTGAATATTTCAATTCTAAGCAAATTTCGCAGTTGTTATTGTTTGCTATCATCTTCAAAACTAGTAGACAGAAAGAAAATTTAAGTATAAAAATTATCAGCTAGACAAGATCTACAAACAAGTCCGGTCTTTTAATTACTGACAAGAAGAAAACATAACTTACAAGACAAATTTAAGGCCAAGAAAGTTTATATACTATTTAAACAAAAAAGGAAGAGCCAAAGTCTAAAATGACAGTTGATTATTTGCTGTATAAAGTTTTAAGTCAATAACTAAATAGTCAGGTGACTGCTTATAGGAGTTTTAATCATGAAAACTAGAAAATATTTTAACGTTTTTTTAACAGGTTACTGTGATCATTCTTTGATACGATATAGTGTATTACTGTATCATTTTAACGTAAGCTGTTGATATCTATTACATGTTGTTTTATACGGCCGTTATCATCAATTTTCGTCCTTTTCTCATGACTATATACTGATTTTATGTATACAAGTAAGTATTGTTTATTTCATAAGGCTACATTTTAAGGTTGAGCCCAGGTGGTCGTGTGGTCTAGCAGGACGGCTGCAGTGCAGACGATTTGGTGTCACGATATCACAGTAGCATGGGTTCGAATCCCGGCGAGGAAAGAACAAAAAATTTGCGAAAGCAAATTTACAGATCTAACATTGTTGGGTTGATGTTTAGACGAGTTGTATATATATATATTATATATATGTTCGCTTAAATTGTATAAATTTCAAGATTTTGATAGTGTTGCAATTTGAATAGATTGACGTGATACATTTTACATCGTGCTATAAACGAAGAAGGATATCTGTTATCCGAAATATCTAATATTTGTTCATTTTATAGTTATTTTATGGTGATGTTGTACCCTTTTTGACTTGTTATATATTATATATGAATAACCTCGACTTTTTCATGTGCCTGTTACAAGTCATGAATCACGTTAGTGGCTGTTTTTTTTGTACATGAGGGTCTGGATAGGTTTTTTTTTATTTCTTTGTTCTTTATTCTAAGAACTTTTTCTCATGGTTTTATCTTATTCGTTGTATTTTTAACACCCCATTATTCTCTAATCTTTTCACCGCAACAATAAAGAAAAACTTCATCATGTTCTTGTGTATTTTTGTAAGGAAATATTTATGAAAATTGTTGGACATGCATTCCCTTGAAATACATCATTACGTTTTAATATCAATTCGTACTTACGTTTGAATGTGTATGTCAACGATTAAATAACGTACACATAATAACCGACTTTTCTCTACATATCCGAAAATACTATGTTTCGCAAATGGAAAATAATAATGTAATACCTGGGAAATTTTGGGTCATTAATGCTGAGACCTGAGAAAATTGTGTTTCCATTTTTTTATATGCTTTTTTGTATTTTAAAAGTTCAAAGTATCAATTATTGTGCTATAGTAAATTTGTGTATTCTTGTCTTTCATTTTTGCTTATGTGATTTGTCTATATGCCTTTTTGTGTTTCTTCGTTACATATTTGTTTGGTTCTTTATAGTGATTAAGATTATAACACAATGTTGACTGTTGTACCCCTATTTTGACATTTTTACCTATAATGTCTGTTTGTTTTGTTCACACATCGTTGCCAATATAATGGAATTTTAAGCGACTGTCATACAAGTGAGATGTTTAGCTACCTATAAAACCAGGTTTAATCCACCATTTTCTACACAAGAAAATGCATGTACCAAGTCAGGAATATGACAGTTGTTATCTATTCGTTTGATGTGTTTGAGCTTTTGATTTTGCCATTTGATGAGGGACTTTCCCGTTTTGAATTTTACTCAGAGTTCGGTATTTTTGTGATTTTACTTTTGACATAAAATAGGTGTGCGACAGATCAGATATGTTCTTACAAATACAACTCATCACTGTTAATAAAACTGCTGATAACAAATGAAGTCATCCTGTGTAGAAATACACGAGGAAATGTTACGCAAATATTTGTTGGACAAACGGACGGACAAGGTGTATGCAACATAGGAGTAGGGGTACAGTAATAATTTGTATTTTTTGTTATTTTACATTTTACAAGAAATGTTGGCAAGGGATCCCTAAGAATGCAATTTTCTACAGAATTTCAATTTCCGAGGGCAGAAGTATAAGAAAACATCGACACATATCAATCTGATTTGAAATACAGATCCTGTGTCTAATTATTTGCTTACAAGGATCTGACAACACTACGTTTTCCTTTCTGTTATGGTAATTATTACATCAGCCAATGAAATATCAGGATCCAAATTTTTGAAGATGTATTAATCTGACAAAGCCAGATGATCCCGAAAGGTCTTTAAAAGAGAAAGTAGAATGGAGCGTTTTCAGATCCCTGTAAACAAAGCTTGGATACGCAGGCTCTGAATTTTAACCAGATTGAACACAGATTATTGAAGTCGTCCACGGCCTTGCGAATAAAAGCTTTACTCTGAATTTCATACAAATCTACAAGAAAAGGAGACATAAGTGTGTTACAAGTAATTTTTCAAAGAATTTATATTTTTAAGGAACATATTTTCTGTAAAAAAAGTTAATCTGGATTCGTTCCAAACGTTGCAGATTTTAACCTTTGATATACATTTCCGAAAATCTGACAACAAATGTAGCCTTAAGAGCGCTTATAATACAACTCTCAATATAATTGTACCCAAAAAAGGACATACCTTTAAGAACTCGTCGGAGACATTGCTAATATAAATAAACTCATCATAGATACCAGGATTGAAATTTTGTTCACTAAACACAAGATGTAGTGTATGCAAGAGAACGTTTACATTTTTTGTAGAACTTTTATTTCCAAAGGGCACATGTGAGAGCGATTACAAGACCAAAAGGACGAACGGACGGACATACAGACAGCAGTCGCCTGGTATTTCTATGTTCCACGGTCTGCATTGCTTAAGGTACAGTTAAGATATCCTCAATTAACTCAATCTATCAGGATGCATATACAAGTCAATGTTAAAGTTTAGTGACCAAATTTTCTTTTTAACTCTTGTATCTGTAACAGAAAAGAACACTGTGACATTAATTTATATATCATGAACTTACCAACTATCTTAAATTGAATGCATTTGTTTTAAACAATCATTACAAATTATACAATAG
This sequence comes from Mytilus edulis, assembly GCA_019925275.1. Classification (NCBI taxonomy): domain Eukaryota; kingdom Metazoa; phylum Mollusca; class Bivalvia; order Mytilida; family Mytilidae; genus Mytilus; species Mytilus edulis. Next base: position 40,336,837 of record CM034351.1, read on the forward strand.
ACTAAGTTTTCGTCATCTAGACAATGTAGAAATTTCACTGAATTGTCTTAGAAAAGAACAAATAGCTAGTTTTAACTGTAAACCTTTTTTTCAAAATACATTATTTGTTCCACTATAACGAAGTGATATAGGACTACTAAGACCATTGCCTGCTGTCAATAATTCTCTATGTCGTTGTCCATCAGGGGAGATAACTACCACATTATTCGATCTAACCCCAACCACGTACACATTACCATCACTATCAACATATATTCCCCGAGGACTCTCAGACCGCTTTCATTTCGGAATGTCCATTGTATGTGACCTTGCAGATTATAACATGACACATAGTTTGTTCTATAGTCTGGTAAATGTTGTCCCTAAATGTTGCAATGTAACAGTCACGTGGCATTGTGTCTCGGACTGTCACTTATAGACTCGTCGTGTAGATTAATCATTTGTATTCCTTTGTCTAGCCGGAATAAATCAATCGATTATCTTTCAGTGCAATGACATAACTGTTTGAATCTGTTGAAATGGTTTTCTTTTTTGTTTCCTCTCAACATCTATAATAATAATGCAGGTCTTCGCTGAAGCAACAGTTTTGACAGCCAATGCATTGTCCTCACTGATGTACACTATTTCAAACGCTCCACATGATATCTCCACTTCAAAGTCTTTTTCTCCTTTCTTGTGAAATACAGTTACCTTACCATCCAAATATGAAGTAAATGCCAATCTACCATCTGACATCATGCAACATCTGTATATAGCGTTTTTTTGAGTGTTGATTGTGTTTTGTTTCGTTAACGTTATATTTTCAATGGATCTTGATTGAACGGTCGGTACGATCATTTGGGCTTGTTTGACCGTTTTCCTCATCAGAACAAATATCGCAAGATTTAGCTTCAATACTCACTTCTCCAAATTTATGATATCTGACATGAATTCTTAATAGAGGTGTTGATCTTATATGAAATAAAAGTTTGCTCGAAAGTTTTCCCTTCTTCAAGTGACTGCAGAAATTAAGTTTTGCTATAGACGTCCTCTTATATATGCTTCATTGAAAGAAAGACTTGAAGGTCCGATGCATGTTGCCTGATGTTCATAATGTTTCTCTTGCATTCTGCAATTTACCTTTCTTTCTTATCTAATGATGACAATAATTGACTAATTTTCGAGTTTTCTTTTTCTTTTATCGCATAGAGTTGTTTCATTAAATCATCTTGTAGTTTGTCGAGATGGTTGTTGATTTTTATTCTGGTCGTCTTTATTTCTTTTTCAATTTCCTTTCTACTTTCTTCAAATGTCGTTAGATTGTTGATGCTGGCGAATTTCCTGTAGATTTTCTGCTTCCTCAACTAATGTTTCTGCTATCTCGAACAGGGCATTGGATGTTTTGTCATTGTGAATGGCGTCATCTAATTCGACAAAATCTCGGCATTTTTTTATGGCTTTCGACGATACATTTGCTGCAGCAGGGGTATTCATGCTTCTGGCAATGTATTTGAAATTTTTTATCATGTTTAGTACAGTACTCAGTAATTTTAAGTATATCAGTTGGTATTCTTTGGTGTTCAGTAAAAGGTATGACGAAATGGCTTCTCGATGACTTCGAAAATCTATTATGTTCTTTGCATTCTGTACATAGTCCCTCGTCGCATTCTGTACATCGGAACCGGACATATGGTGCTTTTGTGATGTGACGGAGGACACAAACACCGCAGCTCTGAGATGATTTAGCCATTGCCTGATTACACACAAACTAAAAATAACAAAACACTGATTAAAAAGTTTCAAACAATTCCCATCAGCATCACATATCTAACTAAATGACTTTATTTAAACAGGATTCATAATATAGCCATGCGTACATTGGCGTTTAATGCAAATAATGAATCAATCATTCAATCAATCTATACTATATATATATATTTCAAATCCGGAATTATTCTCATTATCTCATTCCACAGTTATCTCACCGCCAGAAATACACACGAAAATGAATTCAAATGATTGCAGCTTTGTTTAGCGTCCATTGTCACATATATTAAATTGATAAAATCGGGAATTTAACTTTTTATAAAATGTTTATCAGAAATTTAACCTAAATTCGATTTAAATATAAAGTTTAGTACATTCGGGTCTCAGATACAGCAATTGTTCGTTTAAAAATACTTATTTATCGTATTGGGTTAGCAACCACAACTAATTAATTTTGATTATTGACAGCTATTTTCATCAGTCATCTAATTGAAGTTAGATAATAGTGATATATTTAATCGATTTCAAATAAATATACTGAAAAACTCTTTACACCGCCACACTTAATAATCGCATATTACATGTTACATATACAGGGTGGTTTTGCAATAGCTTATTAGGCACTTATTCAACAAGACAAATATATCTTTAAAAATCTTGTTGAAGTAAACAAAAACATACATTATTGAATCATATAATCATTAAAACACCTTTTTCTATTACGAAAAGGACAAAAACAAGTCTTATAGGTACTTGTTGTGTACACATTAAACAAGGGTTTACGATTATGCGCATTTTTTTGTAGCCATATAATGTTAAACTTATTAAAATACCATTAGTTAGAAAGGATATGTTAAATATTTAAACATCTGTGATTTGGACTCCCTTATTTGAAGCTATTTATTTTGTGATCTGGGGTAAAAATATAAGAACATGTCCTTATATACTGATAGCAGAGATGCATATACCAGATACAGGTTTGTTTCAAGACCTTGTTTAATGTTAATTGAATAGGCCCATGAACTTGTATATAGTACCATGGATTGGTATAGTACTATATAAATCTTTGTTGACATTTAAGGCATTATAAAGAAGACAATATTTTGCCCGAGTTCTGGTACGTAACATAACTAATGATAAATATATGGTATGTCCCATCCAGAACGAAAGTAAAAAAGATAAAACTTTTAAAATGGTCCGTATTTAGGTCACAATTATATTTGGAACAATCAAAACGTAAATAAGAAAGAATTCATCCCAAAAATATCGAATAAATCCGAAAAGATTTTTTTCTGTAAATTATTCATTTCCGCCCGCCTAGTTTATCAGGAAAGTTATCAAAAACTTGACTGATTTATTAACTGATACATTTCGGAATTTTATCTACACATTTACAAGTTCGATATGGGTGTATCAAAATAAACGCTATCATGTTGAACATTTCTTAATCTCTTACGATTTTTGTTTTCTATTTATTTCATCATTTCAGGATACGACTTACCGACCGTGCAAGGTCTGTATAGACAGTCAATGTCGTTAAAAACTTACCTTTGTACGACTAACCCGACTAACCAGATTCATTCTCTGTAAGAATCACAGAATTTCATAGAAAATGAGAAATGCATATATATCTAGGAAAAATGTTGGAAATATAATGAAAACTAGTAAGCCCAAAGACAATGTCAGAAGCAAAAATGAATAGATAAACAAGATTTATAAACATGAGGAACACAAATTAAGCGTAATCTTTTTGCTTTTATATAATCTAAGTTTCAGAAAAATATTAAACAACCAACGACTGTTTCAGATAGATGAATAAACTATAAGCATGAAAATGACGAGAAAAAAAACCCAGATTTAAAAGCAAGTCCGAAATCAATTGTCGACTCATTGTTATAGTTATTGCCCTTTACTAAAAAGATTCACCTGTTTTATATTTATATTTAGATGTTTCGGTGAAAATAAGTCAATAGAATGATATTGTGTACAATTTAAAGCAGCAATGAGTACAAAAAGGGCAATGCAAAAATGGCAAAAATCGTGGCAAGCGTAGCAAGATGAACGATTTTACGGGAAAACTGATATAAAATGTTGTTAAAAGGAGACACCGTATAAACTCATTTAATTCACCACTGCATTCAGAAAACATCTGACAGTTTTGATTTCTCTTTGTTAAGAAGAAGGTATCCGTGATTAAATTTGTTCAGCAATTGGTGAAAACGATTTTCATTATTCTATTTATTTTTAGACACATCAACTTTTAATCAATTTTGACTTTTCTTATTTCTTTTAATGGTATATAATTCTATTTGAATTTTACATTTGTGAGAGATACATAAAGTACCGGTACGTTATTTCGGCTTTGTTCACGAAGGAAGGGCGATAGTCCTAAGACGAAATGAGAAAATACATCGAGTTTAAAAAACATAAAAAATCTATTTATCGCTATTATGAATATTTCCGAATATTTTTTAATACAAATAACAGCAAAAGGTTATGCAATACATCAAAATGAGTTATCTCTTTTCGGTACTATTCTTTCGTGCAGGCTTATTTGATATATTTTAGTAAAAAAAAACCTTTATTTGGTCCTTAATGCTCTTCAACTTCGTACTTTACTTGGCCTTTTTGACATTTTTTATTCCAGCGTCACTGAAGAGTCTTTTGTAAAATTTTAATCCTGGTTTATCTGATGTGATTGTTTCGCAATGGGGGTGTTACAAGCAGACGAAGAAGTATATACTATACATGCACACAGATATACAATCATTTGTAGCAGAGGTATGTAAAAACTTACATTTTTCATTTGTAAGAAACATTATTTAAGAACTTTTATTAACTTAAAAATTAAAACTGAAATTCAAGGTAAAATTGAAACGAGAAAAATAGTTTTTATGTTGAAATATCAGCGAAGTCATCTGATAACGTTTTTCTTTTTAAGTTTCGGCTAAACTTTTCTGATTGTTCGACACTCTAGCGCGTAAATATAGATTAATACGCTAAGAACCTAAGAAAAGTAGAAAATATTTCATTCTCAAGCGATTTGAGTGAGAATAAAATTATAACATAAAAAGATCAAAGGAAAAATACACATTATAGCGAAATATGATATATTATAAATTTTAGTTGATGGCGATAAATTAAATTTTTCTGCCACCAAATTACGGAAAGTTTCTGTTGACTTTTTAAAACAAAACGTTATCTAACTTATGAAAATGAGTTTTTAGTTAAATAATCATTTCTATATAACGTGAAAAGTCAAGTATGATTTCACAAACAAAAACAACGACTAGGACCGTATTTTTGAACTTTTGTATGACCATCCCTTTGGAGTAAATCGCTTGAACAACAGAAGGATAGAATACGTCCGTTACCTTCGGGTTAAGTCGGGTTCAGCTATTTTCCCATTTAATTATTTAATCATGTATGAACCTATTGTTGATCATTGTTATTCCATTGGCGAAATGATGTAGTGACTATATCTACTGAATTTAATTCACATCAAGACCATTTCAAATCGGGTTTTCAATTTTTCCTGAATTCCTGAAATTCATTTTGTCACCGCTCAATAATTGTACATGTAACAATTGTATAGCTAATTTATAAACAGATCAATATAAAATACACGACTGAATCTGGATAGCCAAAACAGCTAATGTGTCGTATTAATTGTCAATTTTGAGGCTGTATCCTAAAGATGTAAAAAAAAAAAAAATGAACTAGCCGTTAGTTACTGCGAGTACACTCAAATTTGTGTGTTTTTGATACACAAGTACACGTCCATGTCGACTCTGTGTTTTTGTTAGATGTAATTTTATTTGTATCGATATGATGAGATAAGCCTTTTTCAAATGATTTTTATAGTTTGTTCTTATGTATCTTATCACCACTGTCTTTTGTTTTCGGAGCATTCACGCCTTTAAACCAGTTTAACCCCGTCACATTGAATACATGCCTGTCCAGAGTCTGGAAACTGTAATTTAATTTATATTTGTCATTTTGAAGACATTTATAGCTAACTATGCAGTATGGGCTTTGCTCATTGTTGAAAGCTGTACGGTGAATGATAGTAGATAATTTCTGTGTCATTTGGTCTCTTGTGGAGTGTTGTCTCATACCACATCTTCTTATTATGATTTCCCAAAATCAAAATTATGTATTTTCATTAACAAGATGCGTGCAGCATCAACCTTTTCATTTATAGATTATAATTAGTGTTGTCAACGGTTAACCGGTTAACCGGTTAATCGGTCGAACGACCGAATACCGAATACCAAAAACGCTAACCGGTTAACCGGACTTTTTTTCAAAATTTAAATTTTGATAGATTTTATACAAATTTGTATTGAAATTATTAAAAGGTTAGGTTTTACTTAAAAAATGTCGTCCTGGTAATTAATTTGACTGTAAATTGATTGCTATTGTTAATCCCATCAACATAAAATTAATTAGAATTTGTCTCTCAGCTCGGGGCAGGATCTTAAAGAAACATAATTAGTATACTTGTTTTTTTAGCAGTTACTCTAAATCAGTAATGCGATTAAATTTTACGATTTACTTAATTATTTCGTTTCTGATCTAATATTGTGTAATAAAATTGAGAATGGAAATGGGGAATGTGTCAAAGAGACAACAACCCGACCAAATAAAAAACAACAGCAGAGGGTCACCAACAGGTCTTCAATGTAGCGAGAAATTCCCGCACCCGGAGGCGTCCTTCAGGTGGCCCCTAAACAAATATATACTAGTCCAGTGATAATGAACGCCATACTAATTTCCAAATTGTACACAAGAAACTAAAATTAAAATAATACAAGACTAACAAAGGCCAGAGGCTCCTGACTTGGGACAGGCGCAAAAATGCGGCGGGGTTAAACATGTTTGTGAGATCTCAACCCTCCCCCTATACCTCTAACCAATGTAGAAAAGTAAACGCATAACAATACGCACATTAAAATTCAGTTCAAGAGAAGTCCGAGTCTGATGTCAAAAGATGTAACCAAAGAAAATAAACAAAATGACAATAATACATAAATAACAACTGACTACTAGCAGTTAACTGACATGCCAGCTCCAGACTTCAATTAAACTGACTGAAAGATTATGATTTCATCATATGAACATCAGGCACAATCCTTCCCGTTAGGGGTTTAGTATCATACCATCATAACATATATGAGAAGAACATAACCCGTGTCATGCCAACAACTGTTTTTAGAATAAATATGTTTAGTTCCGATGCAAAGACCTTATCAGTGACTCAATATTAACGCCAAAATATGCAATCTTTAATGACTTGACAACAGTATCGTAATTATATCCCTTCTTAATAAGTCTATTCAAAGGTTTTGTAAGTTTCTGAGGTGAATACTGACACCTTTGTGCTTTATAAAGAATATTTCCATAAAAAATTGGATGTGAAATACCTGAACGTATTAGAAGTCTGCATGTTGAGTATAGCATATACCGTTTTAAGGAATGATGAATTGTGTAAACCTACATCTAAATGTTCAACCTCCGTCGTGCAAGGCTTAGTCTTACTTTAAACGAAATGCTAACTCAAAAATTGTGAAATGCAAACCAATGTGAATGTGCTCAATGCATACGTGATAGTACGAGTAACATGCAAACAAAGTCAAGAAACAGGCCGTACGGTGACCTATAGTTGTTGATTTCTGTGTAATTTTGATCTCTTGTGGAGAATTGTCTCATTGGCAATCATACCACATCTTCTTTTTTATAATTAATCACTCAAAATGAAACACTCCACATCATTTTCGGAGACGAGACAACAAGTGAAAAGGAAAGAATAATCATTTTCAAACATATTCAATTCCACGACATCAAGTAGTTTTTTTTATTTTATTTTTCAATCTGAAGTTGGTACAAACGCTATAGTTGATACGGTGTAGTTGCTTATTAAAAGTCAAACTTTGCAAGAATCCTCACAGACAAGCCTGATAATGCCAGAGGAAAAACTTCAATTCTAAAAGCATAAATTTATGACTTGGATAACAGGTTGTCAAATTGACACTCATACCACATCTTATATCCATGTGTAGGGTACTATTGATAAGACTTGCAAGCACCAACTCAAACTACCGGTTAACCGGTTAATCGGTCGAACGATTATCCGAATAACCGGTTAGGCAAAAGTGTACGATTTGACAACACTAATTATAATATCAACTTCGAAATTTCAATTCTAGAAGGATTCGATATCTTTTTTATATTTTTTATTTTTTACACCGTGAATGAAACAAATACTGTGACAGAATAAATTGATCCTACCTGATTACGTATTTTCAAGTTATGTGTATTTTAATCTCACTACAATGTATCTAGCTGTTCCAATTCATTAATCTTTTCAGTGGTTGTCTTTTGTTTCGTTTTTTTAAAACTTGATGAGAGGTCAACGGTAGTTTTTTTTCCCGAATGGATTCATAGTTTTGTATACCATCTCGGGACGATTAAGGTTGCTTAATTTAGAATATAAACAAATATCGTGTATTAAGTACCCTGCGTTGTTTACTATATTTCTGGTTTATAACATGGTATAAGGAAGCTCTGTTTATTTGTGAAATAAATGAAAATTATTTTATCTTGTGAGTACTGTTGTTTTCAAGCAATCAAATCAATATAAACATCAATTAACGTACACAAAGGTATACATTTGCCATTCAAACATATAATTATATTTATTTATATAAATATATTAAGATAATATTTAGCTATTGACTCATCTTTTCAATGTTCAACTTTTTCATTAAAGAGACAATATATATACGTCACTGGTTCAGACGTACTTATCAATATAATTATTTCTGTGACTGTATATTACATTAACTTGTAGGATCCTTTACTATAGATAATTTAGCTGATCTGTAACAATAACATCTTCATGCCTTATATATCATGTACTGCAGTACGCCGCTAGATTAAAACTGACGTGGAAAGGTAACACACGGCCAGCGAAAGCTCTATTTTTAAGAGCCCAGGTGGTCGTGTGGTCTAGCGGGACGGCTGCAGTGCAGGCGATTTGGTGTCACGATATCACAGTAGCATGGGTTCGAATCCCGGCGAGGGAAGAACCAAAAATTTGCGAAAGCAAATTTACAGATCTAACATTGTTGGGTTGATGTTTAGACGAGTTGTATATACATTATGTACACAGCCATGTATCACCATCATTGATGGCGATCCGATGGATACATCTGTTGTACAGTTGTCACTGACTCAGACGTACTTATATATATATATATATATATATACAACTCGTCTAAACATCAACCTAACAATGTTAGATCTGTAAATTTGCTTTCGCAAATTTTTGGTTCTTCCCTCGCCGGGATTCGAACCCATGCTACTGTGATATCGTGACACCAAATCGCCTGCACTGCAGCCGTCCCGCTAGACTACACGACCACCTGGGCTATATATATACATAGAAAGAACATCAGTTGTTCAACCTGTTAGTCAAATGCGTTTTGTTTAAATATACTTTTTCACTTTTATGGTCTTTTGGAACATGTTTTTTGTGCTGTATATAGATCCTTCTACAACAAAATTTGTTTTACATGCACTGAAATTTCATGTAGATAAGGGTCTCTGGTGTACGAAAGTTTACTTCCTTATTTCCAATATAAACATGCATATAAAGTGTCACTATCGTTTTTGCACTAAAAGAAAAATTAAAGATATACGAAATGAGGTCAAGGTGTGGTGAACACTGTCTGACGGACATGTTGACATTGCAAGGAACCCATATACCAAATAAAGTTTATCCTTAAATTACTCATAATATGTTAGAAATTTACATTTTAAAAATCTGATTTTTTTTTCAAGCAGTCAATGAACCATGAATATGAGGTCAGAAAAACTGAACATATGACAAACAGATAATTCGCAACATAACATCCCGCTCTTCTACCCTCTGAAATATAAAGCATAGTACAAACAGTTTACGCTACAGCCGTCGTAAGATTGTAATCCCTATGTCTCGCATTCTGCGACTTCTCTACTTTTGTTGACTTTTCACTATAAAGTTTATTCCAAGGGAACCTGGGTTCGACATTGTTTCATGTTCTTAGAAGAAGGATGTCTTCAATGAGATAGCTGTGTTCTGAAGAATGTTCCATTGTTGCTGTTGCGATAATAGGAACTGTTTTCTCCAACGTTGTTAAACGGCTATGACGGTCGAAGATGGTCCTCCAGTAAGTCAGACGAGAATTAGTACTTGGTCCTCTTCTGTGTTGGCGAAATGTCACATAACTGTGAGTTCCAACCTGCGGATCTAGTCGCTTTATCTGTGAAGCGGCGTACTCGATGTTTGATTTTGTCGTAGTTATGTCCTACAAAAGGTGTTACCATATGATGATGTCAAGAAAGGATCACTGATTTCTTCTCACTAAGATTAGAGTCAGAATTGACGATACTGATTCCTTTTCGGAGAAGTCCTTGATTTTTCGAAGGCAAATTCAGATCGGTAATCGGGCCTTGTTCCGGAATAGGTGTTTGTTTGTTATTGAGACTTATTTCTTCTCCGTGAACTTCAGGTCTTGCTGATTTCAGAATGAAATTGTCTTCATTCATAGAATTTTCTATAGCAGTCACACATTTTGCTTTTAGTAACACGAGTGCTGTCCCTTTAGAGAAATTCGTACCAGATTTGGCACTAGATCCAGTACACTCAAGGAATTGTATGGAATGGATTTTTGCAACCTTGACATTCGAACTAGAGTTTTGGTCATTATCTTAACCAACGATTTAAATTTCGTTCTTGGAGGTTATTTCCGGTCTTGAGACAAGACGTTGTTCTGGTTCTGTGATTAAAATGTTAGTTATCTTCGTGTTGACTTCAAGCGGAACAGTTTGATTGTCAATGTATGCATTCAAATATGACCCAATCAAAGGAGTAGGTCCGGTAAGGATCAATTTTGGCCTCAAATTTCAAGTTCATCTGACGAATGAATTTGACCTCTTTTTTAACACTTAAGTGTCTATTTCATTTGAATCAATTAGTTTATGTGAAAGATTTTAACTGATTTAGTCATTGAAAACGATCCGATTCAAGCTAAAATATGAAAAATCTACCAAATATGTCGAAAAATGTCACTTTTAAGTTAGTTTTTGTCAAAAATGAAAGTGGCCGCATCCGTGTTCATCCAAAATCTTTATATATGTTATGTATTATCATAAAATACAACTTACATTTCAATATTAAGGATGAACACGAATGCGGCCACTTTCGTTTTACACGAAAACCGTCTAAAATTTAGCTAAAATGATAGAATTGTGAAGATTTCAGTAATTTAGCGTGACTTAATGGTGCTAGTATTCGATATATGTGCATTGTATTGCCAAAAACAACCAATATTTATGTAGCAGAAGCATTCTACTGTCCAATATATATTTAAAAGTTTACATTTTAACAATTTTGTAAAACTGCTATATTTTGGGGCCAAAAAGGGGTCTTACCGGACCTACTCCCAACTTTTGGGCAAATAGAGTTCTGGATGGTCCTCGGCGTTGTTCAAAGACGTGGTGTACCTCTATAAGGTCTCTTCCAATTAAGAGAATAATTTGACAATGTTCCTCTTTTGGTGGAATGCTTCCTCAGATTTTTTTTTGATGATGATATTGCATTGCGGCTTCAGTAGTAGGGATTTCGTCTCGATTATTGGGAATATTATTACATTCAATTAAGGTAGGCAGATCAAACTATACGTCAAAATGTACGAAATCTTTTCTTCTTTTTCTGGAATTAGCTACTCTGCCGGAGCAAATTGTAAGAGAGTAGTTTTCAGGTTTTTTTTTTAACGTTGAACAGACTGAAGAATTCAGGTGAGGCAAGAGACCGGTTGCTTTGGTCGTCAATGATGGCGTACATCCGGATAATCTTGGCGAGCCAGACTGAGAACTTGCAGGTTGCTGTGGTCTAGTGATGTGAAGTGCGGTGATATGTAGTTGACTACCACACTTATTACAACTGATACTTGCATTGCAGTCCCGACTGCTGTTTATGGTTGACTCACAGCACTTTTAGCACACTTTGTTCTGTCTCAGCAGTTTCTTGCGTTACTCGATTGATTTGGCTCAGAACGCATGGCATTCGTTCAAGGTATGCTTTGTCTTGTGTAGGATACACATATCCTGCTGTCTTCAGGTTGCTGTTCAACAGCCGTCTTATGGACGTTGACTTTAGAGTACGTCTGAGGTGTGAACCTTGGTGTAGCGCCTTGTATTTGGTGTGACTTTTGACCCAACGGTGAACCCAGGATAGTTCTTTATTTTGCTAATTTCTATGATGAAGGCAGATAATTCTGTGAAAGGTGGAAAGGTAACTTCATATTTAGACTTGTATCTTAGAGCCCTTGTTATCCACTATTCATGAAGTCCGTATGGCAATTTTTCTACAATAGGATTTATCCCTGACTCAGAGTCAAAATAATCTAGCAAACATCCCAGCTTGGGATTTTCTTTGTGATACTCTTTTTCTGAGATAATATCTGACAAATCGTAAAGGAGTGAGTTATCCTTATTCGTCAGTGTTGGGAAGTTGACAAGTTTGTTGACGAGAGACGCCTCCAACATTTCTGGAGCACCATATCGGTCGTCCAGTCTCTCACATAGTCTCTATATGCCTCTTGTTGGGTTGTTGGCATTTGATGCCCTTATACTTGGCATGTTTGGCAGACTCTGGTCCAAGCCATTTAATAAGTAAGTCTATATCTTTCGAGTCCGAAACTGGTAATTCGTCTATGACGTTTTTAAAGCTGGCTTTCCATGTATGGAAGGATTCTGCCCGGTCATTCAAATTTGTTAGCCGGGAGCAGCAGTTCCTAGCGTAGGAGAAATCATGTTATCTCCGACGTATGATTGATAAGTTGTAGGTGTGAAGAAGGGGTCTCTTCTATAACGCCTTGTTTGCGGTATGAGGCAGGGACCTCTTCTATAACGCCTTGTTTTTGGTGTGAGACAGGGATCTCTGCTGAAACGGCATGTTTTTCAATGTCAGTTACTGTTCCCAGATCTGGGAATACATTAACTTCTGGTGACTTAGCATGTGTAGGCAAGGCAACAGGTTTCTGTGACGGCAAGTTCAAGGCCACGGATGGTACGAACTCAGGTGCCTCATGACTAAGCTTAACAAGAGTTTGTTTTTTCTTTAAAGGGCCTAACACGTCCTGTACGGCATTAGGTATAGGATGATTGTTTAAGAAATCTTGCACACGCTGGAGCGGGTCTTCCGTTTCGTCAGGGAGATCGCTAAATGCTTGGCTGCCGTCGTATTCCAGGATACGAGCCTCGGCTCCTGCGACTGCAGCTTCTCTGTGCTTCGAGAAGGTTCAAATTGGCCTTTAGTTCAGCCTTTTCCCGGCTTACACGTGCAGCCTCTTGTTCTAGTTGAGCTCTTCTGCATATGGCTTCCTGTGTTGTTTTCAGTTTGTCTGAACAGAGCAAGTTCCTCTAATAATGCCAACTATTTAATTATCAAGGCACGTTTTTTCGGCAAAGGCTATTTTTGACCTAGCATCCTCTGCATTGGCACGCTTCCTCTGTGCTAGGCCTAACATGTCTGAGACGTTGGAGCTTCCGCTATGCGAGTTTTTCTTACTCTTAGATGTTTTCGTTTTTATGAATTTAGCCTTCGTGAGGGCAAGGCGATGCTCGTGTAGTGATTCCATGACCAGTTCCACTCTGGACAGACGAATATATGTTGAAAGGTTACATGTATCAATGTATTTACGACTGTCCAACGTTCTGTTATTTTTCAGAAATATAAGGTACTCGTCTATGAAACTGTGAAGGTTAGTACAGGCTTGTACGATTTTGTCTTGTCCTGTTAGCAATTGCTGCAGCTCGCTAGGAGGCGTGGCCACTTCCAATAACTGAACTTCAATACTTGATCAGAGGGCCTCTATTTCTTGATAGAATTTATCACCATTTTTCTGTGTTTGCTCCTTTTCTTTTATCCGTGAGTTCACGTACCCGCCTAGTCTCAGCATTTTCATCTAGAAACATCTTCCTCTAGGGGCTGAATTTCGTCTTGCTGTTCCGCTTGGCTGGGATCCATGATGGCTTTATGGTTTGCTGCCTGTACACACAAGTTGTGTATCGCACTGTCATTGTAACTGTACATTCGTTGCTACGTTGTCGTTGCTTGTCTGAATATGTGAAGACGGGTTGTCGTCAATTTACTGTATGTCAAGGGATGACGCTTTCGTGCAGGGCTCAACAGGCAGGTTGTAGCTGTTGAACTAACGTGGAGTAGCGTTATCTGTGAGACACAACAGGCAAGTTATAGATTTTTTACTGTAATTGCCTGACCATTAAGTACAACCACGATTGCGCTCAAGCAATAAGACTATCAGGTGCTGATAATTTATTCCCAAACCAATCTAACAAATGGTAAAAAGCTGAAATACAAATAAAATACAATTTTACAATGTGTTGAATTAATGTTATAATGTATGAAATGTCAAATATAATTGATAGCACAGTAAGTTGAATGCGAGAAACATTGTACTTTCAAGAGCAGTTAAATATCCAGTATTTTACGGAGAAAATGTTCTTATATGTGTAGAGCAATTTGAAGGCTTCAAATACAATGTTATAAAGTTAACTCACTCTGTGGTTAGCCACGAATTGTGTTCGGCTTAGTACGTTCTCCAGTACTGGGATTACTTTGCAATGTTCAATTGGAGATACTTTTAAGAAAGGGAATGGTAGCGATGATACGATGGTTTAACGTTCTTACAAGTTCTTACAAGGTTTAAAATGAATAATTCAACTAGACCGAAAAACATAAACAGATTAAGAATATAATCTAACGAACTATATAAATTGAGGAACGGCGTAACAGAATAAAATATCAAATTTGAGGAAAACAATTGCTCTCGTCATTGCTGTAAAACCGTTTAAAAATTATAATGGTTCATATTGTAACTGAAATACTAAACTTTATCGATCTTTAGTATGTTATTTTATTGTTTCACTTTGCATGACTACAATTCTTGTAGAATAACCTACGGTTACTTGCTTACTAGGCAAAGAGAGATGTAGCAATACCTTATACGGTGAAGGAGATGCTTACCCTTCCGGAGCACCTGATTTCACTCCCGGTTTTTAGTGGAATTCGTGTTGTTTCTTATTTATTATTTATAACTGTTGATGTAAATGTCCTTTGGTTTTGTGAGTCTTTGTTTACTCCTTGGTTTTGATTGTTATTGTCTTAGATACAAGCGAAACCACCGTGGAAAGGAACTAGATGAACTGATACTGCTTACCATTATGGTGCACCTGGTTCCTCGATGCTTTGTGTTTGGGGTTTGTTATTTCATTTAACAGTTGGGTAAGTAAACCGATGTTTCATAACGTACACAAAATTACCGACGAGGATCTTCCTCTAAACACCCGAATATGATATTTTTCCCCTGGATATAGTATTGTTAACAAGGTTATTTTCCAAATCAGTCTCTTCCTTTTGTATCATACAGTTATACTAAAACCATTGCACTTACAGTATTTAACTCTAAGCAAGAATTGCATGACATCGATTTAGAAGAATACCAATAAAAAAACTCTGACATGAGAATGTTTCATCTCGCCTTATATTTCCAGCCTATCTCGGTACTTACTGGAGATATTAACATAATTAAACATGAACATCTTCGAAAGGTTATATGTCAGGGTCCTAGGTTCAGAGAACCCCAACACATCTACTGGAACAATACATTCAAAATTATTATGGATTCCACTGAGAACTACGACAGAGCATGGGATAATTGAGAAAAAGTTGAACTAGACATTTTGTTAGACTGGGTTAAAGCAAGCAGGTCTCTGATAAAACTTCTTCTAATAGAATTAGGAATAAATGAGCACCAATATAATCTAGCATATAAAAACAGATCATTTGACGAGAATAAAAATCATAAGTCCTTCTTGGCTTCAATAAACATGACATTGAACATCAAATCTGAAGACTTACCTTGTTTGTATGGGATACCTAAGGTTAAAACAACCCATTCAAACAGTGTTACATTGCCGGCTCATCTGCATGTTCTACAAAGAGTTTTTTTTACGAATTGTAGGCATTCCTATGAGAACTGTGCATCTTTCCTTGTCCTCGAATTTTACATAAGCTGTCACCTCAATACCAAAATCTATGACAAACGAGACGAATTTAGTTTTGAAATTTTCCCCACCTTAGCAGTAACATATAATCTTCGCCTTCATATGGGAAATACATTTCCCAACTCATTCGTTATTTAAGAGCTTGCATTTGCTGCTGAATCTTTATAGGTCGTCACCTGCGTCTGCTTACAAATTTGATAAAACAAGGTTATATCAAGGCCATTTTTGGTAATACCATTTTGGCGTGGCTCGGTATTCATACATCCCTCCATTGGGTTATTGTGTTATTTTACTATTCCTGTCTTTCATTTCTGCTTATGTGTTTTGTGGAGAGAGTGTCTAAAAGCAGTTTTGCTTTTCTTTATTGACATAGTTGTTTGTTTTATGGTGAGTTCGATTATATAAAAATGTTGACATTTTTCATTATTATGTCTGTTTGTTTTATTCACACATTGTAGTCATTATAATGTAATTATATGCGACTGATATTCAATTCAGTGGTTTTTCTAGCTATATTACCATGTTTAATTCACCATTTTCTCCATTAGAAAATGCCTATAACAAGTCAGGAATATGATGTGTTTGTGCTTCTTATTTTACCATTTGATAATAGACTTTTCGTTTTGAATTTTCCTTTGAGTTTAGTATTGTTGTTATTTTACTTCTTTCAATCTTGAACTTTTTCATAATTCAAAAAATATTTCTGATGAATATCGTTAATTGAAACTTTTTACATAACTAAATCAATGTAACAGCAAGCCAAGCCCATATTCCCCGCCGATACATATATAAAATGTTGAAGTGGTTAATATTTTAAGAAAAGATGAATGTAATAAGGAATAATACTATTTTTTTAATTTTAACTTTTTCACAATAACCTTAAAAAAACGGGGCCACGGGATAACTGTCAATACAGTTTTACAACAAAATTTTCGAGGGGCATTACTCTTAATGACACGATGATCTGCACTGATTATTGAAATTGTCCAAAGCCTTGCTGATATGAAACGTTAACCAAAATTTAATAAAATCTTACAAGAAATGGAGGCATGAGAGTGTAAACGGTTTGTTTTGGAGGGACAATTTCTTTAAAGCGAGTTGATCGGCAGTGATTTAAGAATTTGTCCAAAGAATTACTGATTTAAGCCTTTTATTTGTTTCATAAAAACCAGACCAGAATTCTTTAGAGCTCTTACATTCCTTTTTCAATGAAGCTTTTTTCCATGCAGAAATAATTCGAGTAAACAAATTATCTCCTCGATGATCTCGTGGTAGCGAGTTACCCATAAGGTCTTTGCTTCGAAACTCAGTCAGGTCAAACCAAATACTTGAAAATTGATATTTTTTTGCTTTTCCCTTAAGCATGCGACATTTTAGAGTACGTGGAAAAACTGGTCAGCTGGGAGTCAGAATCATCTGTCCAGGTAAGGACTGTGACCTTGTGAACTAGCAAAACAAATCCGCTTCAGCGTTTCAGTATAGTACAATACTAGCTGCAGAACCGTAATTCTTATGGTCCTTAAGATATGTTTTGAAAATTCGCGGACCATAGATAATGGTCGGCAAATTGTAAAAAAAGTATCAGAAGGACCATAAGAGGTACTATTCCGCAACTAGATATATAGCATATCACACTATCATGTTTTCCTCCTAAATATACATTTCATTTGCCTCTGGACGTTAAACAGCCATCCATTCATTTATCCTGTTAAAATAATTGCTTTATTTCATTAAGATCTGAATAAAATGCTTTAGAGCGATTGCAATACAATTAGAAATATTTTAAAAACGAAAATTGATTGTCACTGCTTTTTGAACTCTTCAAACCATGGAGACATTGATTATAGAAACATTTGATACGTATGCTAGAGATCGTAAGCAATGCAATTTTCAACTAGTTTAAACTACCATGGGGCTAAACTGGACTAAAATCTTTTTAAAATAGTTGATCGACTTCAATTAAGGTAGCACAATACAAAGATTTTTTTACTTCCAATCACTAACCTTTGAAATGCTGTAACTTTCTTATAAATGCATTGACAATAATAAAAGAGGTATATATAAATAGATAAAAGATTAATCTTTTAAATGAATGCAATATTTTTATTATGCAATCATTATGTAATCAATTATTATGTAATTAGTGGCAAAATCTAGGTAAGTTCACTTGAATGAATTTAGCTCTATCATCTCTTTAACTATACTAAAAATTTTAACAGAATCTTAATCAACACATCATGGGCTTCAAAAGGGTGTCTCATATTGTCACTATGGTGTTCCATTCTCTCATAAATCTCTAATTAGCGTAAACATCCTAACCACATAAAAGAAGATAATGTTCAATTAGGTGTAAAATTTGTTCTATACATTCTATCTGAAATCTGAGACACCCTTTTGTAGATAATGGCCATAGGAACAACATATAATAAAATCAACCCTCTAGGGATACCTATGCAGAAGCTAATTTCATTTGAAAGTGGAATTTTGGTGAAAAATATTTTAGACACAGTTGACATTATAATTGGTTACATAATTTGTGCATAATACTAACATTGCATTTATTTGAAAGAGTAATCTGTTAGCTATCCAAAACTACCACTTTTATAAATTTTCAAGCATTATTAAGAAAGTTACAGCATTTTAAAACTTGGGAGATGGAGTTTTTTTTTTATAAAATCTTTGTATTGTGCTACCTTAAATCTATGAATATAAATACAAAAGTCAATATTTAAGCTACGCGACCAACGTTTTTAATCTCTAAAAGCTGTGTAAGAAAAGGAAAGAAAACGACTTACAAAAATTTAGCTTAACTACTATATATCATTGAACACATTAAATAATTTCAAACAAACACTGACTATTAAACAACTGCCAAAATGAACAAAATAGGTTTCCGAAATCCAGTTTTTATAAACATTGCACAGAATAATCTTTAAGGAGAGAAGTTTTAACTGTAAACTTTGTCAAAAACATAAAAACAAATGCGCCTTTTTTGTTGAAATTCGCTTATAGCTACTGGTTCTTTTGTCGACTATAATGAAATGAGATAGGATGAACCAGCTCATTTAAAGATTTCACATAATGTCCTGAAGAGCAAGTAGTTTCACTGTAACTTTTTCAAGCAAAATTAAACAAATGAGCCTCGTTATCGCAGTTCGACACTAGCATCTGATTCTTTGGTCGATTATAATGAAGCGCGATAGGACTATGTAGACCATCCCCTGCTGTCAATACTTCTCTATGTCGTTGTCCATCAGGGGAGATAACTACCACATTGTTCGAACCTTTTCCCGCCACGTACACATTACCATCATTATCTACATCAACACCTCGAGGATTCTTCAGAACGCTTTTCTTATGGAATGTCCATTGTATTTCACCTTGTAGATTATAACATGTCACAGTGCATGTTTCTCTGTTTGTATGATAAATATTGTCCCTAAATGATGTGGTGTAACAGTCACTAGGCATGATGTCTCGGACTATGGTACCTATAGACTTGTCGTACAAATTCACCATTCGTATTCCTTTCGCGTAACTGGAATAAATCAATCGTTTATCCTTCAATGTAATGCCATAATTATTGGAATCCAGTGAAATTGTTTTCTTGATGTTTTTCTTTTCCAAGTCGATAATGGTGATGCACTTCTTCGCTGAACTACCAGATGTGACAGCCAATGTATTGTCTTCACTGATGTACACTATATCACACGCGTAACCCGGCATCTCCACTTCAAAGTCTTTTATTCCTTTCGTGTTATATACAAGTACCCTACACTTCCAGTAGTAAGTAAATGCCATTCTACCATCCGACAGCATGCAACATCCAAAGGTTGAGTCTCCTTGAGTGTCAATGGTATTTTGCAACGTTACCTGCTTATTTTTGATGGATCTTGATTGAACGGTTGATACCATCATTTGGGCTTGTT
Organism: Mytilus edulis; assembly: GCA_019925275.1. Taxonomy (NCBI): domain Eukaryota; kingdom Metazoa; phylum Mollusca; class Bivalvia; order Mytilida; family Mytilidae; genus Mytilus; species Mytilus edulis. The sequence goes on from CM034351.1 coordinate 40,356,648, forward strand.
TGGCCTTTTTCTTAATCAGAACAATGTTGCAAGGTTTAGCTTCAATACGCACTTCCCCAAAACTAATGATATCGGACATGATATTCTTGAAAGAGGTGTTGATCTTATATGAAAAAAGAAGTTGTTTGAAATTCTTGTTTTCCACTAACGACTGCAGAAATTGATTTTGGATATAAACTTCCTCCTCTATCTTTTTCATTGAAAGAAACACTTGAAGATCTGTTGCATGTTGCTTGATGTTCATGATGTTTCTTTGACATTCTGCTATTTCCTTTTCATGCTTTTCTATTGATGACAATAATTGAAAAATGTTCGAGTTTTCTCTTTCTTCTTCCGCATAGAGTTGTTTAATTAAAACCTCTTGTAGTTTGTCGAGATGTTTGTTGATCTTTATTCTGGTCGTCTTTATTTCTTTTTCTGTTTCCTTTCTACTTTCTTTAAATGTCCTCAGATTGTCTTTTTGATTCTTGCGAATTTTCTGTAGATTATCTGCTACTTCAACCAATGTTTCCTCTATTTCGCACATGGCATTGGAGGTTTTGACATTGTGAATGGCGTCATCTAATTCAACAAAATCTCGGCATTCTTTATGGCTGTCGACGATGCATTTACTGCAGCAGGGGCATGCATGCTTCTGGCAATACATTTGATACTTTTTGTCATGTTTTCTACAGTACTGAGTAATTTTAAGTATATCAGCTGGTAATTTCTGGTATTCAGTAAAAGGTATGACGCAATGGCTTCTCGATGACTTTGACAAGCTATGATGTTCCTTGCATTCTGTACATAGTCCCTCGTCACATTCTGTGCACCAGACTATTGGTGCTTTGGCGATGTGACGGAGGTCACATACACCACAGCTCTGAGATGATGTCGCCATTAAACACTAACTACAAATAACAATAGCTGATTTAAAAGTTTCACACAACAACACATCTAACGTGGTGACTTAATTTAGTTAACTGTCGCAGTGCGTTGATTCCGAGTACTCCGGTTTCCTATATCAATTTAAACGGGTTTCATATTATAGCCATGCGTACTGTGGCGTTTAAAACCAATAATCAACCAATCAATCAATCAATACTATAAATATTTAAAATTCTGAATTATACTTATTTATCTCATTCCACAGTTATGTCATCGCCCAGAATAAACATTAAATGAAGTCAAATGATTGCAGGTTACTGTAGCGTCAAGTGTCACATATTTTAAATTAATTAAATCTGGCATTCGACTCTTTATACAAATATAGTCGAAATGTAAATCAAGAAATTCAATGTAGATTCCATTTAATTATAAAGGTTAATATCTTAGGGTCTCAGATACAGCGATTGTTCGTTTGAAAATATAGTTATTTATCGTATTGGGTTAGCAACCACCAATAAATAATTTTTATTTTGACTAATACAAGCAAACTATTATCATCAGTCATATAAATGGAGCTGTCTGATCTCTGTCGGATTACATTCTGTAGAATCGGGACGAAGTCCTGACCGACTCGGTCGAATTTTATCATGTGAAAGATAAAAATCGGATTAGATTCGGATCGAGAAAGGGATTATCATCGTTTGGAAACGGTTGAATATCGACGCTTCCTGAACAATATATGATTTTTGTCGTAATTAAAATTGGTTTTTTTTACAAATTTTGAAACTCCATCCACGATATACGGGATCTTGATCAGACTTTGGAAAACATTTTAATCGGGAATAGTCCTGTTAAGGACGGCAGTAAAAATCGTGAATTTGTGACCCCAGCTTTAGCTACCAAATGCGATAAATAATCATCGGATTGAAGTTGGAAAATACTGATATCAAATCAATTACAGATTAACACTGCCACACGTTATCGCATGTTTTATGTATGGGTGTTTTTGTAATCAGGTTATTATGTTCTCATTCAATAAGATAAAGATATCTCCAGTTTAAAAATCTTGCTGAAGTAAACAAATACATACATTACTGAATCATGTAAAGCATTAAAACACTTTTATAATGATTTTTCTATCATGAATAGGACAAAAACAATTTTAAGGTACTTGTGTACACATTTAACATGGATTTTCTTATCCCAGGCATAGATTACCCAGGCATATAGATTACCTTAGCCGTATTTGGCCCAACCTTTTTGGAATTTTTGATCCTCAATGCTCTTCAACTTTGTACTTGTTTGGCTTTATAAATATTTTGATATCAGCGTCACTGATGAGTCTTATGTAGACGAAACGCGCGTCTGGCGTACTTAATTATAATCCTGGTACCTTTGATAACTATTTACTATTATTGGTACTATTTTGTAGATATATAATGTTAAACTTATCAAAACATCATTTGTTCAGAAAGGATATGTTAAATGGTTATACATCTGTGATGTGGACTTCCCTATTAAAAGCTATTCTTTTTGTGTTCTTGGGTAAAAATATAAAAACCAGTTTCTGTATACCGATAGCAGAGATGCGTAAACCATGTAAACTAAATACAATTTCCTGACCCTGTTATATGAATAGACCATTGAACGTTTATACATGTATATTAATATATAGTTCCAAGGATTGGTATAGTAACGTTCAAATCCTTTTAGACATTAAAGTATTATGAAGAAGAATATATTTTGCACAAGAACTGGGACATACTATAACTGATGATTAATATATGGTATGTCCCTGTCGAGAAGAAAGTTGAAATATTAAATCTTTTACAAACGGTTCGAATTAAGGTCATAATTATCTTTGGAAAAATTTCAAACCGTTAATTAGAAAGAATACAACTCAGAAATATCGAATAAATCCTAATATATTACCTTTTAATGTGAAATGTTCATTACCGCCTTCCTTGTTTATCAGAAAAGTTATCAATAACGTGACTGATTTATTTACATGTTGGGAGTTTATCTAAGTTCGATAGGGGCGTATAAACGGTAAACGTTATTATGTTGAACGTTTCTAAACTTTTTTCTTTAAATTATATTATTTCAGTATACAATAAAATAGAAGTTTTCCCGGTGAAATCAAAACGCAAATGTAAGTTTAATATTTAAAAAAAAATAATAACAGGGTGAAACTGATCAGCAGATTAAGATACATTCAACGTGAAATTTTAGATAAATTAAACAACCAATTTGGGGCTTATTACAACTGATATTTTCTTTCTTTGCAACGTTTTCCTGCTATCATCTTGAAAACAAATGAATCGAAAGAAAAAGTAAAATACAAAACCGATGATACCTAAACAAGATCTGTCAACACTTATTAGCGAAAGGAAGAAAACTTTAGTAACAAGAACACAATTTTAGAGACACTTAAGTTTAGGTTATAAAAGTTCCCCAGAAATACCCCAAAAATCAATAAATAACAGAATAGAGACTGTCGAAAATCGATAAAGAAACTATAAGCAGGAACGTGATTAGGGAAAGACCCAGATTCAAGTATATCAACATGACCGAAATCTTTTGTCGACTCGTTATAGTAGTTATTGCCATTTGATAACAATTTTTACCTGTCTGTTTTATTGATTGGTTTGTGATTACTTGTCTATAGAAGGATATTATGTACAAATCAAAGTAATAATGAGAAAAAAAATGGCGTGGCTAAAATCTAAAAAATATTGGAAAGTTTAGCGTATTACAAGCAGAAGATGTATAAACAATCGAATACACACCAGTTTTACGAAAAAGTATAACCTTAAAAGGTACAGCCAAATTCGTCTAATGTCAACTTTGCCGGTTAGATCTACAACTGTTTTTTTTTTAAATGATTTCTAAATTTAATAATTAAATCTCAAACTGAAAACAGTATTGAAAAGAAACATTTAATAGGTTTTTCTCATTCAAGTACATGTAATTAGCTAATATACAAAATATCTTTAATTTCTAAGTTTAATTTATAAGATAGAAACATAATAGAAAACCTTATCTCACCACTGGAATATGAAAAAATAAGGTCAAGGCCATAACAATGTTTAATTTCCTTGGTTTACGACAATTTAAATGAATTAAAACCTCTATTGATTTATTAGGTACTTGCTGTATTTGTAAAAGAAACAAGAAAAAAGAGATATGGTTGATGGCACTATTTTGTAGCTAATTAATTGTATAAAATTAAAAACAAAATGTTCCCTTAGAAAAGATATTTTTAATGATTATACGTACATGTATGTGAATTTGACTTCATTTTTGTGGTTCGTTGTTTTTTTGTTTTGTTTTAATGTAAATCTTAAATCTTAGGGAAACTTTACGTGTATACTGATAGAAGAGATAACTAAAAGAGTTACAGTTCCGTTCCCTGGTCTTTTTAAATGAACAAGATTTCAAACATGCATTTGCAGATTTACAAAAGCGTACATCCAAGTTTCGATAAGTAGATACTTATTTACCTACTGACCTTTGTTAGTCTTGTATGAATTTTAATTTTAGTTTCTTGTGTATGATTCTGAGTTTAGTATGACATACCTTATCACTATATACGTACTTGGATACATATTTTTTAAGGGGCCAGCTGAAGGACGCCTCCGTGTGCTGGAGTTTCTCGCTACATTGAAGACCCATTGGTGGCCTTCGACTGTTGTCTACTCTATGGTCAGGTTGTTGTCGCTTTGGCACAATCCCTATTGCCTTTCTCAATTTAACTTGTAGTAGTTATACACAATGAAAACAGAGAGTAACGAATATATCGTTTTTAGCGTATATTTGTACAATTGTTTTTCGCCTTGAATTTAACGGTTATATGTATAATGTGTTATCGAATCACGCCCTTTAAAAAAAATCATTAATCTGTACTTCGCGTATGTATATAGTTCAAAGGATTAATAAAGTACTGTACAACCCTTGTAGATAAGGCAGACATTATAAACGAAGATAATATCATCCCAGTCCAGAACAAAAGTTAAAATAATTAACTTTTACATAATTCACGAACTTAGATCATAAGAATATTTGGAAGAATAGAAAACGTTAATAACGAAGACTGTATCTTGGATTCAGTGGGAAAATCCTGAAAGTTACCTTTTGAAGTGAAAACAATGCATTCCCGATAGCCTGGTTTAACAGGAGGGTTATTCATAAGCTGATAATTTTTCAAATTTTATCTACCCCCTAATAAGTTCGATAGAGGTGTATTTAAATAATGTTGTCATTTTAGACATGTCCAATTTTGTTTCAATTTTTTCACAATATATTAATTTCATGATTTCTGGGTTTTTAATATTTTATTTGATAGAAACAGCGTAAAATTACATGGAATTCAACTGCGTCAAATAAGTTTTACAGGTTAAAAGCAGTTTCAGCTTTTGGTTTATATCTCAATAACTAAACCAAAATGACAAGGTGAAAATAGCCAGCATGTTAAAAAACATTACATTGAAAGTGTTATAGATATTGGGCAAACATATGTATCAGTTAGACAAGATCTACAAATGTACTGTCTACCTAATTAACGAATATGACAATGTGTAATCAACAAAAAGAAAACGTTAGTAACAAAACAAATATAGTGCCAAGAAAGTTTATATGAAGAAAAAAAAACCTAAAAGACACAGTCAATCAATCATAGTTGAATGTTTTGTTGGAAAAGTTTGAAGTTAATAATTGAAATCGTCAATGGGGTGATTGACCTTAAACTACTACGAAGTTTACCGATTTTTGTGATTTGTTTCTTCTTGAAATTAAAAAAAATTGAGACGACTTAATAATGATACCGCCACAAGTATCAATGAACTGTTAATGGCTATTTAAAAAAAAAATGATGCCAAAGTGTGACAAACATGGTAAAAAATTAAGTCATTGCTAATCTTTTTTCTATCATTTTTCTTTAATCCAGAGACATTCAAGTTTACAAAACTACCAAGGGTTAATACAAAATAATAAAAACAAAAATTTTAACAACATTTTACTCATAAGAATTCATCCACTTTTCAAAGGAAACAACAAAATAATAATATCAACTGACAAACATAAATAAGAATATAAATATCAATGTAATTTTTTTGTTTGTTGCAATAAAGGTACTAAATGATTTTCCTGCAATTTTTTTTTACTTATAAACATTTTTTTTTTAAATATGTAAATTTCACCAATTTTTAGTGTATTCTTTAATATCTTATTTCAAAAGTTTTTATATCTCTTTGCAAAAGCTTTAATTTTATATAAAAAGTATAAGGAAGCCAACATATATGATCTAATGACATCCTCTGAAAATTTCACAACAATTGCTTCAGTCAATTCTAAGTTTTCTTCATTTAAAAAATACAAACATGTGTTTTTTATCCTTTTGTTACACTCCTGACATATTTTTTCAGTAACTGTAAGACTGTTTTTTAATGGAATGTTTAGAAAATCAGTAATAATATCTATTTTAAATTTATAATCTCACAAATAAATAAATTTATTAGATATTTGATTACATATTTTTTTAATTTCTGAGCAAAGAGCAAACTTTTAACATGTTTAATGAGAATTACACTTTAATTTTTAAGAATCTTTGGTGAATAGTGTGCAGAAAAATCACTTTTACAAGACAGATCGGCTTTCTCATTACATTTTAAAGATGTTACAATTATTTTAATAAAGTATCATGTTGAATTTTGTTATAGATAAGCTACACCAGAAACTTGTCAGGAGTGTAACAAATGTTACACTCCTGACCATAATTTATTGCTACCATACTTTAACCTGAAACTGACCTGAAATCATGTAGAGTCTTTATATTTCACATATTATTTTAGTGCAAATTAAGAACAGGTTAAAAAAAGTTATATACTTCTTACATATTTACAAATTTTGCTAATTGTCTATTTAAAAAAAAAGATGACTTTCCTTTAAACCTTGTTCAGTCTCTTGTTTGATACTATATATATGCTGTTTCTATGTCAGATAATGTATTATGATAAGTTTGTTCGTACTACCAAAGATGGTAGCAGTATGTGCTCTGTATATTAAAAATTGTCCAAAAATGTACCCAAAAATGTCAGGAGTGTAACGCTTTAAAATGTTTAAGTGTAACATTCATGTTTTTTTTTATAGAAACAATGTTGTTATTATTGGTTTTCTTTTCTGGAATTTGAGTGTGAACACCATCTGTTGCATATTTTCAGTAACAAACATGCCATTATTATGGCCTTTATTGCTTGTTTATGCTCAATACTTGTATGTCAGGACTGTAACACATTTAAACAAGCTAGTTCAATTGCAACTTTAGTTCAAAAATTTCAATAGTAATGATGTAGACTTGTATTCTGTGTTAAGCTATGGTGTAGTAATGTCATTTTATAATAATTGTCAGCTTGTTTTTCTTCCAATAACTTACCTTTGCTAATAAGATTGAAATAAGGCATTTTTTTGTGTTACACTCCTGACATTGAAGTATTAAGCATACAAAAGCAATGAAGGCCATAATAATGGCATGTTTGTTACTGATAAACTGTAACAGGTAATTTTCACTGAAATTCAAGAAAAAACAACAACTATAACAGCATTGTTTCTAAAAAAAATACATCTTAACCCATTTGTTACACTCCTGACAGACCTGGGTAGTCCTCTTATTGTAACTATAATATTCCAGTAGAAGAACTTCAGGGTCAACTGGATGCACCTGTGCCAAGCTATGATACTAAACAAAAAAAATAAACCGTGCAAGATGTACAGAAACATGTTATTTCACCTACAAAGACATTTTCTGGCAGCATATTGACTTTTACTAACATTTTTTTTTTTTACACAAACTTATTTGACTTACCTTATGAGGCTCATAAAAATGTAAATATATGGAAGAATTGTACAAGAAATCATAGTCAAGATATAATAGTTGGATGAAAGATATTGTTTGGTATTGTATCTGCCCTTATTTATTCTATATCATCAATGAATGCACATGCTTTCTTCTAAATGTCATACTAAAAGCGTTACACTCCTGACATTTTGAGGTACAATTTTGGACAATATTTTTTAAACAGAGCACATACTGCTATTATCTTTGGTAGTTAGGACCAACTAATCATAATACATTATCTGACCTAAAAACATTACAGATATAGTATCATACAAGAGACTGACAAAGGTTTAAAGGAAAGGCATCATTTTTTTTAAATAGCCCTTAACAAAACTTTCAACTGTTTGATATTACTTTTTTTCAAACCCAGGAATAGTTAATCTTAGCTAATTTTGCAAAACCCTATGATATTTTTGGGCTTAAGTGCTTAAGTGTCACTGATGAGTCTTTTAGAGAGTAAATGCTCGTCTGAAGTGCACAATTATAAGACTGGTATTTTTGACGAGTGTTGATAATGGTATAAGTATAAAAAAATTACTAGTGTATTATATAGTCATCGAGTGTCATTTCACTTTAAGTGTATAAAAATGCAACACATGTTTTCACTATCCGAAATCAAAATACGACATTTTATTTTCTAATGAGATGATATCTAAAATAAAACAGTAAAAAAGAAATATTTGAATGAGGTACATTTTTAAATATAATTTTATTATGCAACTGTTTTAATATGTTCAATGTTATAAAAAAATTCAACACATTTAATATTGTTATAACTACCAAACTAACAATGAAACAAAATGATTAAGATTGGTGTTTGCGCGCCTGGATACTAAGTGTAACAGACATTCAGGCAGAATGTTGAAAATTTCAAAATATTCCATAAATAGCGTGATGTAATTTATTTCAAATTATTTCAAACTAAAAAACGACCCAAATCTGACCAATATTGAAGCATTTAGTGGGAGAATTACTTTTCATACAGTTTCAATAAGGTTGTGGCATATTTCATGTTGGATTTAACATCATTTCCAAAACCCAAATGTTAAAAATTATAAAGTTCAATGTCATATAAAATGCTGACATAAACTTTATGTGCTTATATATCAAGTAAAGGCATCTATATCACTAGATAAGAAACTCTTAGTCAAGTTCTTACGTGATTCGGAAGTGTAGACTAGTAAACAAGACCAGAGATATATCAAAAAAGAGGACAAAAAGGGTAACTTTTAAACGGTGACACAAATGCACAAATCTTATTTTATAATAAAAACAAAATTGGATCTGAAATAGATGAAAATAAAAAGTCGAATGAATCGAAATAATGATAACATGATTTGACATATTATACAGAATATTACATTATAAAAACAAAATCAATGTGTATTCCCCAAATGGTATGTTTTCATTTAAACAGAACAAACAAGTATAGTGATAAGCAGTTTGTTAACACATTATTCAATATGAAACGCCTGGCATTATTTGCTGTGGTAATTGAAGCTACCTTCGGTATGTTTTCTAGAATTATTTAAGTTTTGAATAGTAATGTAACTTAAATTTGATGTGTTATATGACGCCATTGTATTCATACACATTTTAACGCATTAATAAAATTATCAAACAACTGTACTAGTTTGTAACAATTTTAGATAAGATCATATTAATAGCATTTTACAGTAGTTTTTTATTTGTCTTTGTAAATTATTATTTTTACTGTTTAATATAATTTAGGTAGAGTTCATTTGACGTGGAGCGGTACTTGTTCATCCCGTAATAGTGTCTTTTTGCTGTGGTAAAATTTTGTGTTCTTGTCTTTCGTTTATGTTAATGTGCTTTTTCCCTATTATGTCCGTTTTTTATATTTGTTCACACATCGTTGTTAATATAATAATGGAATTTTATTCGACTGACAGAGGGGTTTAGCTAGCTATAAAACCATGTTTAATCCACAGTTTTATAACTGAGAAAATGACGGTAACATGCCAGTATGATGACAGTTATAATACATTTGTTTGAAGTGTTTGAACTTTCAATTTTTCCATTAGATCTCGTTTTTCGTTGTTGTTATTTTACTTTTTATTGCAACAATTGATTGCTACCAAACAATTAGAATATTTCAAAACGTGTTCCAAGGAACATGATTGATGGGAAACTATATACATTTAATACGCTAAAAGGGGGACGAAAGATACCAAAGAGACAGTCAAACTTATAAATCGAAAATAAACAGACACCGCAATGGCTAAATATGAAAAAATACAAACAGACAAACAATAGTACAAATGACACAACATAGAAAACTAAAGAATAAATAACACGAACCCCACCGACATATACGATTGATCTCAGGTGCTCCGGAAGGGTAAGAAGATCCATCTCCACATGTTGCAAGCTTATGTGATAACAAATCCTGTAAATAGTCTAATTCTGTAGGTCACATTCATGAAAGGGAAGAGGATTGTAGTTACGACGTAAGGAACATATCCGATATCATTTGTGAAATGATTATTCCATAACGGTCAACCAACTCGTGATGGCGTCCGTAAAATTGATGAAGTGATGATTTCAACTTCACTGTTTATATCTCTTGATTTAATAGCTTCCTTGTGGGCAACAACCCTCTATCAAGGAAATCATAAAAGGAAATACAAGCACGGGAATATCGTATCAATTGGGCGATGTATACACCGTATGCAGGTGCTGCTGAAAAGTTCACAATTGGAAAGCAAAAATCATCCCTTTTGTCTCAAAGTTTTGTTTTCAACTGCCTCTCATTGTCATTTTGTAGATGTAAGTCAAGATATGAGGCCGACTTAACTGTATCTGTTGTATCCTTTATCTCTAGGTCAATGGGGTAGATGCGTTCAACATAGTCACCAAATTTTGAACTATTTAGTGAAAAAACATCATCTATACAGCGGAAAGTAGAGTTAAAGGATACTGCTAACTTCTTAAATTTCTTCCTAACAAGTTACTTTATGAAGTCAGCCTCATGATAATTAAATAAACAAGTCGGCAAAAAGAGGGGCACAATTGGTTTCCGATAGTCTGTTGATAAACACGTCCTCCGAACGTAACACATATGTTGTCAATCAAGAAATCAAGCATCTTGATAATGGCAGGTTCAGAGAATTTTTTGTTTGAATCAAAACGATCCTTTACAAAGTAGATATATCCCTTCCTAAGACAAGATAAGTTTATAGAACATACAAAAACTATATATTAACAATATCATGATATAGGACTGTTACTTACCAGGAAGCCTTAAACCAAGGGCTCCAAGTTGTGAAGATGAGGTAATCCCGTCCTCTTTTTTAGGAATATAACTTCACGGAAAGTGTATTTCTTTAAGCTACACAACAGATCTGCTTGTACCTTCTGTAGCACATGAGATCACTCTCGGTTCTTTGTTGGGTAATGATAATTGAATTTGGTTTTCTATTCTGAGTTTTGTTGACTATTGTTTGTCTCTGACACATTTTTGTCTTTTGCAATGACATTGTCAGTTTGTCTTTCACTAATAATATTGAATATTCTTTTGATAACTTCCGCCGGTTATGTGCCTTATGTATATATTAAACTCACGTAACACTTTTTTCTAGTATATAAATATACACTAGTATCATAATTATATGATCCATCGCCCAGTAAGATTTATTGTTGGCTATAATTCAGACATTGTACAATCTAGTATATATAGACCGAAAACATATTTAGAATTTTCCCGGAGTTCATTATTGACTGGCTGCCTGTGCAATTCAGGGTGCAATACAAAATATTATTATATGTATTCAAGTCCGTGACACAGGAAGCGCCATTATATCTTAGTGAACTTGTAAATTTATACAGGCCATCAAGATCATTAAGGTCTGAAAACAACTTAACACTCGTAACTCCTATTGTGCGAACCAAAACCTACGGCAATAGAAGATTTGACCAAGCAGCGGCCATCCTTTGGAATGCATTACCAAAAAAACTTCAAAATGCAAAGTCGGTGCCTGTATTCAAAAAGAACTTAAAAACTCACTTTTTTCGGCAAGCATTTTTAATCCCTTAAATTCGTTTCTGTGATACATTGTGCCATAGACGTTAGCCTGCTTTTGATTTATTGAACCTTTCTTTTAACTGGAGATATGTTTCATTTATAATATGTACACTGTATGTTTTTTTTTAGTAGCACACATATTTTTCATTTCAGTAATTATATTTTTTACATGGTAATATTCCTTTTTTTCATCTTTTGAATACGTTTTCAAATTTTTTACTTATATTTGATAATTTGTAATAGCAATCTTATTTTAGACTTTTTTTTTGAGGGGCTATTTATTTTACCAACTTTATTCAGTATAATTTTTTACTCGTTTTTTTTATTTTGATTCATTGATATATATATTCCACTTTTTTTTTTTTAAATTTCCACATTATTAATCCTTTTATCTAGAAAAGTTTTAACACTTAAATATTTATTTTGTGGGTTCATGTTTTACATTTTTATCAGTGTCTGTGTGTATATTTCGTTTAACATGTGATGTAAAGCGCTTTGAGTAATATTGATTTAGATTTAGCGCTATAGAAAAATTGTAATAATAATAATAATAATTATTATTTTTGGGACAACTTATTGCTGATAATTATGCACCATAACGTCAAATTTTCCAGCCAAGTATTTTAAAACAAATTTAAATAGTTCATGGTCATGAACAGTCGAAGCTGGACTATGTCTATCAAAATCTCATTATCTATACACTACGTTTTAAATAGTGTTTAACGATAATATCTCTACCTTTGTATATTTGTTCAATATCTAGTGGACAATTTAATTATCAATAAGCTTAGATAATAGTATCACGTATTTGCAAAATGAAGTCTATCGTACTTATTTGTTTAACATACATTGTGGTTGGTCATGAACATATATTATTTTTATTATATTTTAAATGTTTTGAAGAAGATGCCTTTTTCTATGTTTTCTATCAATGTTAATCAATGTTATATAAAACTTCATGCATTTTGGAATTACAATCTTATATATAGAAAAGAATAAAAGAATGAAAGACATTTCACTTACATACTAGATATATTTGTCAGCATTAACGCTACTGTTTTCAGAGATTTAACAGAAACTAAAACTATAAAATATAAAATATAAAGCATTGCGTTTATTAACATAGGTGCACATCCTTTAATGAATATAGGATGTGGAGACCAAACAGTTCCACCACATCCGATTCCTTCTTCTACTTATGGTGTTGGAAGGGAGTCGATTCCGCATAGCTGGCCGTGGAGGGTATGCTTAATTTAAAATGTTGTCATTTCAGGTCATCAGTTCAACCGAATTAAACTGACTTTGCAGTTTGACAATGTGAGCAATAAATTGTCTGTAGTGCTCAACGTGTAAAAGAACTTTACTATGCTTGAAAGGTTATGTTTTTGTTTTGATGCCCTGAAATGTTTAAAATATTTGATAACAAAAAATTGTTTATCCGACACCTGGTGTTCATGATGATGATTTACCAAGAAAGCCGTTTGTTTATTATTAAACAATTCTATTCTCATGCTATTTTTATTGCCAATGATTTTTTCTTTAATTCAAAAGAAATATAATCATTTATCTTGAGATATACTTTTTTATAAAGGCAACAGTAGTAAACCGCTGTTCGAAACTCATGAATCGATAGAAAAAAACAAATCCGGGGCACAAAATTATATCACTTTAAATCTAAAATATAATTGGCTGTCATGTTGTATTTGCCTTATCAGTTTATCATTCTTAAACCTTGTATCATAACAGAATCAGAGGCTCCTGTTGAATACCGTATTTTATCAAAATAAAATAAAATTAAATGTTTTAGATATCCCAATAGGTTTATTTAGAGTAATAGTTTGACTTCATTTATAGTAGGATTTAGTTCAATCAGTTGTATGGGAACATGACTTGCATCAGAAGTAAGTTTTCAAGAATTCATGGTTCCAAAATTGCTATATAGTTATCAAACATACATGCTTTTAATGTTTTACGCCAGACGTGCGTTTCGTCTACGTAAGACGCATCAGTGACGCTCAAATATAAAACAAATAGAAAGCAAAACAAGTACAATGTTGAAGAGCATTGACGACCCAAAGTTTCTAAACAAGTTGTGCAAAATACGGCTAAGGTATACTATGCTTAGAATAAAAACAAATCCTTAGTATTTCGAATAATTTACACTTTTGCAAACAGTTAATTATATCCCTTAGAATATAGGGAAATTCTTGAAAATTTTAATAAAAAATTGGTATGTTCCTTTAGGCTGCAAATAACTCTTCTGATGATTGTTGAAATAAAGTTTGATTCTTTATTATTTTTTTTTTTTTCATTTTTATTTATTTATTTTTTAATTTATTGTTTAAATGATTCAGTATTTTTTTCTCTCAAAACGTTAAATTTAAACAAGAATATATCCGTTATATTATGGGTTGACTATCGTTCATTTATAATTTAGTAAAATACAATTGTATATATCGTCTCCGTGTCGCCTTACAGTTTAAGACCATTTTATATTCTTAATGTATGCAATTAAAAACATACGTGTCGGGATTATAAGTAACAGAATTTTACATCACTTTCATAAGCTATTCAAATGATATTCATATAGTATGCCATATTAAGGCAGTGATATAATAGACTGTCGTGTCTTTTGTGCATCTATATTTCGTTTAATACATGTATAGCATTGCATTGTGTTAGAAATGTAGTTACAGATATGTGGTTTAATCAGGTTAATGTCTTGTATACAGAACTCGAAATGCTGCACAGCGGATGCAAAGTTGTCATTATTATATCTATTTTAGGGAAAAGGAATGAATCTCTCTTTAATAATTTTTTATGCAATTTCCTTTGATACGTATTTCATACAATACGAAAGTGTACATTTAAATCTCAATGCAACGGGAAATAAAACAGTATAGAAGATAAATCACCCTTGTATAAAATCAACACGTATATCTTTAGGTTCAATATGTTCCGATTAATGCAATTGGTATGTATTTTGTAGGTAATATTAAGGTACAGAACAAGTACACTGACTTGTGGCGGTGTCTTAATCAGAAATAACGATGGCCAACTTGTAGTTTTAACGGCTGCTCACTGTGTTGATGGGTATGTTGATTATTTTTATCATTGGATTTTAATTAAAAACATGCATATAAGGATAGATCTGAAAATAATTGAAACATCTTTGCACTAGATTCTAAGGCAGTTGATGTTCCAAAGGTCAACTGAGAGAAGCTCTTTGACACCCATTTGTATCAGTATCTATCATTGTGTCGCATCTGCACACATTTTTTTAAATATACAATGTCCATAAATAATGCCTCCATATATAGCTTGATGAACAATCAGGGTCATAATTAGGTAAAAAAAAAACGCCGAATCGGTAAACGTGAGAATATTTTGTGGTACTTTAAGCTATGAAGTATTTAGCAGATATAGATTGAAAAAGTTATATTTGACTGGTATTCGCTTGATAAAGGCAACAGTAGTATACTGCTGTTCAAATGTCATACATCGATTTAGAGAAAACAAATCCGGATTACAAATAAAAACCGACTTATGAAACAATTTTCAAGTTGGTGGAGCAAACTTTAATACAATGATGCATTGTCGAATGTTGTTGACAACGAGCAGTAAATTTGTTTATGAGAAAGAAAGAAAAATCTGATAGACAAATTTTCTTTCGTTTTCATGAAATTCAAATTTCTAATTGATATGCCTACATCATTGGTCCTATCTCACGATACATTATTCATCCGCATTACACAACATACCATTCTAAATTACACGATTTACACATGATACACTTTCTAATGGCACCACTCCCGTCCCCATATAATTGAATTGCTTTTGTTTTGAAGAACGGAAAACAGACCAGGAGATTGGACCATCGATACTGGAGTACACTCACGTTCTGCCAATGAACAGAACCAGAGATCGTATTATGTTCAATCAATTATCAGTCACAATCAATATAATCCAATAACCTTTGACAATGATATTGCAATCATGAAACTCTCACAGACAATTATAGAAAACGATGATGTAAGTCCAATATGTATTACGTCAGTTCCATCACGTGATTACTGGTATCAACTATGTGTCGTAACAGGATGGGGTACTACCTCTGAAGGTAAAATGAATATTAGTTTGTCACAGTAAAGAATAGCAATATTTGTGCAAACGATATGATAAAATTATATTTTGGAATTGTTAAACAAATCAACTATAACAAATGATTTATGTTAATTGATAGTAATCATGCACCTAAACATGTCAAACACAGACAAATCTACATAGACATTATTTAAATAAACTTAAAAATTAAGGAAAAAAATGTTTGCATTCAAAATTGAATCTTTGATTATATTTCATTCTAAAAGGCAAATTAAGTATCAAGAAATGCGTTGTCAACTCAATCAGTCACAACTGTCGTTATGATACTACTAAATGATTAATTACAGAATTCTACTAGCAAACATCTAACTATATCATTGTTAACTAGAACAAAACTAAGTCGATAGCGTTTTTCTGTATTAGAATTAACTTATGGTGTTTACTTTGTAATAGCTTTTAGTAGATCTCTCATACTTATAACTTCCTTTCCATATATACTGGAATACAATGGAATAATATGTTCTTTAACAATTGTTTGAACGAATTGTTTAATTGTATGTTACAAATAATGTGTTCGTTTGTGACATAATCAGACATGGCTGTCTTCCCCTTCACGAAATGAGTCATGGTTTACCAACTAGAAAATGGAACCAAACGTTGAAAATTATTTTTTTGGACAATCTGAAAACAGTCAGGCTGTTGTATTTTACATTTTCAATTAACAAAAAAAAAAAGAAAGTATGACGTCATGTGAATAAAACCCTTATATTTTATTTTACATTAGATAACTTAAAGTGTTGTTGAAATATGTAGACGATCTTTCGTTTCTTTTCTCAATATCAACTGGAAATCATTTGACATCATAGAGTTATTTGTTTTGCTGCCCTGAATCTTAATGATTAATGATTTGAATATCTGGATATAATTTCAATGATAAAAATGCATTGACAATCGAGGCAACATCAAAATAATAAAGTATATATGAAGATAAATCAACGGTCAACCTCAAGCTAATTTTCATTTTATTTATTTACATTACTTGTTTTAGTTGGTTCTACATCTGATAGACTTCAAGAAGTTTATAAATCCGTACTAACAGATGCCGAGTGTACAAACTACTTCGGTGCTGCTTACAATCCAAGCACAATGTTATGTGCTTGGGCTGCTGCAGGTGGACATGACTTTTGTCAGGTATTATAACAATATATTTGCAATATTTGCTGAGGTGAAAGGGATTACTCTGGAAAATCTATGCCAAAATTTCAAGTCACACAGTGTTATTTTTCCATTCTTTTATTGGACATTGATATTCCTTGGGTCTCTCCTTACGATGAGTTTAGTCCTAAACTCTTCACTATGACCCCGTTTCACTGAAAGTATGCTAGATACATTTAATTAATGATAACCAGATATTTAGTTAGCATATGTTACTTTTATGTTTTTATTTAATTCGATCAAAGATGACACGATTCGTTCTGAAAGTTTGTCTAGTCGTGTTTGATATATGTTTAAATATTATAAGAAACAGAATATCACATGCTTAATTTTACGATGATGATGTTTATAGATTTTGTTGTTTATGACACAAAGTATGTAAACTTGTTGGTCTTTAATTAACAGTTTGTTAACGGTTAACAGTTTAAGATTGCAATAACTTTTATGGGCACTATTAATAATTTTCATCATATCTGTTTGTTTCAATCCGATACTCACATATATATTATTTTAATCGAGTTCTATTTTGTGTAGGGAGACAGTGGGGGACCATTTGCCTGTATTAACAGTTATGGCTTGTGGGATCTTATAGGTATGCTTTATTCTTAGAACACTGTATCACATAAAAGAAAACACAATTTAAACTTTAACGGCATGGTCAACAGCAATGAGATAACATATATTTATAGAAAATCCTAAGCAATAAACAGAAAGGACAGCAAACACATTCTTATAATTTTTTATCGAACGAAGTGTGTTTTTATTGTTTAAATTTCTTGTATAATTAGTCGATAGTATCAAGGTAATATCACTGCTCATGTAACATTTCTTAAGTTGTAGGACAGTTGCGATTATCACAATCCTCTCTTTACAATTTCGAATTTAGTTCCAGTGAGGACAGTGCGCGGCTTGTCTTTTTTTTTACAATTACACAACATGTTATTCATATAATAGTAAGTAAGATGGAATTAGGGGCTTTTCGTTCAAATATTTCTTCAGTGTCCGGTTTTTTCTTTTACTTACATGGCAAATAAATTAGGTCATGATTGTTACGGTTATGTAATGAGTCGGTCCAGAGTCATCAACTAATATGTCTAAAGCTGTGAAACTAAACAAAATAGACTTTTCTATGATTTTGATATAGTTTGTCCAATTAGAAGTACATTACACTGTTAATATTGAGAAAAGGCAATTTTTTTATTAATTTATAAAACGGAAGATATGGTATGATTGCCGATGAGACAACACTCCACAAGGTAACCAAAATGAAAAACTATAGGTCACCGTTGTTTTCATATATTGTTGAAATGAAATGCACTTCGAAATACTTGTAACTCGGGCTTCTTTGAAACCAATCTGCTATTTTTCTATGTTATGCCTTTAATTTTTCCCTAGCAACTCCTGTACTAGTTAATTTTTTAGGCATTTCAAGTTGGGGATATGGATGCGCTGGACAAAGCTTACCAAGTGTGTATGCAGATGTATATAACTATTTGACATGGATCAGCAATAACGCTTAGATAGTCTTAATAAATATGTACATATACATTATGTCTAGAGATGTTCAAAAGAAAAAAAATCTTCAAAACAAATCTATATACGATATATGATTTTTATTTTAGTTATTTTTGCTTCGAGCTAGTTTGAAATAACTGCGAAGTTTGAATAGTTGTTCCCTTGTTTGGTTCATCCCCATTGTTCATGTGCTCATCTCAAGCCAGCCAGTAATTCATTGGTTTTCGTTTGTTGCTGCATATCATATTCGTTTTTTTGTTTAATGATTTTAAACTGGTTTCTTCTTTATTTGGTATCTGCTGGAAATTTGTCTCTTGGTTACAATACCACAATTCTATTTTTTTTTATATAAAAAATGAAATGACTTAAGAAGTAAAAACAAGCAAGACTTTACTCAAGTGCTCCAAGTTGGTAAACTATTTTCTTCTCCACATAGTTGAATGTCGCTTTACTTTACGTATGGTTGTAGTGTGGGGAATTCCCAGAAGCAGAAACCTGCCGATCCAGACTTCTAAACAAATATGCACTGAATGCAAAGAAAAGAATGCAAATCATGTTTTATATAAAAAAGAAGATTTGGTATGATTGCCAATGAGATAACTCTCGACAAGAGATCAAAATGACACAGACATTAACAGCTATAGGGCATAGTACGGCCTTAATCAATGAGCAAAGCACATACCGCATAGTCAGCTATAAAACTCCCTGAAATAACAATTTGAACAAGAAAACTAACGGCCTAATTTATGTACAAAGAATGAACGAAAAATAAATATTTATCACATAAACGAACGACAACCACTGAATTACAGGCTCCTGCCTTGGGACAGGCACATGCATCGAGAATGTGACGGGGTTAAGCATGTTAGTGGGGTCCCAGCCCTCCCCTAACCTGGAACACTGGTGTAACAGTACAACAACTATAAACATCAGTTGAAAAAGACTTAACTCATCAGATGGACTACTTATTAAGTAAAGAAAATTAAATTTGTTTACCAGTATTAGTGTACAACCTATTACTACGTGAAACTCTTAAACTACATGGTGTGCCATATTTGCTAAATAATAATTTAGAAATAGAATTAATTAGACGTCGTTGACGAAAATAAAATCAGAAAAATATATGGAGTTCCTTGGCACATCATCTTCCTTTATTAATATTCGGTTGTTCAAAATGACTTTTAGTATTGTTTTGCCTGAAATAATGCATCTTTTTTTCGAAACATTTTCTTTTTATGAGTATACTTAAAAGTCTAAACGTATACATTCATAGTTATTTTAACTTATAGTTACGTTTAGACTTGTAACTTGTATGCACATGCGTACACCTTAACGTTGCGATTGACTGATTACGTCTTTTATGGAACTGCATTCAATCACATAGCGTATTTGCATATAGCATGTATAGTGTTCGAACATTTAAATACCCACAATTCTTTAAAATATAAAATTATGACTTTTTCAGTTAGGTTTCTAGACCAGTTCGTTCACTTTCTAATAACTGTTTGTATTGGTCAGTATATGTTAATATCAGCACAAAAAAAACTAACCAATCGATCTCAAATAGATATAGAAAGATGTGGCATGAGGCCAATGATTATAGCCTACTCTAGATAAATTGTTTTAATTGTACATGTACTTGATTTTTTTAGCAGTTTGAAAAGAAAAATAAAAAAATCCACACTTAAAAGGATAGTTCTTAGGACAGCTCCCAGATCAGTGATTTTCTTACAAAATAATGGTGTATATTTCTGATTTTTGATGGCCCATGGCTGCAGTTTATATAAACAATGGCATTTTTTTAATATTTGTGTTATTGTAAAAAAAGACATCCTAAATAAACAAGAAATATAGAAGTAATAGGTTGTTTTACAGATATATATTTATACTGGTAAGTTTCAGATGCCCTTCACTTACATGTATTCAAAAATAACGTGACATTTTACAATAGTGTATCAAAACTGTTTTATAACCATTAAATTCATACGTTGAAATTTATTGAATGCATTGCATAATTATTAGACTCTTTAATAGTCAAATATAGTAGGTTTGTTTTACATGGTTTTGATTTTGACGGATCGAATGAAAAACATCATTGGCATTGGCATATTACCTAATTAAAATATCCATCTTTGTGTACTTAGTATCCGGCTCAGATGCAATATTGAGTCAATGTCAAAGCAACACTCGTCGAAAGTTAGTTAGCAGGGTTAGTTTATATGCAATATTTCCACTAAGCTGTAAATAAAATTGGTTACCTTACATATATCATGCAAGGAAATTCCTTCACCAAGTTAGGAAAATGATAGTTGTTTTCAACTCTTTCATTTATATGATTTTTTGATTTTGCAATAGCTAAAGGACTTTCAAATTTGAATTATCATTGGATTCTGTATTTTTTACATTTTACTTTTTAATAACATAAACTTTCCTTCTGTGTTGACGGTAATATATTGGTGTAAATTAGATACATTTATTAGGACTTAATGTGTATCTGATTCAAAATATATTGTACCCATGACAGATCTTTTTGTAATTATTTTTTATTCATTTAGTTGTATATTATTAGTATCGGCACGTTGTATATATTGGCATATGAAGCAGACACAAGAACTTTTCGCTGTTGGTTTTATTGTTTCAACGCCTTCATTTTAGAATGTTATTTGCAGTTTTAAGTAACACACGAAACAGCATCTGATACTCTGTAAAATTTATTGTGTATCCAACTGTTAAAGTATTATAAATTACTGGGCATTTTCTCTCAAACTGTATTATGAATAGCCTAGTCGATCAGATTCGTCTTTCGTACAGATTTGGTTTAAGCTAAATATATTAATTGGTACACTATATCAAATAATTCACACGGCATTTAAGCTCGGAGTATTTGAATGAAGAGGACACTTCCACTGCATGCATAAATGTACGTGATATAGTGCCACACACTTTTGATTAGAAAACGGTTATCATTTGGTACAACTTGTAATAGTTTTATCTGAAAGACACATGTGATGCCCCGCAAATAAACGTTAATTTATTTTTTCGTTAAAAGATACTGCAAAGAAAATAAAAATCATCCCAAAATTATGCATACTATTATATGCGTAAAATTGCCATTGGCACATCTCATTACCAAGGAGATTTGTGGGTTTATTGACTTTCAAATTTTGCTTAGTTTTCATGTATTGGTTTGTGTTTAGCTTTGTTAAAATGTCACTAATAATGATAAGTCAATGATATTTGGTATGCAGTTGTATTAGAACTGGCACATCTCATTTCCAAGGGAATTGTTTAGCCATATACCTTCAGTCATGGTTCATTGACTTTGAATATTTACAAAACTTACATGTTAAAGTGTTGTTATTTTAATAACAGCACTTGCATCATCGAAATAACAAAAATACAAGACATATCTCTGTGATAACAGTTTATATGATTAAATGGTAATCGTTCAATCGCTTCAATTGGGATCTGGAGTTATGTCTCTTGCATCAACTGTCGTGATACGATTTAGTGTTTTATTTTACTACTTATTACATGTTTGTTTTATACAGCCATCATTAATTTTGTAAATATTCATATTTACTGATTTGTTCTATTTGATAATTATTTTAGTGTTACCTCGCCACATATGCATGTGCCTGTCTCAAGTAAGTTAGTTGTCTATGCTATGTCTTGTGCACTGCAATGTATCACTTGTCTGATTGCCTATTTTATTTTTAAGCAATGACTTTGTCAGTTCGTTTTCGATCTATGAGTTTGAATGTCTCTCAGGTATCTTTCGCTCCTCTTTTGCAATAACATCACATCTCTTGTTTTATTTGTATTAAGTTTTTTTACTAGCACTATCGTTTCTGGTTCGTGATAATACCAATGTTCTCATTCAATTTTAAAACTTGTTATAATACAAATGTTTAATATAATAAGAGCAATTAATAACTATGTTAAATTTGTAAAAGAATACATTTTCTGTCAGAAAGTAAAATAATAGGTTTCAAACATCTAAGTATAAAAAACACTGCACATACTAGCCTAAAGTAAGAGACGTTTTGACTTTAAATTTGTTTAAATAATAGCAAACAAATTAGCCGTGTCTTCAACGTTCGCGACTAGGAACTGGTTGTTCTGTCCACTATGCCAAAGAGCCATAATTTGACTTAGACCATCACTTGCTGTCAATACTTCTCTATGCCGTTGTCCATCAGGGGAGATAACTATAACATTGTTCGAACTGTGACCCACTACGTACACATTACCATCATTATCAACATCAATACCATTTTTTTTTTAAATGTCCATTGTTTTTCACCTTGTAAATTATAACATGTCACAGTGCGTGTTGTATAGTTTGTATGATATATATTGTCCTTAAATGTTGCAATGTAACACTTTTTTGCTGAGGCACCAGACGTGACAGCTAGTGCATTGTCTTCACTGATATCAACTATATCAGACGCTTCACAAGGCATCTTCACTTCAAAGTCTTTTAATCCTTTCATGTTAAATACAATTACCTTACAATTATAGTAGTAAGTAAACGCCATTCTACCATCCGGTAGCATGCAACATCCGTAGATGGTGCCTCCTTGAGTGTTGATGGTCTTTTGTTCAATTAATGATATACTTTCAAAAGATCTTGATTGAACGGTTGGTACCATCATTTTGCCTTGCTTACCTTTTTTCCTATTCAGAACAAAATCGGCAGTTTAATCTTTAATACTCACATCTCCAAAACTCCTGATATCGGACATGATATTCTGGATAGAGGTGTTGATTTTATATGAAAGAGAAGTCTGGTTAACATTCTTGTCTTCTTCAAGCGACAGTAGGAATTTATTTTTGCTATAGACGTCCTTCTCTATTTTTTTCATTGAAAGAAAGACTTGAAGGTCCGTTGCATGTTTCTTTATGTTCACAATGTTTCTCTGGCATTCTGCTATTTCTGTTTCCTTCTTTTCTAATGATGACAATAACTGACAAATTTTGGAGTTTTCTTTTCTTTTATCGCAATATAGCTGGTTCATTAAATCCTCTTGTAGTTTGTCAAAATGGTTGTTGATCTTTATTCTGGTAGTCTTTATTTCTTTTTCGATATCCATTGTACTTTCTTTAAATGTCCTCAGATTGTCCTGTTAATGCTGGCGAACTTTTGTTTAGATTTTCTGCTACTTCAACTAATGTTTCCTCTATCTCGCACATGGCATTGGAGGTTTTAACATTGTAAATGACGGCATGTAACTCGACGGAGGTCACAAACACCACAGCTCTGAGATGATGTCGCCATTAAACACAAACTACAAATAACAAAAGCTGATTAAAATTTTCAGACAACAACAAGCCATCAGCATCGCACATCTAACGTGGTTAATTTGTTTAGTTAATTGTCACAGTGCGTTGATTCTCGTTGCGTACTCAGGTTTCCTATATAAATTAACACAGGTTTCATAGTATTGCCATGCGTACTGTGGCGTTTAATACCAATAATCAATCAATCAATCAATCAATACTATATATATTTCATTTATCTCATTCAACAGTTATGTTATCGCCCAAAATAAACATAAAATTAATTCAAATGATTGCAGGTTATGTAGCGTCCATTGTCACAATATCTAAATTGATAAAATCGGTCATTCAACTCCTTGAAAAGATAGTGGAAATGTATATTAAGAAATTAAATTTAGATCTGATTTAAGTATAAAGCTGAGTATCTTAGGGTCACAGATACAGCGATTCTTCGTTGAAATATAGTTATTTATCTTAATGGGTAAACAACCACAAATAATAAATTTGATTATGGACTGATACAAGCCATTTAGTTTCATAAATTATTTTCTTGAAGTTGGATCAAAGTGATATATTTCATCAAAAACAAATAAATATAATGATAACCTTTTAACACCGCCACACGTAATCGCATGTTACATGTAGGGGGCGGGGGGTTGCAATAGGTAAATAGGTTCTTATTCAACAAGACAAAGATATCTTAAGAAATATTGCCGAATTCAAATACATATATTATTGAATCATATAAATCATTAAAACATTAAATCTTTTTCTATTACGAAAAGGACAAAAACAATTATAAGGTACTTGTTGTATACATTAAATATAGGTTTACGATTATGTGCATTATTTTGTAGCCATATAATATTAAACCTATTAAAATAACATTTGTTCAGTAAGGATATGTTAAATGGTTAATACATCTGTGATTTGGACTTCCTTATTTGAAGCTATTCTTTTTGTGTTGTGGGTAAACATACGAGAACATGTACCTATATACTGATAGCAGAGATGTATATACCAAATACAGTTTCGTTTCCTGAACCTTGTAAATGTTATCTTGAACCTGTATATAGTACCATGGATAGGTATAGTAATATACAAATCCTTCTTTACATTTAAGACATTATGAAAAATGCTATATTTTGCCCTGGTTCTGTAACACATCATAACTAATGATAAATATGTGATATGTACCATCAAGAACGAAAGTGAAAAAGATAAAACTTTTAAAATGGTCCGTATTTAGGTCACTATTATATTTGGAATAATCAAAACTTAAATAAGGAAGAATTCATCTAAAAAATATCGAATAAATCCGAAAATATTACCTTTTACTGTGAATTATTCATTTCAGCCCGCCTAATTTATCAAAAAAGTTATCAATAATATGATTGATTTACTAACTGATAAATGTAGGGATTTTATCTACACATTAATAAGTTCGATATGGGTGTATTAAAGGGGCACCAGCTGTCAAATTCATGTTCACTGATTTTAATCAAATTCTCATATTTGCTTTATAACAATGTAAAACATTTATCCAAACTATTAAAAGTCTAAAATAAATAACTAACAGGGTACGGGCATGATAATACGTAGCTTCGTTTTGTGTGTATTTTAATTTAAAACGCCATCTAGTTAATTATTGAGTTGCCCTCTAAAGTCATCCGATGACCATATAAGCATATATATAAACATAGATATAAATAAATTAAGCAAACTCGTGCTATTTGATTATTCTAGATCTATTTAATTTCATATCATAGATGAAAAATAAATGTTTATCATCGTCTTTACCTGTATAAGAATGATTTTTGCGGATCGAATCATTCAATCAAATGATTAACCTTTGGTTCACTTTCAATGTTGACATTCTTTTATTTGAACAACCTTCCACATACAATTCACGTGCTATCCATCTCAGGTTAAGGGATTAAATGAAAGTTCACATGAATACGGATTCAATGAGGTCGATTTATTCACTTGCAAGTGAATAATTCATAATCAATGTTTGTTTTAGCTTATTTTGACAAAATTAAACCAAACTGGCTGCCAAAAGAGAATTATTATTTCACTACTTGCATATCATTAATGATTGAGCGAAAACAATAATATATTAGATTTTTTATAAATCTCGTAGCTAGTGCACCTAAAAATGAACGCTATCATGTTGAACATTTCTAAATATCTTTTGATTTTTTTCTATTTATTTCATCATTTCAGGATACGACACACAAGATGTGTTCCCGTGAAAGCACACGTAGTAGACAGGGTAAAAATGATCAGCAGATTAACACTCTGTGAAATTTTATATAAATTAGACAACCAATTTGAGGGTTATTGCCCGTGATGTTTTTGCGAGTCATTATCTGTAAGCATGAAATAGTTTCAAAGAAAATGAGAAGTACATATTTAGAAGGTTTGTTTGTATTATAATGAAAACTATTATCTTGAAAACTAGTTAGCCTACAGAAAGTCTCAGAAGCAAAAATGGATAGATAGACAAGAGTTATCAACATGAGGAAAACAAAACGCAAATTAAGCGTCAAATATTTTTATATTTTCTGACCCTGTTAAATGATCTTAGTTCCAGAAAAATATAAAACAATCAATAAATTACAGAATGGAACTGCTGTTTCAGATAGATGAATAAACTATGAGCAGGAAAATGACGATGAAAAAAGAACATATATAAAAGCAAGTCAACTTGTCAGAAATCAATTGTCGACTCGTTGTAATAGTTATTGCCCTTCAATAGAAAGATTCACCTGTTTTATATTTATATTTAAATGTTACAGTGAAAACAAGTCGATAGAATGATATTGTGTACAATTTAAAGCAGCAATGAGAACTAATATAATGTTAAAAAATGATAAAAAAATAAAGGAGTTTATATGGTGTCCCCTTTTAAAAAGTTAAAAGGGGACACCGTCTAAACTCCTTTATTTCAACACTGCATCAGGAAAACATGTGACAGTTCTTTTCGTTAAGAAGAAAGTATCCATGATTAAATTTGTTCAGCAATTGGTGAATACGATTTTCATTATCCTATTTATTTTTAGACAATCAATTTTTTATCAATTTCGACTATTCTTATCTTTTTTTATGGTATATAATTCTATTTGAATCTTACATTTTAGTCACACAACAACTTTCTTTCATTTGAAAAGATGGCCTTTCATCTGATCAGCAGTCGTGTGCAAAGATTGCGAACACCATTTTCACTGTTTTTATTGAAAACTCTATTTTAATGTTTCTGCAGGTCAAATTTCACTATTTTTTATTTCTTTAAGCGTTGTATCTAAATCAAAACCAGAGTGCCAAAATTCTGATGATGTTTCAATGACTTAGTACTAGATTACCTTAGCTAAATTTGGCAAACATTTTATGATTTTTATTCCTCAATGCTTTTAAACTTCGTACTAATAATAGCGATATATGATATATCATAAATTTTAGTTTTAGTAGATAAATTATATTTTTCTGCATCCAAATTATGGAAAATTACTTAAACGTTTGTTGTTGACTTTTTAAAACATAACGTTATCTAACTGATGAAATAAGTTTTTAGTTGAATATATTTGATAATTTCTATATAACTTGAAAGGTCAAGTATGATTTTATCTTTACTATTCACATACAAAAACACTTACAAGAGCCGTATTTGTTGAAGTACTGACGTTATCTAACTTATGAAAATGAGTTTTAGTTAAATAATTTGAAAATTTCTATATAACATGGAAGGTCAAGTAGGACTTTACCTTTATTCACATACAAAAACAGTGACTAGGGTCGTATTTTTTGGACTTCTGATCATCCCTTTGAAGGCCTTATGTAAATATGGTTACTTTCAATTTCTTCAACAAATCAAAGGTTTTTGTTTGTTTGTACTAGCGCTCGTCCTATCTCATAGTTGTTGTATGAGAGACAAAGTAAATTATCGATGGTCCAAGGCGATACACATCAAGGTAACAATAAAAGATGAGTAAATCGCTTGAACAACAGAAGGATATAATACATCCGTTACCTTCGGGTTAAGTTATTTTCCCATTTAATTATTCAATTAAATATGAACCTATTGTTGATCATTGTTATTCCATTGGCGAAATGATGTAGTGACGATGTTTACTGAATTTATTTCATATCAAGACAAATTTCAAATCGGTTATTCAATTTTTCCTGAATTCCTGAAATTTATTTTGTCATCGCTCCATAATTATATATGTAACAATTGTATTGCTAATTTATGAACAGATCACTAAAAAGTAAACGACTGAGTATGGATAGCCAAAACAGCAAATTTGTCTTACAATTGTCAATTTTGAGGATGCGCCCTAAATATTTCAAGAAAAGAACTAGCTTTTAGTTGCTGCGGTTGTGGCTTTTTGTTTTAATGTTGGGATAAACAAGTACCCGTCCACGTTCACTCTCTGTTTTTATCAGATGTCTTTATATTTGTATCGATATGATGAGATAAGCCTTTTTCAAAAGGTTTTTATAGTTTGTTCTTATGTTTTTATACAACACTGTTCTTTGTTTCGGGGAGAGTTGACGCTCTTAAATAGGTTTAACCCCGCCACATTGTGTATATACATGTCCCAAGTCAGAAAACTGCAATTATGTGGTTCTTGATTGTTGCAGTGTAACATTAGGTTTACGTTCCATATTTTGTACATGAAAAATGGCGTAAAGTTCTGATTTGAATTGTTTTACATTTGACATTTAAAAGAATTTCAAAGCTTACTATGCAGTATGAGCTTTGTTCATTGTTGAAAGCCATACGGTGATTTATACTAGGTCCGAGCACACAGTTATTCCGTAGTGCTTTTCTTTTAGACAATAAATGTAAAATTAAAATAAATCGCACCTGCAATAATACTATTTTTACAGTGCGTTGTACTACTTTTGGGACAAATTATGTCCCAAATACAGAAAACGTCATCTCCTCTTACTCAAAATATGGACAATTTTATGTTATAAAGGGGGTCTTGAAATCTTATGACAGCTTCTGAAATGATAATTTTAAAGCATTTTCAGCTGAACCAAATCACTACTTTTCTTTAAAAATTAATTACCCAAACTTGTTACAGTGCAATTTCATCTACCTACTTGCTATTTGGACCATAAAACATGAAGAAATACATTTGGAAGGTGTATAAAAAAAAATTGGCAGGTAACACACTGTCCATACTAGGGACTATATTCATGGACAACGAAAATGAAAGAACGATTTCTGTGTTCCCGGACCAGTAGGTATTTTCTATGTCATTTTGGTCTCTTTCGGAGAGTTGTCTCATCGGCAAACATACCACATCTTCTTATTTTTCTTTTCTCGAAATCAAAATTCTGTAAAAAAAAATTTACAAGATGCCTCCATCATCAACCTTTAGCGCTGAATTAATTTATCAAATGTCTGGAAAAATTGTTTTAATACATTTATAGATTATAATAAACACTTTGATATTTCAATTCTAGAAGGATTCGATATTTTTTTATATTTTGACATTGTGCAGGAACAAAATACTGTGACAGTCAAATAGTTAAGCAGCTTACCACAAAAATCATGCAAATGGTGATACAAGCATGAAACTTTGTAAGAACATGCCTTTAGGTGTATGTAATCATATTAGGGGGTATCCACGAAAATAAAATCATCCGATCTTGGCGGCCATCTTGGATTTTCGAAATGACGTCTTCACAGGAAAAAGACATCATATTTATGGCCCGTTTTGCTTGTATTGTATCCAAAATGTTACAAAATAAAGTAAATCATTGTTATATAAGATAAAGTATCACTTTCGGTCAAATATCGGTCAATAACCCACTCCTGATTTTTTTGAATATTCCGAATATGACTGTTTTATAACCCGAATAATGTCAGTCCACTAATCTTCGATTGCTACATTAGGTTCGATAGGTTATATGCCAATAGAGGGCGCAATTTTATTCTAGTTAATCTTTTTGAGAGTGTGTGTTCTCATTGTTATAAGACGTGGCTCGGTACTTGTCTATCCACCGTTCATATTTTTAGTTGCGAAGTTTTATTTACAATTCTGATCGGATATTGATTTGAAGGAATTCTATCCCTATTACTAACACAGTTCTATAATAATAATGATGTAATACATCAAATAACATAATTAGAAAAGTAATCGTGAATTTTATACAATTTCTAGAATTTTACCTGTGACGTTTCTCTATGTTGGGTAAATGTCTTCAACTTACACACACATACTCTTCGTGCACTTTTCTAATAGTTGATTAGTTTCACATGGTTCTTTTTTGCCGTTGCATTTATTTATTGCTCAGATAAGATTTGCGTTATTGTGCTTTAAGTTCATTGTTGATTAATTTTGTTTATATAATAGTTACTTAGGTTTTGAAATAGCGAAAAGAATTCGCTATCAGCTTCTTCAGCAAATAGTTGGGAAACTGATTGACAAAATGATGTTTGTGTCAGGAGGTCACAACAGACCTACTGAAATCGTCAGAAGAAGGATATACAATGTTAGGCAAACATATCCCTCTTTTTCATCGATTTAATGCCCTCCCTATCACTCTTGATATTCGGCGATTAAACCACGGAGAGGATATTGAAATTACAATGAAAAAAGAAAATGCCATAATTGTTGTAGGATAAAGTTCAATAATACTAAACTTGAGAAAACCCAGAAACGCAATATTACAGCGATACCATCTGGATGTTCTAGTGAGTGTACGTCTCCTAAACTTTTTAGGTGTACTCCTTGTTCTAAAGATCAACAACAAAATCCAGTTGAAAATGTGCATATGATGAAATCATATTCTTTCAGTTAGTTTAATTGAAGTCTGGAGCTGGCATATCAGTTAACTGCTAGTAGTCTGTTGTTATTTATGTATAATTGTCATTTTGTTTATTTTCCTTGGTTACATCTTCTGACATCAGACTCGGACTTCTCTTGAACTGAATTTTAATATGCGTATTGTTATGCGTTTACTTTTCTATATTCGTTAGAGGTATAGGGGGAGGGTTGAGATCTCACAAACATGTTTAACCCCGCCGCATTTTTGCGCCTATCCCAAGTCAAGAGCCTCTGGCCTTTGTTAGTCTTGTATTATTTTAATTTTAGTTTCTTGTGTACAATTTGGAAATTAGTATGGCGTTCATTATCACTGGACTAGTATATATTTGTTTGGAGGCCGGCTGAGGGACGACTCCTGGTGCGGGAATTTCTCGCTGATTGAAGACCTGTTGGTGACCCTCTGGTGTTGTTTTTTATTTGGTCGGTGTTGTTGTCTCTTTGACACAATGCCCATTTCCATTCTCAATTTTATCAATGTTTCATTTGTGATAAAGAGTCACCATTGTCTGTCTTAAGAGAGGCAACGACAATGAAACTAAACCAACGACTAGTGGATTGTGCAACAGCTCTTCAGGATAAACAACTGTTGGCAAAGCTGAGTAGTGGTGATGTTATAGCACAAGAGATGAAGTATCACCCGTCTTGTCTCGCAGCTGTATATAACAGAGAGGGATCAAAGAAGAGACAAACAGAGATCGAAAGCAGTTGCACACAGGAGGAAACTATAATAAAAGAAACTGCATTAGCTGAGCTGGTTACATACATTTTTGAAACTCAAAGAAACTCTGAAGAGTCGGTTGTGCTTCGATTACGAGACCTGGCACATTTGTACGAGGAAAGATTGGCACAACTTGGTTCTTCTCCTGCACAGGTACATTCTACTCGACTCAAGGACAAGCTATTGCAAAAGATGCCAGAATTAGAAGCACACACAAAGGGCAGAGATGTACTTTTGATGTTTGAAAAAGATATAGCGTTTGCTTGTGATTATAATTATTATTTCAACATGGGTTATGTACTTCTTACGATCGGTTACTGGCAATATCAACTCAACTAGGTGTAGTTGTTGTTGAACGTTATTTAAATGAAGGTGTGGTATGCCCGCCTTTATTAAAGGGCAAAATGTTTACAACAGCTGCAGTCGACAACACATATCACAACCCAAACTCAGCAACATCAAAATCAAGACCGGAATCTCTATTTGTCATGAATGATTATTGAAATCCATTTCTTGAGGATTCTGAAGATATGTACAAGATAGACAGTAAATATATTGTACAAGCAGGCACAGGGAAAATGTCACAAATTAAATAAATTGGATGCAATCAGTAT
Source organism: Mytilus edulis (assembly GCA_019925275.1). NCBI lineage: Eukaryota > Metazoa > Mollusca > Bivalvia > Mytilida > Mytilidae > Mytilus > Mytilus edulis. Next base: position 40,388,746 of record CM034351.1, read on the forward strand.
ACTGACTTCAGAAACAGAATGCAGAACACGGCAAGCATTTATGAGCCTATCAAGAAAAAGAAAACGTTTCTGTTGTTCAGTCGCCAACCAAAAAAAGTTCATGTGAAACAAAAAGCAAGCTTAACCTCGTCCGATAAGATTGCAGTTTGTTTGTTTCAAGGCTTATCATATCCTGTCAAAAGCAGACAATGCGACTCGGAAGAGTTTTTCAGCCACGAAAATCAGAAATTTACTCTATCTTTATCTCAAAGTGGAAAAACCAATATTGGCGTCAAATCACATCTAATGCAAATCCTAGAAACAAAAGGAGATTTACCAAGAGAAGAACCTCAGACAGACATAGTAGTTGTTGATGGTGCGGCTATGGTCAATTCGAGACCACTGCCTGGAACATACACTTTTGATGAATACGCAAAAGATGTGATTTTGCCGTACATTATCCACCTTACTTCAAGACATGCCAGAGTAGATGTTATCTATGATATTTACATAGAAAACAGTTAAAAAGCACAAACACGTAAAGCGAGGGGTGCTGGATCCAGAAGGAAAGTGTCGGCACCAGTAAAACTCCGAAAGCTTGGTTAAGCTTCGTTCGAGTTGACGAAAACAAAACGGAATAGTTTTATTTCCTTGCTGACAGAATTTGCTCGATTCAATCTGACAAGATTATTTTTGTGACAAAAGGCGAAATTGTTATGACAAATTCTAATGATGACCATGATGATCTCAGTCCGTGTAATCACGTAGAAGCAGACACAAGGATATTTGTTCATATCAAAAGTGCAGCTGAAAAAGGGTGTAAGTTTTCACTGATAATCAGCTCAGACACTGATGTAGTGGTTTTGGCGGTGTCTCTTTTCAAAACACTTCAAGTAGAAAAACCTTGGGTTGCCTTTGGAAAGGGTAAAGACCTGAGATGGCTTCCGATTCACGAAATTAATCATGCTCTTGGTCCTAATTCAGAAGCTTTGCCATTTTTGCATGCATTTACTGGATGTGACACGGTCTCAGCTTTTCATGGAAAGGGGAAGAAATCGGCATGGCAGACGTGGGAAATATTTGATGAGGTAACCGAGGTTTTTGAACGATTAAGTAAGAAACCTGTATCGGTCAGTGACGCTGATATAGAGTTGATAGAGGCATTTGTTGTGGTTATGTACGACAGAACTACGTACAACAACATTTGACATCAACGAATCCAGACTTGAACTGTTTGCGCGCAAACAAAGACAGTATGACACCATTCCACCAACTAGAGCTGCACTGCTTGAGCATACCAAACGAGCTACATACCAAGGTGGCCATGTATTGGGACAGGCAGTCATACAAAATCAACATCTACCTAGCCCGTGTGATTGGGGATGGGTTAAGGAGAACGCAGATGGAATGTGGATTCCTCATTAGACACAATTAGCAGCAATTTCTGCATCTTGCCAGGAGTTACACAAATGTGGCTGCAAAATTATTTTCTGGTAGATATAAGTGTTACAAAGCTGGCTTGACCTGTACAACATTGTGTTCGTGTAGCTGTTAAAACGGAATACATCGGAAAATATCTTAGATTATTACACTGATCAATCCTCCAGCATGTCTAACATAATTACCGATATATCAAACGGACATTTTATCGTATATCTATACCACTATTATTTCACCCGAACTTTTTCGACCCAAACCGGAAGTGGTGATTTTTTTGTTTACAATCGTTGTCTGTTTGACATATTTTCATATCATTTTATTGTTTTTCAAATAGTTTGCATGACAAATATAGCGTTGAAAATGGTTAGGACAGTTTTTCAATCTCAAAGGTTGAGCAAAATTATGTCAATTTTGAATTCAAGATGGCCACCGTGAAAAAATCGAAAACATGTTGGCTACCCCTCTGATATGATAAAGTACTTCCTAACGTAACGTCTATGCCAAATCCCTTGCTTGTATCACAATTTGCATTATTTTGTCAAATTTCGGTACTAAGCCGCCCAACTAGAAGTGTGCCCAACCTGATTAAGGTTTGTTCAAGTTGTGTGTATTTTAATCTCATCATATCATCTGAACGATTAAGGTTGCTTAACATAGAATATAAACAAATATCTTTTATTTAAGACCCTGCGTTGTTTACTACACTTCTGGATTCTAATGCAGCTTTTTTTAGTTGGAGATAAATGAAAATTAATATACATTTTGAATGAGTTTCCAACATCAATTAACGTACAAAAAGGTATATATTTGCTATTTATATCATATGATTATATTTAGTAGAAGATTGAGCTATTGACTCATCTTTTCAATCTTCAACTTGTTTTATTATAGAGACAGTGTAATATATATATTCCTATCTACATAACGGAAATTCTTCGAGATTAGGGGCTCTGGTGTGGGTTATTAGTTTAGTTCCTTATGCCACATATTATTATGCATACACAGTTATTGTCTATGGTTGAATTTGAGACAAGCAAAGTTCTCTTTAATACATTGGTAGCTGTGACAAAGCAAAACGCACGTGCATAAATTGATAATTGATAATATAAGAATTACAATTAAATGTTTTTGAATGCATTTTTTTGTTTCAAACAAATGTTTCATATTATATTCTAGAAGCTGACAAAATAAACAAAACAAGTTTCCAAAATCAAGTCATAATAAACATTGAACAGAATGCTCCAAAAAGAGAGATGTTCAAATGTAAATACCGTAGACATGTTAGATAAAACTGAACAACTGAGCCTCGTTTCTGAAGTTTGCGACCAGCAATTGCTTCTTTTGTTTATTATAATGAACCGAGGTAGGCCTGTTAAGACCATCACTTGCTGTTAGTACTTCTCTAAGACGTTTTCCGTCAGGGGTGATGATTACCATATTGTTCGAATCGTTCCCCACTACATACAGGTTACCATCATTATCTACATCTATACCATGAGGATATTTCAGAACGTTTTCATTTTGGAATGTCCATTGCAGTTTACCTTCTAAAGTAAAACATGAAACAGTATCTGATACTCTGTTTGTATGATATATTTTGTCCATATATGTGACCGTGTAACATTCACTTGGCATTTTATCTACAACTATATCATGAATAGACTCGTCATTCAGATTGATCATTCGTATACCGTTGGTGTATGCTGAATATATCAATCGGTTTCGATTCAGTGCTATGCCATATACAAACGAATCCACTGGAATAATTTTCTTTATTTGTTTCCGCTCCACGTCTATAATTGTAATACACTGCTTTTTTGAATTACCAGATGAAACAGCTAATGTATTGTCTTCACTGATGTACAAAATATCAAATGCTATACATGGCATCTTCACTTCAAAGTCTTTTAATCCTTTACTATTGAATATTTTTACTGTCCACTCATAGTAGTAGGTAAATGCCATTCGACCATCCACTAGCATGCAACATCCGTAAATGGCTTCTTCTTGTGTGTTGATGGTCTTGTGTATCGTTAGTTTGATATTTTCAATGGATCTTGATCGGACTCTAGGTAACAACATTTGGGCTTGTTTGACCTTTTTCGTAAGCAGAACAATCTCACAAGATTTAGCGTCAATTTGCACTTCTCCAAAACTTTTGATTTCGCACATGATATTCTCTATAGAGGTGTTGATTTCGTATGATATAGAATTTTGCTTCAAAGTATTGCTTTTTACAAGCGACTGCAGGAATTTATCCGTTTGTAAGACGTCTTCCTCCAATTGCTTCATTACAAGGAACATCTGAAGTTCTGTTGCGTGTTGCTTTGTGTTCATAATGTTTTTCTGGCATTCTGCTGTTTCTCTTTCTTTATTTTCTAATGATGACAATATCTGACAAATTTTGGAATTTTCTATCTCTTCGACCGCATCAAGTTGATTCATTAAATCTTCTTGTAATTTGTCGAGATGGTTATTGATCTTAATTCTGGTCTCCATAATTTCCTTTTTCAATTTCCTTTCTTTGTTTCTTCAAAGTTGACAGATTGTCCTGTTGATGCCGGCGAATTTTCTGTAGATTCTCTGCTACTTCAACTAATGTTTCCTCTATCTCGCAAACGGCGTTTGGAGTTTTAGCATTATGAATGACTTCATCTAGCTTGACGATGTCCTGACATGTTTTATGACATTCTGTAATACACTTTCTGCAGCAGGGAGATTCGTGCTTCTGACAATACATTTGAAATTTTTCATTGTGTTTGGTACAATTCTGAGAAGCTTTAGAAAATCTTTTGGTAATTTCTTGTAATCGGTAATGGGGATCACACTGTGATTCATCAATGTCTTAGACACACTATGTTGTTCCTTGCATTTTGTGCATAGTGCCACGTCACATTCTGTACACCAGAATAAGGTTGTTTTGGTGATGTTACGGTCGTCACAAGCACTACAGCTCATGAAAGTCGCCATGACTACAAATTACAAAATGGTTTTCATTAATATATCATTTATCACACCAATTGAACCACCATCAACTTCTTGCATCAGTCGCCAATATCAGTCATAGCTATCAATCATGAACATCAACAACCAAAATAATTCAACACAATCCACCAACAACATCAACCAATAGCATTATCCTCATATATCAGTCACCACAAACACTCCAATCCGTCATCTATCACCAATATCATTCAACACCATCAGCAACAAACATATTTCTCAACACTCAACCATCAGCACACTTACCAACATCAACCACCAACATTAAGTCAGGATAATACATTGGCTGTTACATCTGGAGGTTCAGCGAAAAATTGTATTACCATTATAGACTTGGCGAGAAAAAAAATCAGGAAGATAATTACACTGGATTCGCATAATTATGGAATAGCACTGAAAGATAATCGATTGATTTATTCCGGTTACGACAAAGGTATATGCATGATCAATATGTACGACGAGTCAACGCGTGACATACATGACATAGTTAAAGATGCAATGCCAAGTGAAAGTTACATTGCAACATTAAGGGACAATATATATTATACTAACAACGTCACAAACGTTGTAACGTGTTGTAATCTTCAAGGTGAAATACAATGGACATTCCAAAATGAAAACGTTCTGAAGAGTCCTCGGGTATAGATGTAGATAGTGATGGTAATGTGTACGTCGTAGGGATATTGTCAAACAATGTTGTAGTTATCTCCCCTGACGGACAACTACATAGTGAAATATTGACAGCAGCAGATGGTCTAAATAGACCTTCCTCGCTTCATTATAGTGAACCAAGGAACCAGTTGCTAGTTGCAGGCTACAATGACAAGGCTCATTTGTTTGATTTTATTTGAGGTCTTTCTTTGCAATATTTTTAATTAATGGGTTTCCGAAACATGTTTCATTTATTTTGTCATCTACAAAATATTAAGTGATTGTATTAAGTGATTGTTTGAAAAACAACTATGCATTCAATTATTGTATTTATTGAGCTTTGTACTACATAGACACGATGAGCCGGATTTTTAACGTGACCGATCACATGGTAACCGACCTTATGGAGACATGTCACCCTTCAAGTACACATAATTCTGACTCCGAGCAGACTTCATATTTCAATGAATGTAATCTATGAATAACTGGTAAATGTTTAAGTCAGGGATTTCGTTACCACAAATTACTTTAAACCTTTACTAAATTTTTCCATAGATATAAAGATTAGTTTTTGAAGTTTGGTTGTTCTTGATGAAAACTTAATTCAAACGGGATAGCATCCGCTCATTTGTACGGAGATGTTGTATATCGAGCCCGGAAACGATCCGGGTAAACTTATCGATCCTTTGATAATCTCATTCTAAAATGTTATTAATTCAACACTGTAGTATTTCAATATTGTTTTTATTGGTATTTATACTGATTTTGTTATCAGTAAATTGAGATCAAACTTTAAATAGTATTTGTATACATATGCACACCATGGCTCTACAATCTGCCGATACCTTTATCTTGTCATTGCACAAGGTCATGTTTTTCTCAGACTGTTTATGAAGTCTTTACACTTAAACCATTGGAGGTTGGATGCGTACTGATTGATATTTTTGTCTTAGATAAAATTGATAATGGAAATGGGGAATGTGCCAAGAGGCAACAACCCGACCAAAGGACAGAAAAACAGCCGAATGCCATCAATGGGTCTTAAACACGGCGAAAAAATCCCACACCCAGGGTCGGGCTTCAGCTGTTCCCCAAACAACTAGTTCCGTGAATGTGCATAATTTTTTTCATTAGTTGTTTTTGGCTTTGAATTAGCTGTCAGTAACTGCAAGTATTCTCAGATATGTACTTATTGTTTTTCTGTTGTTTGGATGTCTAAGTAACCGTCCAGGTCCACTCTGTGTTTTTGTTAGATGTATTTCTATGTTTATCCTTCTGATAAGTTAAGCCTTTTTCAACTTATTTTTATAGTTTGTTCTTACGTTGTACTGTTACACCACTGTCCCAGGTTAGGGAAGGGTTGGCGCCTTCAAATGAGTTTAACCCCGCCACATTCTGTATGTGCCTGTCCCAAGTCAGGAGCATGTAATTCAGTGGTTGTCTTTTGTTGCTCAGTGTGTAATATATTTGTTTTTCGTTCATTATTTAGTACATAAATTAGGCCGTTAGTTTTCCCGTTTGAACTGTTTTACACTTGTCATTTTAGGGCCTTTTATAGCTGACTATGCGTTATGTTTTTCCGTTCCATTACGTTTAGTGTCTTATCTGGATGACTATTGGTATTTGTGGAACTGAACGGGTCAAAGCAAACTTTACATATTTGATGTATTTTTGATTTATCTTCGTTTTTGTGTACTTAATCATTATTTGTTACATGTTGTGCCATAAATTAAGTATGGATGTATTCCTTAACAGGGAAATTTTCATAGATTGTTGAACTTTGTGAAAGTAAATATATGATACCAATCGATTTTGAAAATTTCTGACCTGTCATTCCAGAGTTATCGGACTTTGGACCATCAAATAAATTAAGGGAAATAGTTTATAAGTTATGCAATAAATCTTTTATGATGCAGCATATAGCAATGTTATCCAGAGAAGGCAAAATTATGCATTATTCCGATATTGAATACCCGGTGGAATACTCCTAGTTTTACAAGTATATACAATATTTATCATGTCTCGAGGCTTTCATACACATTGGTGACCATATATCTACTATTTCATGCCGACCAATATAACATTAGCCAAATCACAAGGAAACAATATAAACCGATATTTGTTAGCTAATGCACGGCTGAAAATCTAGATCGTGCACCTAAAGTGTTCCTCTACTAGTTTTGAGAGCTAGTGCCTATCCGAAAACAAATGTTTTTACTAGAGTGGAATAGTAGCTTTCCTTAGGTGTATTTGGCAAAGCCTTTCCTATTTTTAGGTCCTCAATGCGCTTCAGCTTTGCACTTTATTTGGTCGTGTAACCATATAACAAAAAAAAATGTAGCGTCTCAAAATCTTTACTAGAGTGGAATAGAAGCTTTCCTTGGGTGTATTTGGCAAAGCCTTTCCTATTTTCAGGTCCTCAATGCGTTTCAGCTTTGCAATTTATTTGGTCTTGTAACCATTTAACAAAAAAATGTAGCTTCTCAAAATCTTGAACATTATAAATAAATATTTAAAACATGCACTATTATCATAAGCCATTCACAGCTGCTCAAATTTCCCTAAACTAATAAAATCTTAAGTTGAAAAATACAGAATCTATTCTACATTAATTCTTTTTTAAACAAATAAATCATTATATTAGTAATCCCTGATAGAATGGACAAATCTAATATATTTTTGATATTTTCCTTTCTAAATATAGACGTCAAAATTAAACTCATTAAACAGTTAAAGTAAGAATCAGTTGTTTACGCATTGTATGATGAACCATTCAGATTGGGCCAGTATATTTAAGGAAAACTATCAGATACACAATTATAAATTGGAGCCTTATGTTGATATTGATGAGTTATGGTAAAACCTAGAACAAATGTGAAATAAATGAAAATAAGAAAATATATATACATGTATTTATAAACATAAATGTTAACCTGATAATTATGTGTGAGCTTTCTTAAAGTTCAGCACTACTTTATTTAAGTAAAAGGTTTCTGTGGGTAGGCATATACCAGAGTCGCATCAGTATCTATCCCAGATAAAGCATATGGGTCTTAGAAAATTCTTTAATTCCAAGTGTTTTTGTTTGATAGAGAACATTAATGTTCCTAAATAGCAATCCTGAGCTGTTTTATAGGATTGCACTCTCGGAAAGTTTTTTTCAGCATAAAAACAGAAAGCTATTTCTACATCATTTTTTGTCTGTAAATGCTATTATAGAAATATCTTAATAAGTAAGTACAAAATTTCTGCAAATTGTTGTCTCTTTCAGATAAGATTGATATGATAGTCACTTGTCCTTAAAAAAAACTAATGTCGAACCTTGCATTTGCCAATTTGGAGCTTTTTCTTCTTATCAGAAAATGCAAGATGGCCGTCACCGTGGAACACAGTTGAACATAGAACCCTATGAGAAAAAGTCATAGAAAATGCTCATTAAATATCTGGAGGGGGCACAACCAATACATAATTTCTGTAGAGAAAACACTGTCAAGCATACTAACAAAAATTTAACAATTACTATCCACACTGATCTGTGTCCACACTTGTTACATTTTAATAAAATGCATTTCTTGCCATAAAATCTTTCATCGTAAAAAGTATATATATGTAAGAAAGATTAGAGTTATCCCTCTTTATATTAGACATTATGTTTATGATAGTGATGTTATCAACCAATAAGTCGTGTAAGAATGCATTTAAGTTATCATATTATTTATCTGTATTTGCTTTGATTTATATACCTGTGTTTTGGCACTGTGATTAGGTTTATAAAAAAAATAATTTGAATTTGAATTTATACCCGAGTCAAACTTTTAGGTTCGTGAAACAATAAATAATGATATGACAGTATATTACCTTTCTAACGTCACAATACCCAAATTGCACCTATTTAGCAAACATAGCAGCGAAAATCTTACAAGTTATCTTAGATACTAAACAATTCGTTTTTTTTTTTTATAATTTGACATTATGCTCGTCTTTCAAGTAAGTAAATATATCTAAATATTCACAAGACTTTCAACAGATGGTGTATTCACTGGGTAAAGTAAAATCTACGGAAACGTCGCCATGCGATATCCACAAAACGTCATCTTTAAAAAAAAAAAAAAAAAAAAATATGTAACGAGCACCCATTTTTTTAAAAAATGAATAGTTAGCATGGACTAATGTCAAATTGATCGAAATATTTGAAGAAAAAAAAACAACATGATCTGTGATTCGATTTTTACGGTTGTGAATTTAAGCATGGATGCAATTTGGGTCCTCTTCATTACAAAATCATGGAAAGTTTTGTTTGGGTCATAAATAAATGTAGGTGAAAAAACTGTCAAAATAAGTGCAATTTGGGTACCATCACGTTATAAATGTATGTCAATTAAAAAGCAACTAACGGTACGGTGCGAACACGGGTAAATTTATAAGTCGATACAATCATCTTAGTCGCTATAAGACACATACCCAACTTTGGACCTATGTTGTAGGCCTTCCGAGAATATAGCCTCCTTTATCTTTAGGTCCAGCAAGCCGTAGGCCAGTGCCTTTCACTTGCGACTAGTGTACACAAAGTACTGTTTTATGTTGTTGAAGGTTAACGATAGAAAACATTTGATTTTATCGCCTTCTTCCCTTTTTCGTAGCGTTGTGTCTTTTAATATTCAGTACCGATAAAAGAGAGGCAAAAGATATCAAAGGAACATTCAAACTCATAATTAGAAAGCATACTGACAACGTCATGACAAAAAATAAAAGAAAAAACAAATGACAAACATCACTATGTATACAAAACTCAACATAGAACAATAGAAACTACTAGCAATACGATCCCAACCAAAAAGATGTGGTTGATCTCATGTGCTCCGGAAGGGTAAGCGCATATCAAGACCACTTTCCCCGGTTACCTAAGGGCATCGGTTACCTCAGGGCCTACATTAGCGGACCTTTCTTCCACCTGCATATCATGCGCCTTGATGAATTACCATTATCAAATCAATATCAATCCTTTTGTGATTATTTTTGGAGAGCCTCACATGTATATAATATATAGCCTATATTGCGATTTAAATTAAAACGCGATTCCTTAGACGTACAACCTGTTTCTCGCTTATCGTTCCACTGTAAAACTAAAATACTATTTGTTATTGTAATGCAATAAAATTGAGAATGGAAATGAGGATTGTGCCAAAGAGACAACAACCCGACCAAAGAGCAGACAACAGCCGAAGCCGGGCCACCAATGGGTCTTTTTTTTTCTATTTACTCCTTTACTATCAATAACATACTGTTTGTCAGGTTTTTGTATTCCCATTCATCGCCAAAATGGTAAAGTATAACAAACAAATTAAAAATACGGACTTTTAAATTGTAGCAGGTAAAAGCTTTTACCTCAAATTAACAAATCTGCTTGACTTTCCAAAATCTATTCTTTTTTAAACCATCCAAGCATGTGTATTTTATTTTGTCGTTACACAAGTTAGGTGTGATCTATCTTTATTACTTATTTCATTATTATAAAAAAAAAATGCAGAAAGATTCAAATAAAAGAATAATAAAAAGTGTGTGGATTAACGAAGAGGACTCTTGATAATCCGATAAGACATACCCGACTTTCAAAAAGTATCATGTTGGCTTCAATAAATAAATAAACAATAAATTTGTATTTGTGAAAATTTATTGTATTTCGTCTTTCTACTGGGAATTATTGTCATCAGATTTCAAACGTTTAATGTTACCTCAGTTCTTCGGTTTTTAGGCATGATTAAATTAATTGGCGCTATTTTCATATTATTTTCTAGCTTGATAGTCTTAATATTTTTCCCTAGCTAATTTGTTAGCTAGCTTGATACGTCCTATTTGTTCTACATTATAGATATAGTAAAATGCAAATATCGTTAAAAAAAATATCAGGGAAAACATTCCGCATAGTTCTGTTATAAAATTGTTTTTGTTGATTTTTTTACTGGTATTTTATCTATTGTTTCTTTTTTGTAGGTAACAAGTGTGTCAAACTGGAAGTTGGCTCCATCCGTAAAATATTCAGTATGCCGTCGGAATATACAAATATTAACAATAGTACTGTAAAACTTGTCAAAAACAGCCGGGTACCAGTTTTGTAACAGGCAGACAAAAAGCGCGCTAATATCCGCATGCCGTACATCACGTTATTTCGCGAATTTTCAACATAATAAACAACAGTGCCAGCCTAAATAAATATGTCTCAAGATTATTCACACAAACGTGTGCAACAAGACTCTGAATACGGCGGTAAGTGCATTTGGCCAATTTGAGAACTAACTTATTTGAAGGAATTAAGTACGAAACTTGGCATTCTTTACCTGGTCCCGGAACTATGGGTTCATATTTTAGCCCTTACTTTTAGATTCTGATTTTTTTTAGTATTTTTTTTCTTTATTATTTTTTTTTTAAAGCGCCACTTACAATATTTAAGTACAAATGAAAATTACATTAAAATTTAGTGATTATAATTTTACAAGAGAAGATAATTTACATGTGAGATTACCCTGTCATCACGACAAAGTAAATAAAAAAACGACCTGATCTGTCACATGTATGAGAATATGGACGGGGTTAAAAAAAATAGAGAAGAATTGACCAATATTACAGAAAAATAGGTAAAATAAATATAATATATGGCATGTTCACAGTGTAGATACTATTCTGTACGCTATCCGGAAGTCGCGATTTTCGAAGCGAGAACTTTTTGGATCACATTTTAAATTTGATGGGTATACTGAATTAAACGGTAAGTTGATCATCTGTACATTGCTTAATGATTAATTCAGCCGAAATCAATATTTTCAAATGGTTAAGAATTAAATTCCGCTCATTCATTATTCGTATCTTTACCTTAATCAAGAGATTTTCAAGTGCATCACTAAGAAAAATCAGTCGGCGAACCTAAAAACAACCTTTTTACCCTCTTAGTGTACAAATTAACGTAAAAACCTGACTTAATTAACTAAATGAAGTATATTTCAAGTGGTGGTAAAAGTTTCAACCAGATCTTTGAAGCCAGAAATAAGAAAATTACACTTGTTTGAATTTCTCACTGTACGATCAGTCTCGCTTGTATATTTTAAAACTGTATGATCAGTCTGTATGTCACTGTATTCTAGTGATGATTTCAAAGTTATTTACGATACATTAGAAGGTGGCATTTTTCTAAAAAAAACACAAATATATTTCAATACATTCCCATCCTGAAAACTTATGAAACATGTTTTAGCTTGATGGGGTGTACTCGACTTACTACATTAAGTATAAGGATGTTTAAATGTTGCTTAAATAAGAGGAAGGTTTGATGTATACTAGACTATAAGTATATAAGTTTCAGAAATGTCCTCCGTTATACTTAAAATTGTACAAACACACAGATTTAGTTGATATATAAAAATGCATGTATTTACACACATTCGAGGCCGTACTGTAGCCTTTAATTGATCACAGTTCCTTCACTTAGTTTAAGATGTAGAGCTGTCTCTTTGACACTCAATTGTACACCACTTTGTCAAGCGGGGGATTATAGTGATAAAGAAGTCCGTCTTTCCGTTCGTCCGTTGGACCAGTACAATATGTTTCGCCGGTTTTGTAATATACATTGGGGGTTCCGGCCATTTTTAAATGGAGAGGGGTCCAATCTAGGAGAAAAGGGGATTCCAAATATATGTTCCCATACAAATGCATTTATAGTTGAAAAAGGGTTTCAAGCTGCCGGATCCCCTCTTTTTGAATCTGTCACTGATATAACTATTAATTAATCTTATTCGGTTTCCTTATCATAAATGATAATGACTGTATTGTGCACCGTCTATTTCGAATTTTAGTAAAAATCTTTTATGGGGTTACTTTATATAAGATACGGACTTGAACATTGCTTTATGTGGGGGCACCCATCATGTATTTCCATCACCTCCTAAACCATTCATTAAAGTTTTCTGAAATTGCTCTATTTTTACTCGATTAATGCTTTATGGACCTTCTATTTCTGTAAACTTACCAAACTTTTATCACATGAATTATCCCCCTACGCTTAACTGTCTTTATCCATTTTTTGTTATTTTAAAAGAGACAAGCTTGATTTAAGTTATCATCAATTGGTCAACGGCGGACGGTATCAGTGTATGTAAAGTGCGGATCCTAAAATATCATTTTTACTGTATATGCAATAAATGTCTAATGTAGAATGATAAATAAACAGACGAACTTTTTTTAATTTTTGAAGAAAATGAAGAAAATTAGTTAAAATGTTTATGTTCAGAAATATATAATACTAATAAAACAAAGTAAGAGATGCGAGCGGGGTTTTATCGCGCCTAAAGCCATCCAGCTGTGAAATATATACCAAAATAGGTGAATATTTAGGACATTTCACGAACAGATCGTGCAGGTGCTTTATAACTAACAGGTAAGATGTTGTTGCAGTAAAAAATATTCATTTTAATACAATTATTAAAGTTGTATAACGTAGAATATGTTTTGTCATTCAGTTTCTTCATATTTACTAAATTCCACTATGATGATTTCGTAATGCTAGTCATGTTTACTGTCGAATAATGATACTATGCTTTCATTTTCACTGTGGAGCGAATCATTATTATTGTATATGCGGTGCATTTTCACTGTATAATTTTTTTTATTTTTATCTATTACAGCTCATTTCTTTAAGCATGTAGAGCAAGACTTTAGTTGACTTGCTTGCTTTTTTCATTGGATAATCATTATGATAACACCCAATTTAATTCAAATATTAAAAATACAGGTTAAACTATGCCTATTCGTTTTGTTTAAAAATGTCAATCTTATTTACAAAGTTTGTATAAACAATTATACAAACAAAGCAAGCATTCCAACCAAAGTTTTGCTTTACATGCATTAGGAAATTAGCTGTAAAGCCTTAATTTAGCCGACTTGCTCAAACAATAGATAAAGTAAGAGAAAGATTTGATAAAATTTAACTTACGGAGGAATGTTTGGTTTTAAAACACTCTAATAAATTCAATAGAAATAACATTTATTTCAAATGTATTCCATTTAGTTTCTTATAACGCGTATAGGGATCTTTATCCTTATTTTTTTTATCCATTTCCATGACACTTCACCACTAATTACGTACATCTTGATATAGATTGAACCTTTGTTTTCCCGTTTGAAAGGTTTTACACTGGAGCCCTTTATAACTTGCTGTTCGATGTTAGCCAAGACTCCATGTTGAAGACCGTATTTTGACGTATAATGGTCTACTTTTATAAATTGTGACTCGGATGGAGAGTTGTCTCATTGTCACATACGACATTTATATAAGGCTCAAAAACGAAACAAGACGGGATAAAAAGGGATAAAAAAAAATCCACGCTACATTTTTAATATATCTATAATGGGCTTAATATGAGTCAAAATAGAGTAAAATAGTGGGTCGCATATGGGTATAAGCGTAACGCCGGATTGCCGATTTTTTGCAAGCGTGACAGGTGAAAGTCAAATGATTGTGTCGTGAAAAACGGTAAATGAAGTTTCGCGGGACACGGATAATTACCAAAAATGAGAACTGCATAGTATAAGCGGGATACGGGAATCTGACAAAACAATAATCGGAATACGAGAATCTGCCAAAACAGTAAGCGGGATCCAGGATCAGAACACCCCAATGAGACCCCAGAATAAGATATTTTTGTATATTCATCCTTTTGTTATAGTCATGCCTTCAATAACAAATGTATCCGATGCATGCAATTTTTTTTTATATATTTGGTCCCTTTTTCAATTTTGTGGGGTCCAAATTTATAGACAAAAGTCCTTTAATGTAGATAATTGGGATTCGTTGACATGCTGAATCTAACCGTGTATCTAGTTTGGGGATTTTTTGCCTAGTTGCTGAAATAGCCCACATAGAGTTCCAAAGGGTCTAAAATCAACAAAAATGAATTGTAGCATGCATTTCGTGTACAATTACCCAAATGTGCATGGTTTTATCTCTGCGGTAGTATCCATTCGCGGATCTAGAATTTTTCATAAGTAGGGGCCCACTGACTGCCTAAGAGGGCCCGCTGCTGTCACGCTCCAGTGATTCCCTAAATAAGTAACCAAATGTTTTCCCAAAAAGGAGGGCGACCCCCTGTCCCCCTCTAAATCCTCCTCTGGTATCTGGTGCATTGCGGATCATTTTTTTTTTGTATCAAGGGTGCTCTACGTTACGTTTATATATTTGATGAAGAATGAATGAGGAGTTTGTATTTCAATTTGAAAATACATGTATCATAAATCCTAAACTCATCATTTGTTGCAAGTGCATTTATCACATAATTCTACAATAAAAATTCTTCGCATCTTTGGAAATTCTACATTAATAATGACTGCACTAACAGTGATAATTCATCGCATCTATAGTTAAAATGGATCGCTTTCAATAATCGATATGCTATATTATGATGCTTTTATAACACTTATTTGAACTTTAATGCTATGTTTGTATATTATAATTTAAAGACATATCACAATGAAAATATGTTAAAACTTACCTTCAAGTCACTTAACTTGATATTTTCAAAACGTAAACAAATACAGTTTTCCCATGATCCTTTATTCTACAATAGACATATCCGCATATAACAGTAAAAATGAACTAGCTGGATTCGCACTTTATATACACTGGGTATAAATAATCTTTAAAAATGTAATAGCTAAACAGATAACTGTAACTATACACTATTACAAAGTCCACAAGCGAATCATGTATTACTGTTTAGGCATTTGATTTTAAATAAGACTGATGGAACAAAAATACAATTATTTTGCCGTCTAAAAAATGCATCAGAAATATATTTGTATTGTCTGATGAAAGTAATTACACGTTATAGTTCCCTGGATAGTTCATAATATCACATATACACGTATATACCTTCAAATTGCTTTTGTTTTTTCTTCAAAATCACGACTGGTCTTACAGTCAAAAAATCTGAAATCGCTTCTAGAATACAGTCAGTTCTAGACTGATCGTACAGTAATTTATTTTGGGATCCTCAAGGAAAACATATTTTTATGGGAAATACGAATATTCTACTTAAATACGAAAAGAATATTGAAACAGTATATATTTAACTGTAAACTGATGCAAATATTTGCAATAAAAGATTATTTGATTTGTACTACGAGAGCAAACTTGTCCATCGATTTCACTTTTTTCTACCAAGTTGATGTGATGCACACGTATATTTTATATTCTAATGCATGTTTTTGTTACAGTTACTCATATTTATGATGCTATATATACATTGAAGATGTTCAAAGCACTTTGTAGATATATGAGTAAACAAATGATGAGAAAAGCTACCGTAGGCAAAACCGTCCTGTTAGCCAGTTTGAAATCATCGCTTCGAAAATCGCGACTTCCGGATAGCGTACAGAATAGTATCTACACTGTGATGTTACCATATACAAGATAGAGAATAATGGTCAAGAATGGAAAAAAGATAAGAAAAATAACTTAAAATACAGAAATCAAGAATTAATCAAATACATGTATCTCAGTGAGTTGCAATAAGAAAAAGACCAGCACTGGTCTCGGTGTTTATTATTTTATATACTGTGACAACTACAATCAGTACATTACAAATAATAATTCCCGCAAACATATATCATGCAAAGTCCGAGATTTACAGCTGATTTATTTCATGTACGAGTCCTCTTATTTTTATTTTTTTATTATTTTTTTTGTGTGTGTGGGGGGGGGGGGGGGGGTGAAAGGGGGGTATTTGACCTAACAGTTGTCTTTCCAATCTTAATAATGACGTTATTACTATAATTTATTGTATCCATTGACGAAAAATAGTTTATATCAAAGTGGTGTACTTCGATATACATGTAGAACATATATATATACATACGTATTGCATTTCAGCGGAAGAACCAACCAGCCATGACGAGACATGCGAGACAAACATACCTTACGTTAGAGTGCAAGATGAAATGGAGTATCAGTGGGTTACTTAATGTAAAGAAGGTAGGGAGTAATCCACCATCTTGAATATCAAAGCAAAGCACCGCAATCACTTGGTTTAAAAAAAATACCGAAAAGAAGCGAAAGATAACAAAGTGGCTTTCAAACTCATAAGTCGAAAATAATAATAAAATTAACGGTACCAATTTTCTTGCACCAGATGCGCATTTCGACAATACATGTCTCTTCAGTGATGCTCGTGGCCAAAATATTTGCAATCCAAAGCTTATATAAAAGATGAAGAGCTATAATCCAAAAGGTCCAAAAAGTATAGCCAAATACGTGAAAGGAATAATACGTAATAAGGTGATAACTGTTGCTCCGGAAGGGAAAGTATATCTTGCTCTATATTGGCATATATATGGCATCATTTACTGAAATTGAAGTCTTTTGAAATAATATACTCGAAGTACTTTGATAAAAAAAAACTAACAAGAAAATAAGAACGGAGGCCCCCATTTTATCTTTTGGTTGTCTGAAAGCAAATTCCGAGATCTATTTCTATGAATGGTTGAAAATCATATCAGCAATTTTCTTTTCTTATCATATACCATTGCATTACATTTTCCATATTGGTTTAAAATGTCATTTTCATTTTGGGGTACGAACAATGAAATCAACCATGGGTCTTCAGATTAGTACGTTTATTTTTCTTGAATTTTAATTCATTCCAGACTTCTCTTGCATTGGAAAAAGCTATGTGAGGAAAATGTTCAAGACATTAACAAGGAAATAGAACTTATTCGCCAGGGAGAAAACAGGATCGTCGAGTTAACAAAAAAGGACAGCAAAGTTTATCCTCGCTATCGAGCTAAAATAAAGCAGCTTCAAAATTATAAAAGTGACGTTGAAACCCTTGCAAAGAAATTCCCAAATTGTATACAGAGGGACTGTAACGTGTTTATTCCACTCAGCAGACAAAAATGTCTTAACAAACTGTACTGCTGCCTACGAAAACGCTTTAGAAAAACACGAAAAAATGAAAAGTTCGACTTGACTACCGACATTCGAAGACGCTTTGGAGACTCTTTCGAAAAAACTGTCTTTTCCGAAATGAAGCGGAAATACTTTCGAAAATATTTCCGAAAGTTGGGAATTGAAACGGAAAATTTGACACCAGCATTAATGGCGACGGATAAGAAACACCGTGCGAAGACCATCAAAATCGTTATTTATGATCGCATTTTTGCTTTTAAGCATATGTTAGGAGTCCCACTATTGAGCCGAATAAATGAAGTTCAAGAAATTATAAGACCTCGTTCATCACTGTCATTGCTTACACGCAGTCGCAAACTTTCAACAAATATTCTCAGAAAGACTTACACGGTTTCCAAATCCGGATTAATATGTAAACCTGATGGCGATATAACTAATATTGTGCGTTCGGAGTCACCAGCTTCTAAAAGTTTTGAAGTTAACAGGCATTCACCTAATACAATAATCGATTATTTTGTAAACAGGAAATTAATTCCGTACGAAAGTTGTGCCGAATCCGCGGAGGATTCCGACTCTGGTTCGCAGAACGAAACTTCAATGACGAAAAGCTTTAGTAGCTCTTTGTTTTCTCAAGACGACACTAATGGTAAACAGAAAGTTTCAGAAGAATTCAACGATGATCACTGTACGCGTAGTAAACAAATTCAGCCAGAATGTCCTTTTAGTCCTGTTTCTATTATAGAAAACAAACCATTTACAACATTCGTCGGCAAAATTGAGCCAAAATGTCCTGCTCAATCAGAACCCATTGCCAGGAACAATAGTTTTACGCAGAAGGAATCATCCAAGTTAGACAGTTCTTGCAATACAGCAGTTGTTGCAGTTGATATTGATTCCCTACCAAACCAACAAAACAAACCAATAATCCATATACCTCAAGCCGAATCAACCATATTGGAAAATCCCTGTTCGCTGACCTCATACACTGACAACACTAGCAGTCTTATTAAACGACCAACCCGGAACCTCATAGAAATTCCTTGTCGATCGACGTCTATTGAAATTGACACTACTTTTGCAAGTCAAAAACGAACCAAGCCGGAATTTCTGAGTCTCTCGACGCATGAAATTGACAATTCAATACAATTGAAAAATGCTGACCACAAGATGTCTGACGATCATTGCCTTGTTGAAAACTCAACCAATCATGAGACCTCAGCTACATTGGACACTCGTCTTATAACCGATTGGGGAAAACTTAAAGATCGGAAATCTGCTACTATTGTAATTTCTGAAAATCCTACTGAGCAAATCAAACCGGAAGGTAATTGTCGTCTGCTTTTTCCACGTGGTGCTCCGCTACCTAGAATATCGTCGACTCCCAGTCAGAAAAGCACAGAAGAAATTCATTGTAAGATTGAAGGTCATGCAATAACGAAATGGCCACAATCAGGTCTGGAAGCCAAATGTAATAAAAACTATGTTTCATCTTTGTTGAAAATAACACGGGAGCTGCCTCCCATGGTTAATACCCAAAAAGTAATAAAACCAGTCAAAACTTATTGTAAACAGCGCGGATTCGATCTCGAAACTTCACATATTGAAAATAAAACGTCAAAAGACCACATTGTGCATAAGAATCGTACGAAGACAAAACCAAATAGTCCTGTCAAAATGGTTAGAAGAATCTCCCGCACTCCCCATCATGTCGACATCATGTACAGGTCTGAGGGAAAAGATGACGGCACCATTCGAGAAACGCCTAATCGTCCGTTACCTCCGATAAAAGACCAAAAATATACTACACAAAAGTGGAATGACTGAAAAATATTTCCATATTTCATATGGATTGTTTTATACCTAAAATCTATGAGACTCATTCACGAAATAAATAATTGAAATAAAGGTAAATACTTATCATTGTAGAAAATAAATCTACCATCGGTTTGAATGAAAACCAACTATTTTCTCTATAGAACAAATGTTTGAGATGATGATGTCGAAGTCGACGTAGTGACGATGATGAAGTCGACATCGCGACGAGGATAATGACGATGACAAACTAGAAAATGACGATAAATGTGATGACAATGACGATGACTACGATGATGATGTGCTTTCTTGAAGCATTTTTCGGGATACGATCACACGTATTGCAAAGGCTACTTAACAAACACACTAGTAGTAGATGATACTTCAACAATTAAAGAATTTATTGAAAGCAAACTTAAATTACTCCATCTGTCGACTCAGCCGTCATACCTTTCATTGGTAATACCTTATAGATATCAGTCCTAGACTTGAGTTATAAATTTAACCTCAGGACCTGATCCCGCAATTTTTGAAAGAGGGGGCTACAACCCAGGATAACTGAATCTATCCATAATTATTTCTTATTCAACGTTAGTAAAGTTCTCTATCATTTCCCGGGTTTATCTTCTTTTTTATTTCATTTTTGTTTTGTTTGTTTATGTAACACTTCTTCTGATTTGCTGATTTGTCTATTGGATAATGTTCACCACATTTAATTTGTGTCATTTCTTCAATATAGATATACAACACTTTCAGCTAGAATATATAAAACAAAATAATGAATTAATCATCCGTAAAAGCTTTTTCCGATAACTATAGCAAACTTTGAGACAGAATCTTGAAAATCTTAATTCATTAATATTTTCCTTAAGGTAAACAATGACCACATAATTACAGTTTAGAAATAAATGACTACCGGACAGAAATATTGGTCAAGGTAAAATTCATGTTTAATGTTTTATTTTTACAAATTATCTGCCAAACAAAAATGTTCATATTAAATGTGAGTGGATGGTCGTACAAGGAGTTTCTTCAAAAGAGAGGTTAAACTGTATTCAATTTTTTTTAAAATAAAATGTGTGACAAAATAATACACTTGGTTTGAATGTTGGCATTCGAGGAAGACACCGTTTTATTCCATCGTCTGTTTATCCAGACGTACCCACATGTGCCTGCGAATTGACCCTCCTATTTCTGACATTTTATTTTTGTGTCTTGTACTATTTTTAGAAAACATTCTTTTAATAATAACTTCTTTTCACTTATTTAATGTGTTCTTCCTGTTATCCATGCGATTACAGTCTTTATAGATTTTGACTGTCTTCTATGGAAAAGAATACCAATAATAGTGGTTCAAACTTTATATAGTATAACAACATGTTAAATAGGCGACAATAAGTTAAAATATTCAAAGTTTTTACACACACAGACATAAAACAGAATGGCCATCTATGAGAGAAAACTAAGTTCAAGCGATCGCGTAGTGTAAAATGATGCTGTTTAGTTAATTCGGAACATTATGCACCGTTACGGAATTGGAAGAGGTGGTTACATTGTATGTATTAACCTTTAAAACAAAATCCAAAAGTGAACAAATCAAAAGTCAAAAACAAGGAATATATCTCCATAGCTGTTCTTGATCTCAATGTCACAGTGATGCCATCAATGCGGTTCAAAGTCTTACATCTTACCCACAGAACACTATGCGGAGAAACATTCGAAAATCAAATTTCTTAATTTTTCATTATTAGTACTGGAAATTTAAAACAACATATTGCAGGCGCTGATTCAGATAGGACACACCTATAAAATGATGGGAAATTTTTTTAATAAAAAGTACACATGCATTTGTCAAAATTTAATCTCATTATTCTAACTCCTGATGCACAGGGATGCCCATCCCTAAAACATCAAAATGTGGATCCGCGCCTGTAATGCACGAGTTCATTAACCACAGAAAGATCTTATTTTATTACTAGGTAATTTGTAGAAGATTGTGATCTCTTCGGTGTTATAAGTGCAGTCTATCGTGGTGTATTTGACGGTCTATTTAAACTTATACTAAAGCAGTCGTATTGATTTGATTAAAATATAACAAGACTGCACTTCATTTTGTGGTATTAAATTTGAGATAACGATTGAAATATTACATTTGGTGAGACATTGTTCAAATAAAATGATATATGCAGCCTTTTGGTAATTTCCTTTTACGCCGTTATCTACGATAGAAACCGAGTTATGGGGAAAACAAACAAATATCGTATCCCGCTTGGAATTATTTAAGGTTTATTAGTACACGAACCAGATAAATGCATTAACATGTTGCAACCATGATATGCGTGCATCAACCTTATTTGCTAATGTGCAGTCAAAACTTATTGATCGTACCTTGCCCATATTGAAGATATAAGGGTATGGAAAAAAGGGGGGCTTTTGTGTTTAAGACCATTTATCTCTATTTTTTTCTTTTTATTTTATGTCTATTATTCTCTACTATTTATCTAGTTTTTCTCTATTCTTTATTTTTTCGTCAATTTATTCTTTACTTGTAGCCCAACATTCTCTATTATGTAATCAATCTCCTATTGAAGCCCTAGCTAATGCAGTAACCCTATTACATGGTTGTATCGAGCTATAAATCTTGTTTGTGCATGGCGCTTTTTGTCTACAATACACAAGGTTTACTGAAAATGTTACACGAAAGGGAAATATTGTATTTAGTATTGATAGTATATTGTACACATATATATAAATGTATTTCGAACTGTCTGAGTGTAAACTTTTTCTGGGGCTTATCCAAAGTTCACGATGTTAACTGTAGTTTTGTATTGTTAAAGGAGAATAAGCATATATCGTTTTATTGATCGTTCTTTAAAATTGCTTAGTATGGGAACGAAGTCCCCAATTATGGTAGAAAAATCAATAAAAATTTTAAAAAAAATTTTAAAATCGGGAAAATTTCCCGAATTTTTCATTTTACTAATGAACTCAAAATCGTTAACTTTTTTTTCCAGATCTACTTATCTTCCTGTTCCGGTTTTTCCCGAATCCGCGCAGAAATCTACTTCCTATTCCAGTCTTGTTTGCATGAGACTTTGAATAAAATATATATTTATCAGTCTAGTAAAATATGGATTGGAACTCAATACAAATTCATTTTTTATAATTGTTTGATATGAATTTTTTATTAAAGCAGAATGCGCATACATTGTTTTAGTATGCCAGGTTTAGCTGGCACTTATGGTTGAAGCATCGTTTTGGGATTTAGAACGATAACACTCTACAAGACCCATCTGAAAAGTTTTGTCACTCTCGCGAAATCTCGTACGATTTTTTTTTAATAGCTGCCGAGGTTATCGTTTCAACGCGATCTTTAAAAAACGGGATAGAACGACCAATTTCGATGTTAAATACGACTAGTATTTGTATTTATTCACAAAAAAACAAGAATTTAGAAATTTTGGTTACTTGTGTATTTTTTAAAATTTTTATTGTTCAACGGAAATGCCCGATGATTGGACAACAAAATCTGACGCCATGTCTCGTCTGCTTTGTCTTTTCATTATCAGTGACAGCGAAAGCACATTTCTTAAATAATCACAGGTACTTCATTTGAAAGACACAATATCATAATAAATGATATTATATACGCCCAGTCATGGGAACACAGAAAAAAAACTTTGCAAGCGGGAGAAACGAAACGGCAATCTCAGGCCAGTGAAAGTGAGGGTAAAATCCGTTGAACTTATTGACCATTACAACTAATATTCATCTGCCACATAATTCCCCATATCACGTTAAAGTGATCATGACGTTGGTTATACTGTAAAATAGGTTCACAGTAAGTTATTCGTGTAGCCCTCATACTGTTAAAAGAGTGACGAAAGATACCAGAGTGAGAGTCAAACTCATGAATCGAAAATAAACTGACAACGCCTGGCCAAGGATTTGTATAGTATACAAATCCTTGGCCTGGCTGAAAATGAAAAAGGCAAAAAAACAAACAAAAGAACACATGACACAAGATAGAAAA
The DNA here is from genome assembly GCA_019925275.1 of Mytilus edulis. NCBI lineage: Eukaryota > Metazoa > Mollusca > Bivalvia > Mytilida > Mytilidae > Mytilus > Mytilus edulis. The sequence continues at coordinate 40,412,613 of CM034351.1, forward strand.
CTAAAATAATAAGCAACATGAACCCCACCAAAAACTAGGGGTGATCTCAGGTGCTCCGGAAGGGTAAGCAGATCCTGCTCCTTATGTGTCACCCGTCATCATGTTCATGTTGCTTGTGCTATAACAAATCCGGTAAATAGTCTTATTTGGTAGGTCACATTCACGAAACAGAAGGGGGTAGTAGTTAGGACGTAAGGAACATAACCGATATCATTTGTGAAACGGTTATTCCATAACGGTCAACCAACCAGTGATGATTTCAACTTCACCATTTGGAACTCTTGGTTTTATAGCTTCCTTGTGAGCAGCAACCGTCTATCAAGAAAATCATGATAGGAAATGCAAGCACGGGAATATCGTATCAATTGGGAGATATATATACCCCGTATGCAGGTGCTGCTGGAATGGTGCTACTTAGAAATGGAAAGTTCACAATCGGAAAGCTGAAAACATCTCTTTTGTTGTAAAGTTTTGTTTTCAAATGTGAACACGGTTATTCATCTCCGTTCGCCCTTATTACAACAAAATGTACATGTTCGTACTGGGCCTGTTCGCCATGGGTTTGTTCACCCTACTTTTAAAAAAGAAATATCAATATATCAAGGGCATACAAATTTAATAAACCTTCTCAGAATCTGTACATATGGTATATGTACTTTTTTTTATTTTATTCCGAAACTACTTTTACACATGCGATAGATAGTATTCTCAGTTTTACATGCTTAAATCGACTTAATAGAATGATTTGGTAACTATTATAATAGTCCCAGATTATACATTGTATTCCAATATTCTACTGTGTAAATCGAAGGAAGACTTATAAAACGGTTTTGGCAATACACATATTCGACAAATTTTCTGTTCAAATAGTGAACATTATGCAACTAGACAACAATAAAAGATAAAAAAGAAAAATCACAGCGAATGGAACCTGAGCGAATAGGTATCAGGTTAAACCGATGCTAGGACGAACAGACCCTTGTTCTATACAGAGCATGTAACTTGGAAGTATTTTGGCTACATCCTTTGAAATTCAAGCTGCAGCAGTCGCCTGTGTATTTAATGCGTCAGTTTTAACCTGATTAAAACATTTTTACTCTAACAAGTCCTTTTATCACTATATCATGTGCACATTTCAACCTATTAAAGCAATAAACACTTATGGTCATTACATCACAGTACCAAAATTTGCAATCAGAACCCAAATTACACCTACATGTATTCAACAAAAAAATCTGCGGGAATCTTACCCTTTCAGAGCACCTGAGATGATTCACATTACAGATTTATGCCTTCATGGATTGTTGGAGGTCAGTTCAAACCCATTTTGTATGACTCTACATGGACTCAAAATTAAATTGGTGTAACTTTATAGTAAACAAGTATACGTCTACAAAATAAGCACAGAATGGAAACTATTGTCTGGTTCATAAAAAAACTCTGGTGAAAAAACTGTCAAAATAGGAGCAATTTGGATAAACTCTTCATAGCAACTTCACAGGTCTACAAATTAATTTTCACAACCCCACAAAAAAAGTACTTACCAAAAAGCAATAAAATAAAAATGATTCTCTGAGTGCAGCCTGATACGATCGCAGATGTATATTTAGCATATATAATAAAACCCAGTCTTCACGCTTAAATATTGAGTCCACAAGCCAGAAACCCAATTACATTTTTTAGTTGGATTCTGTTGGCTTATAGAGATTATTTTTACAAGCCCGACACCAATTTTACAAGCCATGGCCGTAGGACTTGTGGTTAAGCGTGAAGACTGAGTTACACCAAAAATTTCATGTCAGTTGAAATCAAACATATTTTAATTTTGGACCCTTCAAACTTCAATATACATGTACGCTTATTTGAAAACATGTATCAGGTGAACCCAAACATTTCTATTCAGCAGCATTCTCTAACTACATATTGATCTCCTTAATTTTATATGATAGTCCTACAAAAATGTTGAAAATGTGTACATTTTTTTTTTCTAGATTCTCTCATGTGAAAGTGGTACCTTTTTGGTCACTATTTATGTGTTGCGTCAAAATATGATTTGTAATACTTCATAGTGACTGAACAGGTTAGACAAATACTTCTCAAGAAACAGAAAAAAAGAAGACAACTTGGAAAATGTTGGAACAACACCACCAATGCCAGACTACAGGTATGTCTGAATAAAAACTCAGATCGGAATAGCATGGACGATATGTTACTTATATGTCTTTATGAATAGTAAGGAATGCTATCAATAAATTCAATATTTCTGCAGATAATGCAATTTTATCACGTTTTTGGTACATTTTTTGTTCAAATTTTCACACAATCAGTGAATTATTCAAAAAGGCTAAACTAAATTTTAGTTAATAGAAGTGAAACTGTTTCATTCACAAATTAACTTGTGAGCTTCTGTGAAAAAATCATATCCAATAATGGCAATTTTGTGAATTAAAGTTAAGGGGGTAAACATCCTTTTTGCGGTGCACTCGTACATGTCAATTGTACACCTACCCAATAGATTTTTTTTATCATGTCCAGTCCACTGATACTGACGTAACATTATCAAGAAGTACACATCAAATGAAAAATGCACAAATTATCGTGAATAATTTACATCCCCTGTTTCTTGTGTATCTTTTGCCAATTCTGTATTTATTGTCATAGAGATCCAAACACTTAAACTAAAATTATTGTCAGGAAACCAAATGTGTTTTAGTAAATGATAGCATTACTCAAAAAGCAAAATCTTGACATTATTCCCCATTTCCATTCTCAATTTTATTTTGCCGTGGTATAAAAGCTTAAAAAGTAAGCTAATAAAACACAAGAATGCCTTGTCTTGCCTTCTTTTCTTAACATTGTTATCATGTTGATAGTCCTAACTATAAAGCTTTAATGCAACTGTCACATAAATGTAACATTAACCAAGAAATCTAAACATTGACCAATGACCATAAAAATAAGATAAAACTCAAATGAACCATGCCAGGCAGGCATGTACAGATAAGAATTCTTCAATACAACAAATATAGTTGACCTGTTGCTTATAGTTTAACAAAAAACAAAAATTAACACTGAGCAATGAACCGTGAAAATGAGGTCACGGTCAAATAAAATCTGCACCACTGACAGATAGATCATAAAAAATATCCATACACCAAATATAGTTGACCTATTGCATATAGTATTAGAAAAAAAACCTCAAAAACTTAACTTTGACCACTGAACCATGAAAATGAGGTCTAGGTCAAAGACACCTGCCAGCTAGGCAAGAAAACCTTACAATCATTATATACACCAAATATAGTAGACCTATTGCAAACAGTATACGAAAAACCGACCAAAACACAAAAAATGAACTGTAACCACTGAATCATGAAAAAGAGGTCAAGGTCAGATGACACCTGCCAGTTGGACATGTACGTCTTACAGTCCTTCTATACACCGAATATACTATACCTATTGCTTATAGTATCTGAGATATAGACTTCACCACCAAAACATAACTTTGTTCACTACATGGATCCATGAAACGAGGTTGAGGTCAAGTGAAAACTGGCTGACTGGTATGAAGACCTTGCAAGGAACGCACTATACAAATATAGTTATCTTATAATTTATAAAAAGAGAGAATTTAACATTTTAAAAAATCTTTACTTTTTTTTAAGCAGTCATTGAACCACGAAAATGAGGTCAAGGACATTGGACATGTGACTGACAAAAACTATCTACAAAGTATGAAGCACCCAGGTCTTCCACCTTTTCAAATATGACGCTTTTAAGAAGTAAGTTAACGCTGCCGTCGCCGCCGGATCACTATCACTATGTCGAGCTTTCTTGGACAAAAGTTGCAGGCTCAACAAAAATGCAATATATGATTTAAAACTGACACTGATTTAAACATGTACATTAAATTGTTGTAAAAATCAACAAACAAAAGATGATCAGGAATATATGTATACTGATGAACAGTGTTCTCCCCTAAAATTTTAAACAGCATCCATGAAAATCATCAACAAATAATTTAATAAATTTATGGATAGTATAACAGTATTCATAGTTTTTGAAATTAAACAAATGCCTCTTTGTTTTAAATTTTGTAAAAATTGCAAAGAAAGAAAAATGGATATGAAAATGGCACAACATAATAAATGTAAGCATTTTCCTTTATATAAATCTCTAATAAAGTTATTGTTCAGCAGCAAACAATAAGGGGATAACCTTATTTAGCGTAAAAGGGGGGATATATGTTTTTTTGTTTGAGTCAGATTTTTTTACACGCGAAGCGCTTCAATGTAATCAATCAAATTTATTTATTCAAAATATGACACTAGAAGGTATGGGAAATTTTGTTTTGTTTGTCCTTTTATTGAAGAAAACAATTTTTTTTCATGAATTTGGGAATCAGAATATATTTTTAAGAAAAATACTAGTCCAAAAACTTATGTTGTCTAGGAAATCTTTTTCAAATTTTTGCTTTGACACCTTCCTGTGACGTGTCAAAGAAAAAAAATATAGTAGCCTTTCAAGACGTCATAATTATTTGGACTAGAAATTTACCATACCTCCTCTGCCTTTTGAAGTTCAATGAGTGTTCCTTAAACCTTTTTCATCTGAACTTTTTATTTTATTTTAGACAAAAACTATGTATTCGTCCTACACATGCATGAAATATTTGCCACTGGACGTTAAGCAACCAACAATCAACATGATCAAATCAATATATAGGACATAGTCTTGGTATAAAGCTGGCATTTAAGGTAGCGCCTTCATCATATTATATATATCAAAATGTAAAGTACATTTATTTGAATGATATTCATGATAATCCATACACCGGTGCCTCTATAGAATGTTCTATATTGATTGGTTGTTGTTTGCTTAATGTTCAGTGTCACACAGTTCATGCATATTATACAGGACACGATGCTCAGTAATGTGTTGCCGTCTGTAGTCATAACATATAAGCCCCTTCCTCCCTATGTAAAACAATCGAATGACAACTGACTGGAGTCTATGTATCCATAGATCTCGGGAACATCACTTTTCGAAAGTTGCAGTATATCCCCTTGTTAATCGTGTTGATAAGACCTTGCTATTTCCCGTTCCCCTTTTTATCGTTTTGACGATACCTTGCTATTTACCCCCCCCCCCCTTTTAATCGTCTTGGTGAGACCTAGCTATTTCTCGTTTCCCATGCGACATTATTTGTATGCTAAATTACCTTTATAGTTTCATAATTTTAATTAATGATATGTTATTGTCAATTTCAACTTTGACCCTGCAGGTCAAATGTGCACTTTGCTAGTACTTCGGTTAACTTTCACTTTACGCGTTAGTCATATACGAGGTTTACAAATACCTCAGCAATAGCAATTATACATCGGAATTAAAGACATTTTGTATAAAAGTGTATTTCATGGACATGAAAGAGAACATCTAACTGTTTCTTTCAATACTGTTTTTAGTTTGAGATTTCATTGTTAAATTTAATAATTATTTAGAAAAAAAAACTGCTTTACTTCGACAGGCAAGGCTGACTTTAAACGAATTTGGCTATCCTTTTAAGATTAAACTTGGTCATATAACTGGTGTGTATTTGGTTGTTTATACATCTTCTGCATTCGATATTTTGTGTTTGATTGTTCCTCATCGATATGCTACGCTTTTCAATATCTTTAAGATTTTAGCCACGCCATTCTTTTTCTCATTGTTACTTTAAATTGTACACAATATCTTTCTATCGACTATTTATCAGCTAACAATATATAAAGACAGGTGAACATTGTAATTAAATGGCAAGAAAAACTATAAAGAGTCGACAAATGATTTTGGTCATGTTGACTAACTTGTATATCTTGGTTTTTATTCCCTAATCACGTTCCTGCTTATAGCTTTTATGTGTTATTTTTTAAATTTTTTTTTAAGATATTTCTGGGGAACTTTTATTACATAAATTTAGTGACACTAGAATTTTGTTCTTCTGTTCCCGAATAAGTGAGACCAGACATGTTGATAAATTTTGTTAAGCTGTTCGGTTATGCTTTTTAAATTTTCTTTCGATTTACTTGTTTTAAGATGGTAGCAGGACAACTTTGCAAAGAAAGGAAAAATTCGTGTCATAAATCCCAAATTGGTTGTTTAATTTATCTAAAATTTCACGTTGAATGTATCTTAATCTGCTGACCAGTTTCACCCTGTTATTAAACTTCTTTTAACATATTAAGCATTGTTAAGAACACTTGCGTTTGGTTTTCATCGGAAAAAAATCTGATTTGTTGTAAACTGTAATGATGAAGTTTTTTAAACAAAATAAAGTTAAAAAAGATTTTGAAATGTTCAACATAATAACGTTGAACTTGTTGGTGTGTAGATAAAATCCCGACATATATCAGTTAATTCATCAGTCACATAATTGATAATTTTCCGATAAACCAGGAGGGCGGTAATGAATATTTCACATTAAGATGTACCCTTTTAGGATTTATTCGATATTTCTGAGTTGAATTCTTTCTTATTAACGTTTTTAAATTTCCAAAGCTAATATAACCTAAATTCGAACCGTTTGTAAAAGTTTTATTATTTTAACTTTCGTTCTGGGCTTGGACATACGATATATTTATCATCAGTTATATTATGTCTCAGTTCTAGGGCAAACTTTATTTTTCTTTATAATGCCTTTATTATATAAAAGGAGTTTTATACTACTATACCGATCCTTGAAATAATACAAAACGAACTGTATTTGATATATGTATCCCTGCTATCAGTATACAGGTACAGGTTCTCATATTTTTATCCCTAAACACAAAAAGTATAGATTCAAATAAGAAAGTCTAAATCACAGATGTAGAATCATTTAACACATCCTTTCTAAACAAATTTTATTTTAAGTTTTACATTATATAGCTACAAAATATTGCAAATAATCGTAAACCCATGTTTAATGTATACAACACGAATTCTTGTTGTCCTTTTCGCAATGGAAAAGGGTACTAATAGTTATCAAAAGTACCAGGATTATAATTTTATACGCCAGACGCGCGTTTCGTCTACATAAGACTCATCAGTGACGGTCAGATCAAAATAGTTCAAAAAGCCAAATAAATACAAAGTTGAAGAGCATTGAGGACCCAAAATTCCAAAAAGTTGTGCCAAATACGGCTAAGGTAATCTACTCCTGGGGTAAAAAAAATCCTTAGTTTTTCGAAAAATTCAAAGTTTTGTAAACAGAAAATTTATAAAAATGACCATATAATTGATATTCATGTTAACACCAAAGTGCTGACTACTGGGCTGGTGATACCCTCGGGGACGAAACGTCCACCAGCAGTGGCATCGACCCAGTGGTGTAAATAGTTATCAAAAGTACCAGGATTATGATTTTATACGCCAGACGCGCGTTTCGTTTACATAAGACTCATCAGTGACGCTCAGATCAAAATAGTTCAAAAAGCCAAATAAATACAAAGTTGAAGAGCATTGAGGACCCAAAATTCTAAAAAGTTGTGCCAAATACGGCTAAGGTAATCTACTCCTGGGGTAAGAAAATATAAAGGTGTTTTAATGCTTTATTTGATTCAATAATGTATGTATTTGTTTACTTCAGTGGGATTTTTTATTGTATTTTTGTCTTGTTAAATGTGAACCTATTAACCTATTGTAAAACCATCGCTATATGTAACATGTTATTACGTGTGGAAGTTTAAAAAGGTTATCAGTATATTTAGTTGTAATTGATTTAATATCACTATATCAAACTTTAATCAGATGATAGATTAGAACAGCTGGCTTGTATATGTCAATAAACAAAACTATTTATTATTGGTATTTTTGATAAACATTTCCGTTATCTCTTATAAAAAGGTTAAATCCCCGATTTTATCAATTTAAAATATGTGACAATGAACTCTAAAAAAAGCTGCAATCATTTTAATTATTTTATCATGTTAATTCCGGGCGGTGAAATAACTGTGGAATGAGTTAATGAGAATAATTCCGGATATAATTATTGATTGATTGATTAGTGATGTAAAACGTCACAGTAAGCATTGTTATATTACGAAACCTGTTTTACTTGATACACGAAATTGCCATCTACTGTACTAATGATCATTCAAAACTGTAGAAAACACAAACAAAAATATCAAATGTATTGCCAGAAGCATGAAGTTCCCTGCTGCAGCAAATGTATCAGAGATAGCCATCAAGAATGCCAAGATTTTGTCGAACTAGATGACGTCATTAACAATGTCAAAACTTCCAATGCCATGTGCAAAATAGAGGAAACATTAGTTGAAGAAGCAGAAAATTTACCTGATGACATTAACAAAAAGTAAGAAGGAAATAGAATCAGAAATAGAAACGACCAGAATAAAGCTCATCAACCATCTTGGCGAAACAACTATATGCGATAGAAGAAAAAGAAAACTAAAAAAATTAGTCAAATATTGTCATCACTGGAAAAGAAAGAAAATGAAATAGAAGAATGCAAGAGAAATATTATGAACATTAAGAGGCATGCAACGGACCTTCAAGTCTTTCTTTCAATGAAGCAAATAAAAGAGGACGTCTATAGCAAAAATGAATTCCTGCAATCTCTTGAAGAAGGCAAAAATTTCAAGCAAATTTCTCTTTCTTATAAGATCAACACCTCTATCCAGAGTATCATGTCCGATATTAGAAGTTTTGGAGAAGTAAGCATTGAAGCAAAATTTTCCGATTTTGTTTTGAATAGGAAAAAGCTAAACAAGCCCAAATGATGGTTCCAACTGTTAGATCAAGATCTATTGACAATATAAAGCTAACAAAACAAAAGACCATCAACACCCAAGGAATCCAAACCTATGGATGTTGCATGCTGTCGGATTGTAGATTGGCATTTACTTCCTATATTCATAGTAAGGTAATGATATTTAACATGAAAGGATTCAACGACTTTGAGGTGAAGATACCTTGTTTAGTGTTTGATATAGTGTACATCAATGTAGACAATGCATTGGCCGTAACATCTGGTGGTTCAGAGAAGAAGTGTATCGCCATTATCGACTTGGAAAAGAAAAACATCACAAAAACAATTTTACTCGATTCCAACAGTTATGGCATTGCATTGAAAGCTAATGGATTGATGTATTCCGGTAACGATAAAGGAATACATATGATCAATATAGACGACGAATCTATAAGTGAAATAGTCCGAGACAAAATGCCCTCTCATTGTTACATACCAACATTTAATGACAATATATATCATACAAACAATTCATCAAGCACTGTGACATGTTATAATCATCAAGGTGATACACAATGGATATTTCAAAATGAAAGCGTTCTAAATAATCCTCGAGGTAAATTGTAGAAAGTGAAGGTTATGTATACGTTTTGGGGTTCTCATCAAACAATATTGTAGTTATCCCCCTGGTGGACAACGGCAAAGAGAAGTATTGACAGCAAGTGATGGTCTAAGTCAGTCTATGGCTCTTCATTATAGTGAAAAGAACAATAAATTGCTAGTGGCGAACTTCTATAGCAAGGCTTATTTGTTTTATGTAATTCGAGAGTGTTTACGGTTAAAACTCTCTCTTTATGCCATAATGTTTAGTCTGGAGAATATCAGGATTTTCAAAAGCATATTTCGTATGTTTAAGTTGTATAATCTGTAGTGTTTGTTTAAAGAAAAATCATGCATTCATAAATATTCAGATTTTATGTGTTGACTAGTTAATTTGTACTTTTTAGTCACATCTACAAGAAATTTAAACGAGGTGTTGCTCGCCAAGTGTTATAAAAAGCGTATTTGTTCATGATAGTTTAAAGATGCAATTAAGCAACAATGCAATAATGTACAACAGATCCCCTTATATGTAAAGAATGTTCTAAATATATTAATGGATATGATTATTCTGATTTGTTTGTATTGAAAATTACAAAAATGTTGACAAGAGTATATATGGCATTGTCTTTTTAATGAAATCGTTGTAGATTGAAATGATATGTCGATGAAATCATCTTCTTGGAAATATGATGGATGTGCAAAATGACCACGGAATACTTATTGATACGTTGATTTTAATTACAATTAATTTCACAGTTAAGATAAATGTTTGCTCTGAAATACTGAAGTGTAGTATCAAACTCATGTATTTAATAGAATACAGGTGTCTTTACTTTACATTATCCTTTATCGTCCTGAATCGACAAACAAAAATTGAAAATAATTTAGACAAAAACTGCCTATGACCTCCAATTTACTCCAAGTTCTTCAAGTCAAAAGCATTCAATATTCAAAAGACAACCACTGACGAGATTTATGATTGGGGCCAGACAAATTTAATATCAAAATAAAATTCACATAAAAAAACTTTAAAGAGGTTGGTTCAATTTTCTGCTGTATTTGTTCGATTCATGGGTTAAAAATATTAAACAATTATCAAATATAGCTCCTGGAAATATATGATATACTATAATCTGTTCTCTCAAAACTATGAATGCTTGTTCAACATCATTCGGTTTGTTGATTTGGCAAGAGAGTATGTTGGTGCCATATGTCATGTTTCAGCTTTCAGATTAAAGTTTGAAGGACGTAGTCTTGGCGTTGAGTATTATACGTTATAGATCAACATCATTTGGTTCCTTGATTGGTTTGGAGATATGTCGTTGATATATGTCATACTTCAGTGGTCAGGTTAACGTTTGCAGGAAGTAGACTTTTCCTTTATAAGTATACATGATAGGTCAACACCATTTTGGTTTATAAATGTCATAAAAGGAGCAGATATCGTCATATAACCTTGACCTGAACTTGGTTTGTAAATATTGTATCGTAAAAGGTAGATATGAGAAGACGTGGTATGAGTGCCAATGAGACTACTCTCCATCCAAGTCACAATTTGTCACAGTAAACCATAATGTGCCAAAGTACATTTTTCAACACGGAGCCTTGGCTCACAACGAACAGCATGCTTATTATGTCTTATACTTTCTGACTATACATGATCGGCTCATAATATGTATGACGATTGTTTACGGGATTAAAAATGTTAGCGGGATCGCAACCCCCCTAACGTAGGACAGTTGTGTGACTGAACAACAGAAGAACGAACTGTAAAAAAAGGCTGATGGATACAAATAGAAATACATCTAACAAAAACGCAGAGAGAACGTGGCCGGGAATTTGTATATTTCAACAACAAAAAGACACTTGTTACAGATCTGAGAGTACTCGCAGTTACTGATAGCAAGTTCAAAGCCACCAATAACTAATTAAAACAAAATCATAAATATAAGACTGAATTATAAATCAGTGCAACAACAAAAACTTGTCAAGCTACAGGTATCGATAGATTGTAGATCCATGAATGTGTATATGTATATAAGCAATAATATTTAGTTTGCTGTTGATTTACTGATGATAAAATCAATATACATACCAATATAAATAAAGTTTTATGATCTTATTACAGTGTTAAATAGGTAACCTTTTAAAATAAGTTTAATAAAGGATCGATAAGTTTACAAAGATCGTTTCCTAAGTTTCATGCACGGTAAACAATATCTTTGTAAAAATGAGGATATGCTATCACTTTTGAAATAAGTTGTCTACAGGTACAACCAAACTTTTAAAAAAAATCTTTATATCTATGGAAAAATTGTTTTAAATAATGTGTGGCAATGAAAATCCCTAGTTTAATGCTTTACCAGTAATAGATAGATTACGTTTATTAAATTCAAAACGTCAAAACAGACACGGTCATAGCGAACGAGTTATTAACGAAATATTAACACCGTAAGATGGTTTATATACCTTGTGACTTAGAGGGAAAGATGTATCCGTGGCACTCATGCATACTACATCTTCCCTATTCAATCTGATGAATGTGTCTATTCGTTTAAGATTACACTAGTTATATAGGTCGTATAACTCCATGCGTATTCTGTTGATTAATACATCTTCTGATTTGTATATTTTGTTTTTGAATGTTCCTGAACAAGTTAAATTCATAAACGTTCTTTCAATGCACCATTTGTATATCGTAATATTTTCGCATGTATTTTCAATATTAATATCAGTAGAAAATTCAAACATAAAAGTAGGAGAGAAATTTTGGTATCTCTAGTGATTATTTTATAGGAACTAACATATATTTTATTGTAAGATTTACAAAGATACCTTAATGTTGTATCAGTTATAATATCTCCAAAAGGAATTATAAATAAAACCATAAATAGTAATTTTAATCATGGCACAGTCGAAAAAAAAAATAATAGAAGATATCAGCAAAAAATCCGTACTGTTTTCATAGGAAAATGTTCCAGTTTGCTTATTCTGAAATACTGAAATACATAGAAAAAATAAACATCGAAAGATATAGAGAAATGTCAACAATAATAAGATTAATTTTCCATACAACCCTATCATACTTGTTAATATGTATTTTAAAATTTTTAAATTCGCGTCTTTGATCACTTTCTGAAATAGTCACATGACTAATGACCTTCCTGGTAACCCAGACGGGAATGCATATCTAAGAGTAAACGGTAGGTAATTTTTATGATTTATTTGATATTTCCACGATGAATTATTTCTTTTGCTACGTTTCACTTCTTCTGAATAAACTAATGACTTAAATACGTGAAGTTTGTAGAATGATTTATTTCACTCCCGTTTTAGGCTTTGACAAAATCCATATTTATCTTCATGTATGTTATGTCCCAGTTCTAGGGCAAGTTATTGTGTTCGTCCATACTATCTTTGTTTTTACACGAATTCATATAGTATTATACCAATCATTGGAACGAACGACATGTATACACGTTCACGGACTCATTCATGTACCAGGTTCAGGAAATAGAACTTTATTTGGTAAATATATCACAGTTTTATCACTGATATATATCAGTACATATTAGGTAAAAATTTCCATATTTTTACACTAAAAAGCATTTTGTTGCATTTGTTTTTTTCTAATTGTTTGTCATCTAATAGCTCCAAAAGAAATGTCACCGATCATAAACTTCTATTTTTATTATGTACCAAAACAACAAGTGCATATTTGTAGTAACCAATACTGGTTGTAGTTTATTCTCCTTTTTGTTTTCAAACACCAGCTGTTTAATGCATGAACATGATAAAATGCTCAGTTAATTCATCTATTTGTCTACTTTACTAGGATTTCTTTAATATCTTTGTCCTTCTGAACTCTCGAGGCTGAATTATGCTGTGAAGTGAAAATAAATTTGTAGTTGATTTGCAATGCATATTTTGATTTTAGGTGGTATGGGAGTCTAAAAAAATGATAGAATTTGTTCATACTTTACGTAGTATTTATTGATAGATGTTCAAAAATATAATAAAAATGATAGGTCACTGCGCATTTTCCCAAGCAACAGGTTGTGACAAAATGACACATTTTTTATTGGTTATACAGGAGAAAACACCATTTTGTGATTAGAACCTAAACAAAATGATTGAATTGTAAAATAAATTAGGAAAAGATAACTCGCAGACAATGCTGTGAGAATATCAAAAGAAAAGATAAGGTCACCGTACGTTTTTTTCGTTTAAAATACAAAATAGGAAAATTCCATGTAGATTCCTTCAGAAAATGCACTTCTTTTAAGCTACTTCCATTAAAATGGGAATTTAAAAACATTTAAAAAAAAATAACAATCTACACTTGTAAAGATATTCATATTTATAAGTTATACTCTTATAAATTGGTTCTTTTAAATGAAAATTCACATTACATATCTGCATTCCTGCATCAAATTTTGCTAACTTGATAGAATATTTGGACCTTAGGTTCTCTGTTTTTTAAAATCCAGGATGGCGAAAGACATCCATACCACCTGTTGGTAAGTATCATTATTATTATCAAGCTTACACTTTCAATCAAATGATTGATTAAAATAGTTATATTAAACTGAACTCAAGAGTAATCATATTTAGTTGCCAACCCAATACGCAAAATAACTACTTGAGACCCTAAAATACTGATCTTTATATTTAAAGCTAATCACGGTAGGTATAGTGTCCGGTAAGGATCGTGGTTTTTCGAGTTATTTGGTCCGTTTTTTTCGAGTGTAGTTCAGGCTTTTTCGAGTGAAAAAACATGCGATAAAGTCAATTAAATGCTAATTCGTAATTCATGTAATTATAATATTTTTTTCATAACTACCCAACTTATTTTGATTACTATACATCTTTTAATAAACAAAGAAGCACAATTTCTTTGTATCTTACAAAAAAAAATAGTGTTTATTATAGTCAAGGCTTTTTCGAGATCAACTGTGAAATCGTCCTGGTTTTTTAACAAATGGTCCGGGTTTTTTGAAAGAAAATTGTGATAAAAAAGTATTCTTGACATTAAAAAAAATGACTTTTTCTAATTTATAACTTTAATTAACTGAAGGACAATATCATATCTTCCCAACAAATCACAAAACCATATTACTCCGGTGATCAAAATTAACCTTTTTCAATTTAATTCTGTTCGGAAACGTTCTATCACAACTTTCCAGTATTAATTTGAAATATTGGATCCTTTATAAAAAGGTCTTTAAACATAGTGCATCATCTTTTCAACTTTATTTCATGGTTCATTTGTTGTCACAGCTAATAATGTTTTGTGTAGTGAGCCCAGAGTTTTTATACGGGACGTATTATGGTATACCGTTTTCTGTCCGCCGTCAGTAAGTCGGGAAATAACACATAAACGCTGTAACCAATTTACATGAAACTTCGGAGAATTGTTTATATCTATCTATATATTTCTTACTTTACTGAACATTCTTGCTGTTTACAGTTACTGTAATCTCTATCTGTAATGATCTTGGTCCAGTAGATAAATATTTTGTAAAAGTTAACGGACGACGACGAACCCTGTTGGGCCAGATGAGCTAACGAGAAGTGATTTTACAGATTTCAGACAATATTTTTAAAGTGCTTTTTACGAAACTTTGGTGACTGGTTCAATAGATTAAGGTAACCTCTCTTTGTTTTTTCATAAACTTTTGACATTGAAAAAATATTTATAGGTTTCATAACATCGCTTGATATCAACTCTAGTTATTAAGAGTGCATTTCTTTCTAACACAAACGATGCAAACGGCTAAGCACGCACATGTTTTGATTATTTGTTTCTAACATACGTTTGGAAAGTTTACGTAACTTTGACAAACTATGCACTCGCTAGAAATGCGTTTACAGTTTGTCGTTCATCGCTTGTTAGAACAAACGCTACATTTGTTTCTACGTTTCCTGATTAAACAATGTATTTGTTTCTACGTTTGTAAAAAAGTGTGTTTACCAACAACATGTGCATGCATTATTGAAAGTTTAAACAGGGTCAGTAAACACTGATTAAACGATGTATTTGTTTCTACTTTTGTAGCGTTTAGAAAGCAACATCAAACGCCACACAACGTTAACAAAATTTTGGTTAGAAAGAAAAACTCTAAATTTCAATATAATTAGGCGAGTTTATTCTATATAAATTAAATAACGAGAGTTGATATCAAACGGTATCTCATTTTCACAAATTGTTAAACATATTTTGTCTTAATATGGTCAATACTCTCATTGTGTTAAATAAAAAATTACGCGAATCCTTTGTGTAGTATTTTTCACACGAAAGATACATCGTCGTAACCTTTAAATTTCGTATCACTTTTTCGTATCACACTCTATGCAGTGTGATAATGGAAATGTTTCTTCATACAAAGAAAAGTTAATAAACCACAACCATCAGAGAATGAACTTTATTCTTTAAAAAAGCTACGGGCGTATCATGCGCCTATGGCGCAGCTGTTTATCTAAAACGCAGTAAGAAACCTACTGGAAGAGAGAAGAATCAGAAAAATGCTATGTAATAAGAAATATTCTAATGAAAAGAAGTCTACCCCCTGCCTCCACAAAGTAAGATAAAAAAAAAAGTACACAATATCAACTCTTTTTATTGTTTTTAAACGTAAATACACTGATATTTCCCATTTTAAGCTATAGGAAATTTGTGTAATCACTCGAGAAAAAGCTCGGACTGCTCTCGAAAAAACACGAACACTATTTAGTCTCAAAATGTCGTTTTCAATGCAATTACAAAACATTTTGTAAAGTGTCTGTATATCTAAGTATATAATGATTCCATGTATGCATTTCAATCGACATTGCATTGGTATGTGTATAAAATTGGTTTTATTTTTCGTTTATTGGAATAAAAGCATTATGTGGCTTAATTTAAATTTTTTAACCAAATATGATATCGGATTGATAATATATATTTTCATCTTAAATACTAACACACCTTGTATATCTTTGTTGTTACACTTAAGCGTCTATTTCACATGTTTACATTTTTTTTCGAAAAACCACGATCCTAGCCGGACACTATACCTACCGTGAAATCTGAACTGAATTTCATATATACTCCCATAATATTTTATAAAAATTTGAGGCCCGGTTTCATTCATTCTAAAAATTTAATCCTGTACTCTTCACAAGCTCATTACAATTCATTTTCATTTTAGTATAAAAAAAAAACCTGTAAATTGAGATAAATGAGAATAATTTCGATTGATTGATTAATAAATAAAATTTGGTGTATTTACTGTCTTCTGATTGGTTAAAAGTATTACCTTCATTTTCAATGTTGTCAATTTTTATGGCGACACCCCCACTCTGACGTCGTGTATTTATACGTCAACATGTGTGTACGTTGTTATTGTTTATATGAATAATATAAAAAGTTCTTTGAGCCTTATTTTTAATAGAAATGTATTTATGATTAATGGCAATAATTTATTTTGAATTTATTGAACCGTAAATTAGTTTTGGACTCTTCACATTTTACACAATCCGCTCTGCGGATTATTCAATGTGAAGAGTCAAAAATTAATTTTATGGTTCAATAAATTCAACATGTTCAAAATATATAATAACCATTCATTATTTGATATCAAACTCCATTTTCAGTACTCTATATTATGAAACCTGTTTATATTGATGTAGAAAACCTCAGTACCTGAGTCAACTCACTTCGACAGGAAAAGAAAATTAAGTTACCATCTTTGATGTTGGGGTTTGATGGAGGTGCTGTTGTTTTAAACTTTTGAATCAGTTTTTGTTATTTTCAGTGTGTGTGAAATGGCAACAGCTACTAACAACTGTGGTGGTTGTAAACTCCGTCACATCACCAAACCTTCCGTAGTCTGGTGTACAGAATGTGACGAGGGACTGTGTACAGATTGCCATAAACAACATAGCTTGTCTAAGTCTTCGAGGTGCCATAGCGTGATACCATTTTCTGATTACCAGAAATTACCAGCTGATATACCTAAAATTACTCACTTCTGTACAAAACACGATAAAAAGAATAAAATTTATTGCACGAAGCACGGCTTACCCTGCTGCAGCAAATGTGTCGTGAAAAGCCATAAAGAATGTCAAGATTTCGTCAAATTAGATGACGCCATTCACAATGTCAAAACCTCCAATGCCTTTTGCGAGATAGAGGAAACATTAGTTGAAGTAGCAGAAAATCTACAGAAAATTCGCAAGCATCAACAGAACAACCTGACGACATTAAAAGAAAGTAGAAAGGGTATAGAAACAGAAATAAAAAACACCAGAATAAAGATCAACAACCATCTCGACAAGCTACAAGAAGATTTAATGAAACAGCTCTATGCGGAAGAAGAAAAAGAAAAGTCGAAAATTTGTCATTTATTGTCATCATTAGAGAAAAAAGAAACAGAAATAGCAGAATGCCAAAGAAATATTGTGAACATAAAGCAACATGCAACGGACTTTCAAGTGTTTTTTTCAATGAAAAGACTGGAGGAGGACGTTTATAGCAAGACTAAATTTCTGCAATCGTTTGTAGGAGGCGGGTATTTGAAGCAACGTTCTCTTTCATATAAGATCAACACCTCTATCCAGAATATCATGTCCGATATCATAAGTTTTGGAGAAGTGAGTCTTGAAGCTAAAACTTGTGACATTGTTTTGGTTAGAAAAAAGGTTAAACAAGCCCAAATGATGGTACCGACCGTTCAATCAAGATCCATTGAAAATATAACGTTAACGAAACAAAAGACCATCAACACCGAAGGAATCCAAACCTACGGATGTTGCATACTGTCGGATGGTAGAATGGCATTAACTTACAACTTTGAGAGCACGGTAATTGTGTTAAACAAGCTAGGATTAAAAGACTTTGAGGTGAAGATACCGTTTTACCCGTTTGATATCGTGTTTATCAGTAAGGACAATACATTGGCTGTCACATCTGGAACTTCACAGAAGAAGTGTATAACTATTATAGACTTGAAGAAGAAAAACATCAAGAAAACAATGTCACTAGAGTCTAACAGTCATGGAATTGCTTTGAAAGATAACCGATTAATTTATTCCGTTTACGGCAAAGGTATAAGTATGATTAGTCTAGACGACGAGTCTATAAGTGACATAGTCAACGACAAAATGCCCACTCAGTGTTACATAGCAACATTTAGGGACAACGTATACCATACAAACCAAGAAACAAGCGCAGTGACATGTTACAATCTACAAGGTAAAATACAATGGTTATTTTTAAACGAGTCCCCGAGGTATAAATGTAGATAGCGATGGTAACGTGTACGTGGTGGGGTTCAAACAATCTGGTAGTTATCTCCCCTGATGGACAACGACATAGAGAAGTATTGAAAGCAAGTGACGGTCTAAGTCAGCCTATGGCTCTTCATTATAGTGAACAGAACAAACAGTTGCTAATTGCGAACTTCAAGAACAAGGCTCATTTGTTTAATGTTATTTGAAAGTGTTTACAGTTTAAGCTCTATCTTTAGATCATTCTGTTCGTCGTTAAAAATGACTGGATTTTCCAAACATATCTTGTTATTTTTTTTTATTTTTTCAGTTGTATGAAATGTAGCGATTGTATGAAACAAAAAACATGCATTCACAAGCTTTCAATTTTTAAGTGTTTACTAGTTTCCCCATTTCCATTCTCAATTTTACTAGTAAATTTGTTCTCTTTAGTAACAGCTACAAGAGTTTAAACGAGGTGTCTCTCGCCTAGTTTAAAAAAAGCTTATATAAACAATGACTCGTTCATCCTAGTTAAAAACATGCAATTAGTAGAATTACAATAATGTACAACAGATCCCTTCATCTGTAAAAAAATGTTCTAAATATTAATGAATATATTATTCAGATTTATTTATATTGAAAATTACAATAATGTAGACAAGAATATTTATGAAATTGTCTTTTTTATGAAATCGTTGTAGATTGAAATGATCAGTCGATGAAACATATTTTCTCGGACATATGAGGAATGTTCAAATTGACCACGTTATACTTATTGATACGTTAATTTCTATTCTAATAAATGTCACAGTTTATATAATTGTTTGCTTTGAAATCCTGAAATGTATTAGCAAACTCGTGTATTTAATAGAAGACAGATGTCTATACTTTACATTATACTATATCGGCCTGAATCGACAAACGAAAATTGAAAATAAATTAGACACACACTGCCTATAACCTCCAATTTTTACCCCCATCAATAATCAAAAGAAAACAACTGACGAGATTTATGATAAATTTGATGATGCTAAAATAAACTTAACATAAAAAACAACTTAAAGAGGTACTTCCAATTTTCTGCTGTATTTGTTTGATTCATAGGATCAAAATATTGTAACCTGGAAATTGCTCCATGAAGTTATATAATAAATGTCTAGTATATGATATTCTATAAGTGTGTTGTACCATATTTCATTAAAATCTAAAATATTATTCAGCTGTACGTTTTGCTGCTAAAGCCATTTTGATAGAAAACAAAACTATTAGAATAGATGTTTTTTTCTTAAATCATTTTTAACATATTTTCATAATTGGCTAAAAAAATCAGTTCCGAAATAAGCCAGAAGTACATACGTGGAGCTATGACAAATCGTATTTCAGGAAAGATTGTAAACCTTTCAAAAATTGCCCTATTGTTAAATAAATTAAGCAAATATTGACACTTCATTTTTCCACCAATGCAAAAGTAATGATCAAAAAGAGGTTAATAACATCATCGAATCATTAAATGGAAAAGGTACTGAAAGTGATGATAACGGTCGTATTCCCTCATTTTGGAACACATGCAGTTTCCTCAGCTTTAATTGTTTACCTTGCTGTGTATTTCCTTCACGAATTTGTGAATTTCGAACATCATTAAAGTACTGTTGTCTCTAGTATTAAAGAGACAACAATCCAACCAAATAGCAGATAACAACCGGATGTCATCAATAGGTCTTCAACCCAGCGGGAAAATCCCGCAACCAGATGTGGGCTCAGCTGGCCTCTAAATGAAAATGAATACTTGTGCAGTGCAAATGGCCGTCATACTATACTCCAATACATAAATATAACTATACTAAATTGCAGTTCTGAACGGAAAGTATAATTACATTTAAAAGAAATATGGTATGATTGCCAATGAAACAACACTCCAAAATGACACAGAAATTAACAACTATAGGTAACCGTAAGGCCTTCAAGCAAAACCCGTACCGCATAGTCAGTTATAGAATGCCCCGAAATACAAATGTAAAACAAATTCAAACGAAAAACTAACGGCCTTATTTATATCAAAAAAATGAACGAAAAACAAATATGTAACACATAAACAAACGAAAACCACTGGATTACATGCTCCTGATTGTCCTGCAAAGGGGTGGTCAGATATTCAAATTACGGGCGAATAAGTCCTTGCGTTTGTATGTGATTGTCGATTTTTTTCAAATAATGGTTTGTTTTTAACTTTACATTAGACTGATAAACTTTAACAATGAAAAATACTCAAGTCAACATTTTTATAAGTAAGATAACATTTTGTTATAAAAAGTCAGCAACAGGCGTTAAAAAGAAATAAACTTTCATTTTTGGAAATATTTTTTAAGACTTGAAAAATAGTACGTTAACATAATTTTAAATGTTGCTTGTACAGGATAAAGGCTTTGATATGTATTGCTCTCTAACAATAAAACATGCAATTATAAGTTCCTTTTAAGTCCAGACTAATGGAAATGTTTTGTTAGGGTCAGATAGTTTTTATATCATAACTTAGATACCGATGTAATGCATTTGATGTATGAGAGTGTGTTATGTAATACAATTTCCTTAGGAATTACTTTTGTATATATTAGTTAATTTACGCAATGTAGCAGTGAACTATACAAGATATATGATCACAGATTGTAAAACACAAATGATGTGGGATTTTTTGGTTTATATGACGCATTAATTTGTAATAAAGTGTTCGAAAATAATACAAAATGTTTTTTAAGAATTATGTTTTTATTGGTTGGTGTAAAGAATAAGCTTCATTATAAAATATGGTTAATGATTTAATATAGTTGTAATGTTGTATGGAGTAAAGTGTTCTTAATTATTGAAAAAACATATGAGAAAATACTCTCATATCACATACGTGCAAAATCTTGATATATAAAAAAAATTCAGAATAACCTCAGAATTTTGTACATTTATACATGAAAGCCTGTATACTTTAAAGCACAATATTAAATTATAATGCATGCTTGTCTCCTTTTTTTTTCTTTTTTTTTTAAGGTTTATTGGTTTAGGAGTAGGATATATCTCTAACATTAATAGAATAGGATTCAAGAAACAGAATACCAGACCAGTAACTACGAATGAAGTTCTTCCTTGAAAATTCTACCATATTTTAAATTGGATATTGTACCGAGATGAAAACTGTTTTATTTTGTATTTACTCTATTCATTAAGTTTTCAATTCTGGTAAATTTTCAGTGATTCTGAAAGGTATAGGGTGAATAATTGTCTGAATAAAGGGTCAAAATAACATTTTCAATTTTTAATCGAGTTTAAGTTTGTAAAAAAAACCAAATAAAGTTCAATACAGTACTTCTCACTTGTATCCTTAGTGACTGAAATATTGCAGTTTTATATATAGGGGATAACCAAATCTGCCCGTCAATTTGGATGAAATTGCATTAAAGTAATGGGGGAATATTGGGTGCGTGGTCCATATCTTATGATCATAAACTCAATTTTGTTTTTTAGGGGTCAATCTATTTTATAAATAAAGGCAACAGTACTATACCGCTGTTTGAAAGTCATACATCGATTGAGAGTAAAATAAAATCCAAGTAACAAACAAAAACCGATGAAAACACATCAACTATAAGAGGGAAACAACATAACAAGTGCAACAAAAAGCAAACGACAATGCAACAAACACAGAAACGAACTAAAAGATAACAACTGCCATTTTCCTGACTTGGGCCAGGACATTTTAAAGACAATGGTGGGTTGAATCTGGTTTTGTTGCAAGCCAAACCTCGCACTTTTATGGCAATGTGAAATGTAACGCAAAAATGACAACATAACATCACATTGATATAGTACAAATAAATGCAACATTCAGGACAAAGAACAAAACAAATACAAATATTTTAGCACATTTTGAAACGCTAACCACAGAAAAAAACGAACACGTAAAACATGTCTAAAAATTTGATACAATTCAAGATCAGGTTTATAATTATATTATTTAATATATTTTTCCAACAATTACAAGAATATCAATATATCAATATATAATTGTGTTAATAATTAGATAATTATTTGTGTTATCTGGCTATGTCGGTATTTCGTCTTTATCAAACTGTAAAACAAATAACATGAATAAATCGTGTACATTTAGTTTATTTAACATAAAATCTAATAATAAAAGGATGATTTATATACTTTAACATACAAATAGAAAAGAAAAAATACAATTACAACTACAAAGGGTAGGCTGCAGCCTATTTGTTTAGAACTTCACATGATATGTCATTATCATTTGGTTAGATTATTCGTTGGTAGGAAGCTATATGGGTCACATATGTAATGCTTCAGCAGTCAGGTTTTAGTTGATATCATGTGGTATGTTTGTTTAGAACTACACATAACCAGCGTATTTTGGCATCTTGATTGATTTGGGAGGTAGATATGTCGATGACACATATCACACTTCAGCGGTCAAATTACTTTAGAATGTTACATGATAGTCCAACAAATTTTGGTTTCTAGATATGCGAAAAGGAGAATAAGTTGGTGACATATATAAAAACTTCAGAGGTCAGTTTTATTGGGTTTGTAGTTTGCATGCGAGAAGCAAATGTTTATCTGATATATATCATATTACCTTTACCTAATTTTTTTTGCAAACATAGTGTCATACTGTTGTTTACTCACTGACAATACACGATAGATCTACATGTATGTGGACTGTTTGCTATGAGGTAATGTCTGTTTAATAGAGGTTATATGACCATGACCTCAAATTCATGTATACATTATATATTACGAGGTAGAGAGTGTTTATTTTACCTTTTGTATATGTCCTTGACCTTATTTACATATATGCCAGTGGTCATGTAATTTTTTTTTCAGTTAGATTTGTATATCAGAAATTATACATAGAAATGGAAAGATATTGTTTATGCATTGGAACACCTGACTGTTATATTGAAGTTTTCATTGTAAAAATTAGAAAATTATTTAGAAAAACAGTACCCAGTAGTAAGCACTTCTGTGTTGACTTGAGTTATCATTGATTTTTTTCTTAATTATAAATTAACTGTTAACAAGACTTTGATTTTTTGAAATACTAATGCTTTTCTACCTCATGAATAGATGACCTTAGCTGTATTTGGCAAAACTTTTAGGAATTTTCGGTCCTCAATGCGCGCTCTTCAACTTTGTTCTTTATTTGGCTTTTTAACATTTTTTTATTCGAGCGTCACTGATGAATCTTTTGTAGACGAAACGCGCGTCTGGTGTATATATAAAATTTTAATCCTGGTATCTATGATGAATTTATTTGTAGAGATAACCGGAAAGTTGACATTTGACGAATTTGGCTATCCTTTTAAGGTTATACTGGTGTGTTTTCGGTTGTTTATACATCTTCTGCTTTCAATACGCTAAATTTTCGAAAAAAGATTTTAGCCACGCCTTTCTTTTCCTCATTATTACTTTGAATTGTACACAATATCCTTCTATAGACTAGTTATCAACAAAAAAAACAGGTGAAAATTGTTATCAAATGGCAAGAACTACTATAACGAGTCGCCAAAAGATTTTTGTCATGTTGATTTACTTGAATATCTGGGTTTTTTTTCCCTAATCACGTTCCTGCTTATAGTTTCTTTATCGGTTTTTGACAGTCTCTCTATTCTGTTATTTATTGATTTTTTGGGGTATTTCTGGGGACCGTTTATTACCTAAACTTTAGTGACGCTAAACTAGTGTTCTTGGTCCCAAAGTTTTCCTCTTTTCGCTAATTAGTGAGACCGGACATGTTGATATATATTTTTTAGCTGTTCGTTTTTGCTTTTTAAATTTTCTTTCAGTTTACTTGTTTTCAAGATGATAGCAGGAAAACGTTGCAAAGAAAGAAAATATCAGTTTTAATAAGCCCCAAATAGGTTGTCCAATTTATGTTTAATTTCATGATGAATGTATTTTAATCTGCTCATCAATTTCACCCTGTTATTAAACTTTTTTTTAAATATTAAGCTAACATTTGCGTTTTGATTTCACCGGGAAAACTCCTGATTTATTGTATACTTAAATAATGTAATTTGTAGAAACAGATTTAGAAAAGTTCAACATAATAACGTTTATTGTCAATACTCCCCTATCGAACTTGTTAATGTGTCGATAAACTCCCAACATGTATCAGTAAATACATCAGTCAATTTATTGATAACTTTTCTGATAAACCAGGAGGTCGGTAATGAACATTTCACATTAAAAGGTAATCTTTAAGGATTTATTCGATATTTCTTAGTTGAATTCTTTCTTATTTACGTTTTGAACTTTCAAAAGATAATCCTGACCTGAAGACGAACCATTTGTAAAAGTTTTATAATTTTTATTTCGTTCTGGGGTCGGGACATTTTATCTTCAGTTATGTATTGTCCTAGTTCTAGGAAAAAATATATTCTTCTTCATTATGACTTTATTATCAACAAGGTTGTGTATAGTATTAACCAATCCTTGAAATTGTATATATAAACGTTCACAGGCCTATATATTAAACAGGTTCAAGAAGCGAAACTGTTTTTGATATATGTATCTCTGCTATCAGTATACAGGATAAATGTTTTCATATATTTACACTAGAACACAAATGGTAATGTATGAAATGATTACATAATTTATGTACTTGTCCAATTCACCAAGATTTTTTTTTAAATGTATACTGTTTTGTGCGAATAATTTTTGTGGTGTACTATGTTTATCATTATTTTTATTTGACTAACTGATACGCTAGAGAACAATGTACACTATCCAAACCAAACTTTACATCAGATCGTCGATGGAAATAGCTTGCTTGTATTAGTCTAAAGTCAAAATTTATGTGACCCAATACGATAATAGCTCTGTTTCAAACCCAATTTCGCTGTATTTGAGACCCTATAAGATTGACTTTTCCCTAAGAGCAAATTTAAACTTCATTTCTAGATATATATCCATCTTCCTGTATTAAAAGTTAAATGCTATTTATGATTACTTAAATACTCGACGCTTTACAGCTGCAATAATTTAAATTTCGTTTGTTTTCCCTTTTATTTCAGACGTTTGCATAACTAAGGAATGAGATAAATCAGAATAGTTCCGATTTTGAAATATATATACTATTGGATTGATTATTGTTATTAAACGCCACTATGAGTATACATTGCCTTCTTTTGAAACCTGTATTTAATGGATGTAGATACCGAAGCAGCTCGACGGAAAAACTAAATTAAGCTACCATGTTTGATGTTGGGGGTAAATTGAGGTGTTTTTGTTTTCAACTTTGAAATCAGCTATTGTTATTTGTAGTTTGTGTTTAATGGCGACATCATCTCAGAGCTGCGGTGTTTGTGACCTCCGTCACATCAACAAAGCACCAATAGTCTGGTGTGCAGAATGTGACGAGGGACTATGTACAGAATGCAAAGAACATCATATCTTGTCTAAGGCATCGAGGAGCCATTTTGTGGTGCCTTTTACTGAATACCAGAAATTACCAGCTTATGTACTTACAATTTCTAAGGACTGTACTAAACATAATAAAAACTATCAAATGTATTGCAAGTAGCATGAATTTCCCTGCTGTAGCAAATGTATCTTGGAAAGCCATAACGAATGCCGAGATTTCGTCGATTTAGATCAGGTTATTCAAAATGTCAAAACATCCAATGCCACGTGCGAGCTAGAGGAAACTTTAGTTGAATTAGCAGAAAATCTACAGAAAATTCGCCAGGATCAATCAAAAATCAAAATCTGGCGATATTTAAAGAAAGTAGAAAGGAAATAGAAAAAGAAATAAAGAAGACCAGAATAAAGATCAACATCCATCTTGACAAGCTACAAGAGGATTTAATGTAACAACTCTATGCTGAAGAAGAAAAAGAAAACTCCAAAATTTGTCAGTTAATCTTATCATTAGAAAAGAAGGAAACAGAAATAGCAGAATGCCAGAGAAACGTTATGAACAATAAAACAACATGCAACCGACCTTCAAGTCTTTCTTTTTATGAAAAAAATAGAAGAGGACGTTTATAGCACAAATAAATTCCTACAGCCGTTTAAAGAAGCCAAGAATTTCAAACAAACTTCTCTTTTGTATAAGATCAACACCTCTATTAAGAATTTCATGTCCGATGTGATAAGTTTTGGAGAAGTGCGTATTGAAGCTAAATCTTGCGATATTGTTCTGATTAAGAAATATGCCAAACAAGCCCAAATGGTGGTACCGATCGTTCAATCAAGATCCATTGAAAATATAACGCTAGTGAAACACAAAACCATATACACTCAAGGTAACAGCACGGATGTTGCATGTTGCCAAATGTTACAATGGAGTTCACAAACTACTATAACAATACCTTAAAAATATTCAGTATTGGCGGATTAAAAGATTGTGAGATGAAGATGTCTTGTGTAATGTTTGATATAGTTTACATCAGTAAGGACAATACATTTGCTGTTACATCTGGTGGTTCAAGGAAGATGTGTATTACCATTATAGACTTGGAGAAGAAACAAATCAAGAAAACAATTTCACTAGATTTGCATAATTATGGCATAGCGCTGAAAGATAACAGATTGCTTTATTCCAGTGACAACAAGGGAATACGAATGATTAATCTGCACAATGATCATATAAGTGACATAATCGGAGACGAAGTGCCAAGTGAATGTTACACTATAATATTTAGGGACAAAATATATCATACTAACAGAGAAACAAACAGTGTGATAAGTTATAATCTACAAGGTAACATACAATGGATATTCTTAAATGAAAGTGTTTGGAAGGATCCCCGAGGTATAGATGTAGATAGTGATGGTAATGTGTACGTGGTGTTCTCGTCGCACAATGGGGTATTTATCTCCCCTGATGGACAAAGACATAGATTAATATTAACAATAGATGATGGTCTAAGTCATGCTGTCTCACTTCATTATAGTGTAACAAATAATCAGTTGCTTGTTGCGAACTTCTATTTTATCTAATGTTTAGAAACAGATTAAAGGTGAAACGTCTCTAAATTTAGGCCAGTAAATGCAGTGTTTAAAATACCTAAATGTTTTAAAGCTATTATTTTACTTTCTGACAGAAAATTGATAAATATTGTGTGTTTGAAACGCATTCCTTTACTAATTAAAGATATTTAGTTATTGCTCTTACATTATGTAACATTTGTATTATAATACATTGAATGAAATGAGAGCACTAGTATCATCACGAACGAGAAATGATGGTGCCAGTTAATAAACTTAATAGAAATAACAGAAATGGAGATGTTGTATTATTGCATAAGAGGGACGAAAGATACCTGAGGGACTTTCAAACTCATAGATATAAAAAGAAATGACAACGTCATGGCTTAAAAATAAAATATGCACTCAGACAAATGATATATTGTAGTGCAAAATGCAAAGCATAGAAAACTAAAGACTGCAAATGAAGCAACAATCAATCAGAAACCAAAAGATGTGGGTGTTAGCATTTAAAGGTCACTTGGGTTATTGATACTATCAATACGCGTACGCTTCCATCGGCGCCTTATTCGCCAGATAATTTATTTTTATTTTACATGACTTAAAACTCCTACATACAAAATTTCTTACTTGAGACAGACACATACACATGTGGCGATGTAAAACTAACATAACTAGCAAATAGAACAGATCAGTAAATATGAATATTTACAAAACAAATGATGGCTGTATAATACAAACATGTAATTAATAGTAAAACTAAACACTTAATCGTATCAAGACAGTTACTGTAAGCAAGAGGATCCGGGATAACTCCAGACTTTAATTTAACTGATTGATGATTATATTTTAATCATATAAAAATTATGTACAATCTTTCCCTGTAGGGGTTCAGTATCCTACCATCATAAAATTGAGAAAGGAAATGGAGAATGTGTCAATGCGACAACAACCCCACAATAGAGCAGACAACAGCCGAAGGCCACCAATGGGTCTTCAATGTAGAGAAAAACTCCCGCAACTAGAGCTGGCCCCTTTAAAAAATGTATACTAGTATAGTGATAATGGTCGTCATACTTAACTCCGGATTATACGGAAAGAAACTAAAGTTAAAAATCATACAAGACTAATAAAGGCCAGAGGCTCCTGACTTGGGACAGGCGTGGTTAAACATGTTTATGAGATCTCAACCCTCCCCCTATAACATATATGAGAGGAACATAACCCGTATCATGCCAACCAACCACTGGTTTTAGATGAATGTGTCTACTTCCGATGCAAACAATACCCTAACAGTGACTCAATATAATTTCATAATATACCATATTGAATCACCTGCAAACACTATCGGAACTCCATCCCTTCTGAATAAGTTTTTTTAAAGGTCTAGTTAGCTTTTAAAATGTTTGTGCTTTGTACAGAATATTACTATAAAAATTTGTATGTGAAATACATAAACGTATCTCTGTGTAGTAAAATTTGTGTTTTTAATATTAATTTCTCTTTATTTTGGCTTAGTTGACGTATTTAAATTTACATGATCATTCCTCCACGCTTCTAATATTTACCTCAATCTTCAGTTATTTCCCCTTCGCTGTCCCTAATAGCAGTAATATTTTCTCTTGTCTATCTATTAGCCTTTTCCTTACATTGTATTTACCGTGTATCATATTCATTTTCACGAATAAGCTATCAAAGTTTTTGATTAAATGTATGTTTTAATTGTATGCTGCTGACATATTATTTAGTTCTAACGGTAATCACTGTCGAGATGGGAGAAGAGGCTCGTGTACCGAGCTAGTTTGCAGGTTTTTAGTGTCATTTGGTCTAGTATATCTTAACAGTTTGCACGCTGGTATTTTACACATATAAGGTTGTTGGTTTTTACTATGACAATTGATAATATTGGTCTAAAGCTTAAATAATTAATTTGTAGAGGGCAATTTTACGCATATATAATGGTGTGCATGATTTTGGATTTTTATTTTCTTTGCAGTATCGTTTAAAGCAAAATAGATTAATGTTTATGTGCAGGGCATCACTTGTGTCTTTCATATAAAACTATCACCAAGACCGTGTTGCTAAATTTTCAGTATCACGTTCACAGATGATATATGATGTTCTAGATGGTCTTGATGAAAAGATTCTGCGTACTGACGTTGTTTATCATCTTAACAACATGTTATATTGTTTTTTTCATTTGCCTATCATTAATATTACTTTAACTATTTGGTCTGCTTTCTGTGATATTAATTTGACGTGGCTCTGTACATAAACATCCCGTCAATGTGTTTGTATTATCTTTCAGTTTTGCTGGTATGTTTTTTATGTGCGACCTTTTGTGTTTCTTTCGTTCATATGTCTATTATAAAGTTGAAAATACTTTGATCGACACAATTATTTTACTCGCGTAGGGGTACTAAGCAGATGTGGATTCCTAAAAATTCTAAAGAACTTCTGGATAATTTTAAAACTCGATCTGTTTTTAAAATAAATTCTAAAATACTTTCGATTTTCCACACTGTATACCACCTTTTCCCGTGTGAAATTATATTTTTTTTGAAAAATAACATTGAACGCCAAAATTATTTTATATTTCTTCATATTTGACGTTTACATTTTCATGATTTTATGACTCAAAACACGCGAATCAATGCATGTGGTTTTTGAATTTGATAGATGCTTTTTGTGTTTTTTGTTAAATATTTGTTAGTTTTGAGATTGTGACACAGTGATGACTGCTGTACCCATATTTTAACTATAATTTGACTATTTTACCTATTATGTCTGTTTTGGTTCAGGCTTCGTTGTAAATATAAAGGGATTTGCCGCGACTGTCATACAAATCAGAGGATTAGCGCTGTTAAACCAGATTCAATCCACCATTTTCTTTATTTGAAAATGCCTGTACCAAGTCAGGAATATGACAGTTGTTGTCCATTCGTTTGATGTGTTTTATCATTTGATTTTGCCATTTGATCAGGGACTTTGAAAAATATCATTGGTATTTGTATATAACCTGATTAAAAGTATCCTTCTTTGTGTATCCGGCTCAGATACAATATTGAGTCAATGTCTCGGTGTAAGTAAGTGTATATGCATTATTTACACTAAGCTGTAAATAAAATTGGTTACCGTACACTATCATGCAAGGAAATTCTGTAACCAAGAAAATGACAGTTATTTTCAATTCTTTGATTAGTATGAGTTTTTGATTTTGCATTTGATAAAGGACTTAAGAATTTGGATTGTCATTGAAATCTGTATTTTTTCATTCTACTTTTCAATATCAGAAACTCTCATTTTGCGTTGACGGTAATATATGTAAGTTAGATACATTTATTCGTACTAACGCCTCAATGTGTATTTGATTCAAAATATCTTGTTCTCATGACAGACCTGTTGAAGTAACTTTTTTATTCAGTTAGTTGTTTATTATTAGTAACGGCATGTTGTATATATTGGCATATGAAGCAGACACAAAAAAAAATTCGCTGTATATTATGGTCTCTTGGTTTTATATTTCCAACGCTTTCATTTTAGACTGTTAATTGCAGTAACACATGAAACAGTATATTATACTCTGTATGCTTGATTTTGTTACAGTATTATAAATTACTCGGCATGTTCTCTCAAACTATATCACGAAAAGACTGATAGAGCAGATATTTACCAAATACCTTACAAGGTATTTAACCCAAAATTATTTGAATGAAGAGGATACTTCCGCTGCATGCACGAATGCACGTGATATAGTGTCACACATTTTTGAGTTAGAAAACAGTTTTTTTTAGTACAACGTGTAAAAAGTAAACTCACAAAAATACTGAACTCCGAATAAAATTCAAAACGGAAAGTCCTTAATCCAATGTCAACATCAAATGATAAAACACATCGAACGAATTGACAACAACTCTCATATTCCTGACTTGGTACAGGCATTCTCAAATATATACAATGGTTGACATTTTATACTGACTAATACAAACACATTATTAGAACTTAGCAAGAAACAGAACTGAAAATGTCATCATTTCAGATTTTAAAGAATTATCGGTATTTCGAAGTTCAAACACTACCTGAAAATACGCTATGTGATTGGATGCATTCCCATAAAAGACGTTATCAATCAATACCGTAAATGTGTACGCATGTGGATATGAATTTAAATACGTTATATTTTGAAACCATTAGTGATATCACATCTAAGACGACGCCAATTTTCTGTTCGGACATTCTAAATTAGCAGTAACTGTTACAGGTCTTAACGTAACTATAAGTAGAAATTACTATGAATATATGCTTTTAGACGTTAAAAGTATACTCAATAAAAGAAAATGTTTCGAATAAATGATAAATCATTTCACGCAAAACTATACTAACAGCCATTTTGAACAACCGAATATTAAAAAAGGAATATGATGTCATAAAGAACTTCATATTATTTTTTTGCTTTTATGTTCGTCAACGAAATCTACTGAATTCTATTCAAATTATTATTTAGCAAATATGGCACACCATGTAGTCTACGAGTTTCATGTAGTAATAGGTTGTACACAAATACTGGCAAAACTGATTTAATTTTCTTTACTTAAAAATAAATGAATAAGGAATCATAAACATGATTTGCATTCTTGTCGTTTCATTCTTTACATACTTTAAAAGTATGAACTACAACCATGCGATAAGTAACTCGACATATATATATATATATGTGTGGAGCAGGCAATTGTTTACCCTATTGAAGTACTTGAGTAAAGTCCTGTTTGTATTTACTTCTTTTAAAAGTCATTTCAATTTTTTTATATGAAAATTAAAAATGTGGCATTGTTGGCAATGATACAAATTTCCATCAGATACCAAATAAAGAAGAAACCAGTTTATATACGTCATGGTAGGAAAAATCATTAAACGAAAAACGAATATGATATGCAGCAACAAACAAAAACTATGAATTACTGGCTGAATTGTGATGAGCACATAAACAAGTTGGATGAAACAAACAAGGGAACAACTATAAAAAAAGGCAACAGTAGTATACCGCCATTAAAATTTATCTGCTTGATAAAAAGCATAAAAATAACTACCAAAAACACCAAAGACTCAAAATGCTGAGTACCCGCAGTTATCGCAAACTAGCTCGAAGCAAAAAAAAATTTAAAAAAATCATATCTACAGATGTTTGTATTGAAGATTTTGTTTTTTACATCTCTAGACATAATGTATATGTACATATTTATTTAGACAATCTAAGGGTTATTACTGATCCATGTCAAATAGTTATATACATCTGCATACACACTTGGTAAGCTTTGTCCAGCGCATCCCCAGCTTGAAATGCCTAACAAAATATACAAACAAGAATATATAGGAGTTGCTAGGGAAAAATAAAGGCATAACATAGGGAAATAGCAGATTGGTTTCAAAAAAGTCCGAATTACAAGTATTTCAAAGTGCATTTCGTTTCGACAATAAATAGAAAAAATGGTGGCCTATTGTTGTTAATTTCTTTGTCATTTTGTTCTCTTGTGGAGTGTGTCTCATTGGCAATGATACCATATCTTCCTTTTCATAAAAAATTGAAAAAATGCCTTTTCGCAATATAAACAGTGTAATGTACTTCTAATGGGACAAACTATAGCAAATTCATAGAAAATTTTATTTTATTTAGTTAAACAGCGTCAGACATACTAGTTGATGACTCTGGACTAACTCACTACTTCATGACCCAATTTAATTACTATGTAAGTAAACAGAAATACCGAACAGTAAGGAAATATTTGAACGAAAAATTCCTACTGCAATATTACTTACTATTTGATGAATAATCTATTAAGAAACATTTAGTAGGTGTATAAAAGAATGTGTTTGCTGTCCATGCTGTTTATTGCTTTCGAAAATTCACCAATATATGTTATTTCATTGCTGTTGGCCATATCGTTAATGTTCAAATTGAGTATTCTTTCAAGTGAAATCATGTTCTCTAAGAATAAAGCATACCTATAAGATCCCACAAGCCATAACGGTTCATACAGGCAAATGGACTCCTTATACAAAATAGAATTTATAGTCGATTAAAACAATATCTATATGAGTATCGGATGGAAACAAACAGAACTAATGAAAAAGGTATTCCGGCATTTGTTAGAGCCAGAAATAAAGCCTTAACAACAACTCACTTGTATAGTTCACCAAAGAACTGTCGGTCAGATTTGTTAACCAACAAAAACAATTATCTACCAACATAGAACATTGGCATGCAGTTACCGTCTTCCTGTGCCATTTTTGAACATTGAACGATACAAGTGGATTATATAATTTTTACATAATAATTCTACGTAGACGCATCGTCCTTGTTAATGTTGGTCTTTTTTCTCTAACATGTGTCATTTATCTTGTAACGATTTTTATTATCCTCGTACCACAGTTAAGAGATGTGATTCACGCTTACGAGACATCTAATTCGATACTAGCAAAACATATAACGTTGAGTAAGCTTAGTTTAGAAATCATCGGATGAATACACATTTAAACAGTTAATCACAGTGAAAACAAATGTCCTTAGTCATGTAGGTTAACAGTAAACAAACAAAACATAAATGTAACAGACAAAAGTTAACAATTACCATAAGATGCAAAGTGTAACATCGAGGCACAACCACAACAACATTTTGCAGAATTCAAAGAGTTCAATCATTGCCGGATTATTTGATAACAGAAATATAGATCCATTACAAAAAAATAAATAAAAATGACTTGACTAATTCCATCGGTACTTGTCGCAAAAAGAAAACAACACTAATTACCTATCCAAGAGGTTTCAATTCTGTGAATAAAGACAAGTTAATTTCACTGCTATCGCTGTAACACTTTTACAGTGAAGTTTCGTTAAAAACATACAGCCTTGGATGGAAAGCTCATATGCACTACTATCTATTTTAAATCTAAATATGAGGTTGTGCGGAATAATTTCAACTTTTAATATCCTGAACTTCTAAGAGTTTAAACGTATACTTTAATTTTGTACTATCAATCTTAGGTTTCTTTGATTTCAAACTAAACGCGACACTTCTGTTTTTATACTGGCAACATTCACAAATTATATCTTTACGATATGACTCATAACGTAACGGTACCCAAATTGCATCGAGTACCCAAATTGCACCAATTTAGCAAATATAGCAGCGGAAATCTTATAAGATTTCCTAGAGACTAAACAATTTGTATTTGTATGAGTTGATACCATGCACATCTTTCAACATAGTTAAAAATATTTAGATATCCACAAATCGTTCACAGTATTTATCAACAGATTAAGTGTTTACTGAAAAAGAAAATGTACTGAAACGTAGCCATGCGACGTCATCAAAACGTCATCTTTATGAAATGAGCAAATACAATATGTTACAAGTATCCATTTAAAAAAATGAAGAGTAAGCATGGACTAATATCCAATTGTTCAAAATATTTTAAGACATTAAACAAAAGCTCTGTTATTAGACTTTTGACGATGCGAATTTAAGCATGGACACAATTTGGGTACTCCTCATTTCAGAATCATTGATGGTTTGGAAGTAAGTTTAGACCAATTTTTCTATGATTCCATATGGATTAAAAATCTAATTGGTGTACCTATATAATAAAGAAGGAAACGGCTACAAAATAAACACAGAATGAACATTTTTGTCTTTATCATAAAAAAAACGAAGGTGAAAAAACTTTCAAAATAGGTGCTATATGGATACCGTCACGTTAGAGATCATATCAGGAAACCAGTTGTTAAACAAAACAATATTATATATCTTCCCGACAGAGGCTTTGTTTGTAAAACAGCTGTATTTACAAAATGCAACCAAGAGAACAAACAGTAACTGATATCAAAACAATGGAAAATTAGATAAAAACGAATAAATAAATTTGGTGTATCTACTGTCTTCTGATTGGTTAAAAGTATTAGTTTTATTTTCAATATTGTCAATTTTTATGGCGACACACCCACTCTGACGTTGTGTATTCATACACCAACATGTGTGTACGTTGTTATTGTTAAAATAAATAATATAAAAAGTTCTTTAAGCCTTATTTTTGATAGAAATTTATTCATAATGAATGGCAATAATTTATTTTGAATTTATTGACCCATAAAATTAATTTTTGACTCTTCACATTTTACATAATCCGCTTCGCGGATTATTCAATGTGAAGAGTCAAAAATTAATGTTATGGTTCAATAAATTTAGAATAAATAATAGCCATTCATTAAATAAACATAAAAAACAACGGTAGGCAAAGTGTAACATAGAAAACTGATTACTATTTAATATAAACAACACAAAAAGAAGGTATTTTAAGGTGTTCATGAAGGGTAATCATATCATTCTAACATACGGCACCTAATGTGTTGCTTATGTTATTACGTACAGACCCAGGGTTAAGTCTAAAGCGGTACGTAACATTCCAGAAAAGGTGGACGGGTTTAGAGTTAAAACGCTTAATTTTACATTTAAAGACCAAAAGTATATATTGATTGTGTCATGAAAACGACTTGAAAAACTTCCATAACAAATCTTGTCATCTTTGACAGAATTTGATACAAATAAAAGTAACAAATGGTAACTAAATTTCTGGTTATCATTAATTAAATGTACCTAGCATACTTTTAGTGAAAACGTGGTCATAGTTTATAGATTATATTGACAACTATGTGTGAAAAAAAAATATCAAAAAAGGCAGCAATCAACACGGTGTTAATATTTTAATCACTATACAACCAACACATTTGTCAACAAATAAAACAAAAAGGCATATGCTTAAATCACATTAGCAAAAACGAAAGACAATTTATTTCTAGATTACAAGAAATAACCGATTTTTATTTTCAAAATTACCAAATTTACATACATAACTTATGATTACGGTGGTGATTGCTGTTGGTTTTTTTTGTTGTGGGACAATTATTTAGATGTTAATGATGGTTATTAATAATGGTAGTTTGGGTAGAACTTAATGTTAGTGGTGTATGTCGGTAAGTGTGCTGATGGTTGAGTGTTTTTAAATATGTTTGTTGATGATGTTGTTGAATGATGTTGGTGATTGATGGTGGTTTGGAGTGTATGTGGTGACTGATATATGAGGATAGTGATGTTTGCTGTTGTTGTTGTTTGATTGATGATATTGAGTATTATAGTGGTTGATGTTTGTGATCGATAGCTATGATTAATATCGGCGATTGATGTAAGAATTTGATGGTAGTGATGATAAGAATGACTGAAATTGGTCGTTATTCGGAATTTTTGATAATGGTTGTAATTATTGTTGATGATAAATGATGATGTTGATGGTTATGAAAAGTTTTTCAGAGCTGTAGTGTTTGTGACGACCTTTACATCACCAAAAAAAACTTATTCTGGTGTACGGAGTGTGACGTGGCATTATGTACAAAATGCGTTGAACAACACAGTGTGTCTAAGACATTGATGAATCACAGTGTGATCCCCATTACCGATTACAAGAAATTACCAACAGGTTTTCTAAGAGCCTCTCCGAATTAAGCCAAACACAATGAAAAATTTCAAATGTATTGTTGAAAGCACGAATCTACCTGCTGCAGAAAGTGTATTATAGAATGTCATTAAATATGCCAGGACATCGTCAAGTTAGATGAAGTCATTCATTATGCTAAAACTTCAAACGCCGTTTGCGAGATAGAGGAAACATTAGTTGAAGTAGCAGAGAATCTACAAAAAATTCGCCGGCATTAACAGGACAATCTGGCAACTTTAAAGAAACAAAGAAAGGAAATTGAAAAAGAAATAATGGAGACCAAAATTAAAATCAAGAACCATCTCGAGAAACTACAAGAAGATGTAAATGATCATCTTTATGCGGTCGAAGAATGAGAAAATTCCAAAATTTGTCAGTTATGTCATCATTAGAAAATAAGGAGAAATAGCAGAAAACTGGAAAAAAAAATAATAAACATAGAGCAACACACAACATGCACAACGGACCTTTAAATGTTCATTTCAATGAAGCAAATGGAGGAAGACACATAAAAAATAAATTCCTGCAGTCGCTTGTGAACGCAAAAATTCTATATAGTATCATATAAAATCAACATCTCTATTGAGAATATCATGATCGGAATCAAAAGTTTTGGAGTAGTGCTAATTGACGCTAAGCCTTGTGATATTGTTCTGCTCAAGAAAAAGGCCAAACAAGCCCAAATGTTGATACCTAGAGTCCGATCAAGATCCATTGAAAATATCAAACTAACGATTCACAAGTCCATCAATACCCAAGAAGAAGCCATTTATGGATGTTGCATGCTACCGGATTCACGAATGGCATTAACTTACTACTATGAGTGGACAGTTAAAGTATTTAGCAGTAAAGGATTAAAAGACTTTGAAGTGAAGATGTCGTGTATAGCATTTGATATTGTGTACATCAGTGTACACACAACATTAGCTGTCAAATCTGGTAATTCAAAAAAGTATTGCATTACATGTACCATTATAAAGGTGGAGCGGAAACAAATAAAGAAAATTATTCCAGTGGAGTCGTTTGTATATAGCACTAAATGAAAAAAAAGTGATTTGTTTGACTATTGATTTGTTTAGCTAAATAGCATATAACCATGACCTGAAATTCATGATTCATAGGTTATGATTTGATTGTAAAGGGATACCGTCTGTCCCTTAGTTAATCATATTGATAGGACAGCATAATATATATATAGTATATAGTATATGTCGCAAGGGAGACATGTTCAATTTACATTTCTATATGACCTTGACCTTATTTGTATTTGCAAGTGGTCAGTTTAATGTTTTCAATTAGATCTGTATCTCAGAAATTATACTTAGTAAGATCCTTTGTATTTAAGTTTATTACATGAACATGAATAAGAACACCTAACTGTGTTTCTTTTCATTACTGTTTTCAGTTTGAGATCTTATTGTTAAATTCAGAAATTATTTAGAAAAATCAGTTGTCCACCAAACCGGCAAAGTTGACATTAGACGAGTTTGCCTATCCTTTTAAGGTTATAAATTGTCGTATAACTTTTGCGCATTCAATTGTGGAAATGCCTGTACCAAGTCAGGAATATGACAGTTGTTGTACATTCGTTGGATGTGTTTTATCATTTGATTTTGCCATTTGATAAGGAACTTTCCGTTTCGAATTTTCCCCGAGTTCAGTATTTTTGTGATTTTACTTTTTTTTATACATATGTTGCTTTCAATATTTTGAGTTTAAGCTTTCCTGATCAAGACGCTACGCTTTCAATAATTTTTAAGATTTTGGCAACGCCCTTCTTTTTCTTTTTGGTACCTTAAACTGTACACACTGTCTTTGTATCCACTATTTATCACAGAACAATTTACCAAAACACGAGTGAAAATTGTTATTATATGGCAATAACTACTATAGAGCGTCGACAAACGATTGCGGTTATGCCTTACTTGGGTTTATTTCCTTGATCTTGTTTCTGCTAATAGTATCTTTAATAAAGACTTAAAACGCTTTTTGTCAGTTTCTTTTTTCTATAATTTATTGATTTTTTTCAAATATTTTTGGGTAACTTTTATTACCTGAATGTTGGTGACGCTAAAATTAAGTTCTTGTTCACTAAATAGTGAGACTGGAGATGCTGATGGATCTTGTTTAGCTGTTCTAAAATTTTCTTTCGGTTTACTTTCGGTGAAGATATCTGAAAAACGGAGACATTTGCAACTAATGACAAAAGAAAACGTTAATATGCCACAAATTGGTTGTCCAATTAATCTTCATTTCACGGTGAATTTATCTTCATCTGCTGATCATTTTCTAACTGTCAATGTACCTTTTAAAGATATTAAGCAAAAGCTTGGGTTTGGTTTTCACCAGAGAATATTCTAGTTTGTGGTTTATTGAAATGTTAAAATTCATACAAAAAAATAAAAGTAGAGAAAGATATAGAAATGTTCAACATAATAACGTTTATTGTTAATATGCCCCTATCGTACTCGTTAGTGTGTGGATAAACTTCCGACATGTATCAGTTGATAAAACAGTCATGTTATTGATAACACTTCTGATAACCCAGGAGGGCGGAAACATTTCACATTAAAAGGTAATATTTTAGGATTTATAAGTAATTTCTGAGATGAATTCTTAACAATAACCATCCAATGAGGCTGTTTGGTTTATCTGAATATTTCAACATGGGGGATCTTAACCTGCTGGTCATTTCATCCTGTCATTTTATCTTCTTCTTTACAATTGTAAACAACTAAATTTTGGTTTAATTTTCAAAAGACATGGTTTTAATGACAAAAGACATTTTGGTTTTATATTCTTTGGTGTATTGTTAGATGAATTTTGTGGTAGGTTTGTTTGTTTTCTGTAAAAACTTATTTTCTGAAGGATATACATTGTATAAATATATATAAACAATTGATGAAGTGAACTCCTTTCAATTGATAATAATCTATTTTCGTTAAAGGATATATTTCGTTTCATTAAAATATGTAGATAAAGTTTGAGGTACCAGGATTATCAATCAATACGTGAGAAGCGCGTTTTGTTCCCATATTACCTACCAGTGACGTTCAGATCAAAATAGTTATAAAGCATAGATTATGATTTGAAAATAGATATACACAGTGTAACACAATATCTTATTTGAGAGAAATATTTTAAGTGGTTGAGTCGTATCTAATTTTATAGAACTATGTTTGCTTTAATGGTATGACCACATTTCTGTTGAAAGTAAATAACTCAAACGTATTCCATGAACCAGTAGTTATAATAACATAAGACGATAAGTATATGGTTTCTTATCAATTACTTAAAAGTCATTAGTTGTCAACATTTCTTAATTAATTAAGTCATATGTGTTATGAAGGTACATGTTACAGTTGTTATGTAATAGTTTATTTTTGTTGTGAGTGCAAATCTTTTAATTTTTACATGATCCTATTTGGGGTTCAGATTTGCAAATATATTTCTATTATTAATGAGATAATAAGCTATTTCAACTATCCAAATGCAATCACAATCTAAATTCAGAGCAGTTTTAAGCTGACATGTTGTATACATACTTGCTCAATTGGGTTCAACCTCTGCTGGACAATCTAGTTTACTGTCACGCGACAGTCTCTTGTTATATATATATTTCGGTTATCTTTTATAAAAAGTTTTAGACCCAATTTTATTAATTCTAAAGATGTGACACTGGACTCTACACAAGATTCTATCATTTAAATTCATTTTTATTTTATATTTCTAAAACTGTAGAGTGAGATAAATGACAATAATGCCGATAGATAGCTATATATATATATAGTGAATTGATATTAAACCCAATTTTCAGTACTCATTACAATATTATGAAACCTGTTTTAAAATGATGTACAAGACCGGTGGGCCGGAGTACATACGTCGACAGGATATCCAAATTAAGCTACAATTTTTTATGTTAGAGGTTGATGAAGGTGGTGTTTCTTTTAAACTTTTAAATCAGCTATAATTGTTATTTGCAGTGTGTGTGAAATGGCAACAGCTTATAAGAGCTGTGGTGTTTGTGAACTCCGTCACATCACCAAACCATCCATAGTCTGGTGTTCAGAATGTGACGAGGGACTATGTACAGAATGCCAGGAGCATCACAGTTTGTCAAAAGGAACCAGAAACCATAAAGTGATAACAATTACTGAATACACGAAATTACCAGCTGATGTACTAATGATTAGTCAAAACTGTAGTAAACACGTTAAAAAGTATCAATTTTATTGCCAGAAGCATGAATGCCCCTGCTGCAGCAAATGTATCGTGGAAAGCCATAAAAAATGCCAAGATTTCGTCGAATTAGATGACGTCATTCACAATGTCAAAACCTCCAATGCCGTTTGCGAAATAGAGGAAACATTATTTGAAGTTGCAGAAAATCTACAGAAGATTCGACAGCATCAACAGGACAACCTGACGACATTAGAAGAAAGTAGAAAGGAAATAGAAAAAGAAATAAAGATGACCAGAATAAAGATCAACAACCATCTTGACAAACTACAAGAGGATTTAATTAAACAACTGTATGCAGTAGAAGAAAAAGAAAAGTCGAAAATTGGTCAGTTATTGTCATCATTAGAAAATAATGAAAAGGAAATAGCAGAATGCAAGAGAAATATTATGAATATTAAACAACATGCAACAGACCTTCAAGTCTTTCTTTCAATAAAGCAAATAGAAGGGTACGTCTACAGCAAAAATAAATTCCTACAGTCGCTTGAAGAAGACAAGATTTTCACCAAAACTTCTCTTTCATATCAGATCAACACCTCTATCCAAAATATCATGTCCGATATCAGAAGTTTTGGAGAAGTACGTTTTGAAGCTAAATATTGCGATATAGTTATTACCAGGAAAAAGGCTAAACAAGCTCAAATGATGGTACCGACCGTTCAATCAAGACCCATCGAAAATATAACGTTAACGAAACAGAATACCATCAACGCTCAAGGAAACTCAA
Organism: Mytilus edulis; assembly: GCA_019925275.1. Classification (NCBI taxonomy): domain Eukaryota; kingdom Metazoa; phylum Mollusca; class Bivalvia; order Mytilida; family Mytilidae; genus Mytilus; species Mytilus edulis. The sequence continues at coordinate 40,454,708 of CM034351.1, forward strand.
TCTACGGATGTTGCATGTTTCCGGATGGTAGAATGGCATTTACTTGCAACTTGGGTTCTAAGGTAATTGTGTTTAACATGAAAGGATTAAAAGACTTTGAGGTGAAGATGCCGTTTAACCCGTTTGATTTAGTGTTGATCAGTGAGGACAATACATTGGCTGTTACATCTGGTAGTTCACCGAAGACGTGTATTACTATTGTAGACTTCAAGAAGAAACAAATCAAGAAAACAATTTCACTAGATTCCGAAAGTTATGGCATAGCATTGAAAGATAATGGATTGATTTATTCCGCTTACAACAAAGGAATACGCATGATCAACCTGAACGACGAGTCAATATGTACAATAGTGCGGGACACCATGCCAAATGACCGTTACACTGCAACATTTAGGGATAACATATATCATACAAACAGAGAAACAAACACTGTGACATGTTATAATCTTCAAGGTGAAATACAATGGACATTCTTAAATGAAAGCGTTCTGAAGAGTCCCCGAGATATAAATGTAGATAGCGATGGTAACGTGTACGTGGTGGGGTTCTCGTCGAACAATCTGGTAGTTATCTCCCCTGATGGACAACGACATAGAGAAATATTGACAACAGATGATGGTCTAAGACATCCTGTTTCACTCCATTATAGTCGATTAAAGAACCAGCTGCTTATCGCGAACTTCAATAAGAAGGCTCATTTGTTTAATGTTATTTGAAAGTGTATACAGTTTAAACTCTCTCTTTGTGTCATTCTGTTTGGTGTTTAGAATAACTAGATTTCCGAAACATATGTTGTTATTTTTGTTTAGATGTATAATATATCACATTTATTGGAAACAAAATCTTGCATTCATGAACATTTAGATTTGTTAACTGTTAAATTTGTACTTTTAAGTTGCAGCTTCAAAAGTTTTAAGCAATGATTTCCCCATTAAGTCTTATACTAATGCTTATTTATACAATGACTTTTTCATTCTAGTGCAAAGATGGAATAAAGTAGCAAACCAAGATTCCCTTATCTGTAAAGAATGTTCTAGATATTAATGGATATGATTCTTTAGGTTTATTATATAAAAAAAATCACAATAATGAGACAAGAATATAGATAACAGCGTTTTCATAACGAAATCTTTTTAGATTGCAATTATCAGTGGCACATTCTTCTCGGAAATATGTGCTAAATGACAAAGGTATACCTTTTTGTACTTGAATTGTTTTTATTCCAATGTATGGCACGGTATAGAAATATCATTATATATAAACGTTTGCTCTAAAATCCTAACGTGTAGTAGCAAGCGCGTGGTATATCACAAAAGACAGATGTACACGATATCTATCTTTATCGTCCTGAGTCGATTACAAATATTTTTAATAAATTCGACAACAGCTACCAAGTTCTCCAAATAAGAAAGATATATTTCTTATATGACTTGCATATCTATAAATACTTGAATTGGATTGGTCAATTAGAATTTTTCTTTTGATTTACACTTCGATAAACCATGTTTCCGAAACTATTTGTGTAACCTTCACTGCGCGATACACATGCTGTCAGAGATCCCGAGATTTTTAGCTATTGAGATTAAAAAACATTAAATAAAAATTAATGAGGTTCAACATGTTAAAATACAATTACCAAAGAAAAAACTCAAGGAGGAATGACCATTAGCTGCTGTACTTCTAGATGTTGGTCAAAATATGAGGCAGAATTAACTGTATCTGTTGTATCCTTGATCTCTAGTTCGATGGGATAAATGCGTTCAACATAGTCACCAAATTTTGTCTGGTAAGAGAACATCATCTAGATACATGAAGCGGAAAGTAGGTTAAAGAATATTTCTAATTTCGTTTGTTTCTTGTTCCTGTGTGAAGTCAGCCTCATAAGAATAAAGGAATAAGTCGGCAATACGAGGGGCATATTTATTCCCATACAAATTGTGATACTTAGTTGAAAAACATGTCCTCCAAACGTAACATATATTTTGTCAATAAAGACATCAAGCATCTTGCTAATGTCAGTTTCAGATTTAAAAAAATGCATGATGAAAGAATCGTAGATTGTATTTACTCTAAAAGATCTTTGAATTTTTTAGTATCCACATTTGATTCAACCACCTCAAGAATTGGCAGTCTCACAATAACTTTGAAGCCCGGCTTTGATTGCTGATAAAACATATATTTATAATTTAGAAAGAGGTTTCGTAGAGAACTTGGGCGTCCCAGCAATATACCGTTGTTTGTAAGGACACTTATGTAGTTTATATTTCCAATATAGCGATGGAAGAACGAGTTCTTAATCATTGGTTGAAAACTTGAAATGCTAAAAGAACATAAAATAGACTTACATGTATGATTGTTTTGGATTTCCCCTTTGGTAAGTGTGGTGGGGGTATATGTTGAATTTCAAAGTGAATTTTCATTACCGAATTCATTTATCAAGCAGTTTATGTAATGAGATTTATACATACACAATGTTGTTTGTGGCTTTATCTGCAGGGACAACAACATACTTGTCATGGAGGTAGGACAGCTGTTTTACGACATTCGGGTCTTTAAAGATCTCAAAGAAGTACACCACTAATTAATGGCCCCATTGCTTTCTATGTTAAATTCCTCAATTTCGAGTGGTCACAGCTCTTTTATCTTAAGTTCAAATGAAGTGACAATCATTGCATGTCAAAGCAACACCGTCTGGTGTCCTGTACTGAAAAAATCAACATACCTTGCATGGCATATAAGAAAATGTACCAAAACAGGTACTTCCGATCTGACAAAAAGGCAAAATGTACCCTCCTTTTTAAATTTCATGCCATTTTTTTATTATTCAAATTTATCAGTCAAAAATTGTTCTGCAATGATCACTAGTCATGCAGCTTTCATCTGTCCCTTTGGTATCTTTCGTCCCTCTTTCATTTGATACCAAAATTAATAAAATATTCTAAATATTTTGAAAGTTATGTCCATGCGTAGGAACTATTTTGTGTTAAATATGTACTACTTTCTGGTATGTGCTTTCTGACCGGGCCTGAATTAGTGGTGTTACACCTCAACGACCTCAAAGCCTTAATCCATTCAGAAAGGGTATCTTCGTCTTCATTCTCGCTTTTAGCCCATTACCTGGCATAATCCTCGACTGAATCCATCAATTTTTTGTAGTTTTATTTCCAATTGATTGATTTAGGCTCACTATATTTCGGACCTTGGCTTGGTTGGATAACATATTTGGCAGAGAAGTGTAAGTGACAATATTGAGGTCATCGGTTATAACGTGGCCAGTGGAACTATATGTGCATTAGGAATTAGCAGAGGTACAATCAGGAGGTTGAGACTTGAAGTCGTCAATATTAATATCCTGCAAAACATGTTTGTAATTGACAAGTGTAGTTGCAATTGGTTTGGTATAGGTATGAGAAATATTTGATAGAATATGTTGCATGAAAGACATGTTCATTTTATATTTGTACATGGCCTTGACCTTATTTTTATATGCCAGAGGTGAGATAATTTTTTCTTTTATGTTTGTTTTTTTGTATTGAAGTTGCATATAGAAACTAAAGATATTGTGTGTATTAATTACATAAACAAGCATTGGAACACCTGACTGTTCTCAGTTTGAGATATTATTGTTAAATTTCGAAAATATGTACAAAATACAGTTGTACTCCTTACCGGCAAGCATCACATTAGACGAATTTGACTATCCATTTAAGGTTACACTTGGTCATATAACTGGTGTGTATTCGGTTGTTTATACATCTTCTGTTTTCAATTGTTTGTGTTTGAGCGTTCCTGATCAACATGCTAAGCTTTCCAATATTTTTAAAATTTACGCCCTCCTTTTTCTCGTGATACCTTAACCTGCACACAATATCTTTCTAACGACTATTGACACCTTACAATCTGTAAAAAATGTAAAAATTGTTATTAAATGGGAGCAAGTAGTATAACGAGTCGACAAGGTATTTTAAAGGTATTTTTTTCGGAACTTATATATTACCTAAACTTTAGTAACGCTACAATTGTGGTCTTGTTCCAAATTTTTTCTTCCTTTCGCTAATTAGTGAGACCGGACATGGTGAAAGATCCTGTTTAACTGTTCGTTATTGTTTTTATATTTTCTTTCGGTTTACTGATTTTCAATATGATAGCAGGCAAACTTTGCAAAGAAGGAAAAAATCAGGTGTAATAAGCCCAAAATTTGTGGTCTATTTTAAACTTCAAATTGTATGTATCTTAATCTGCTGATCAGTTTCATCCTGTTATCAAACTTTTTAACAGATAATAAGAAAAACTTGCGTTTGGTTTCCACCGGGAAAAACTTCTAATTTGTTGTAAAATAAAATAATGAAATTTATATAAAATAATTTAGAAATGTTAACCGTTAATACGCCCCTTTCGTACCTATTAGTGTGTAGATAAAATACCGACATGTATCAGTGAATAAATCAGTCACGTTATTGATATTTTTTCTGATAAACCAGGAGGGCGGAAATATTTCTCATTCAACATGTTAAAAAGTAATCTTTTCGGATTTATTCCATATTTCTGAGTTGAATTTCTTTCTCATTATGGTTTTGAATTTTAAAAAAATAATCATGACCTTAAGATGAACCATTTGTAAAAGTTTTATAAGTTTTACTTTCGTTCTGGGGTCGGGACATTTTTATCTTCAGTTATGTTATGTCCCAGTTCTAGGGCAAAATATGCTCTTCTTCATTAGACTTTATTATCAATAAGGTTGTGTATATTATTAACCAATCTTTGGAAATGTATATATAAACGTTCACGGGCCTATATATTTAACAGGTTCAATTAGCGAATCTGTTTTTTTTTTGTATATGTATCTCTGCTATCAATATACAGGATACATGTTCATATATATTTACAGTAGAACACAAATGGTAATGCATGAAATGATTAGACAATGTATGTACTTGTCTATTTCACCAAGATTGTTTCTAAATATATTTGTAATGTTTACTTGTACTGTTTTGTGCGAATAATTTTTAAGGTGTACTACGTTTATCATGACTTACTGATAAACAAGATAAAAAAAATACATTATCCAAATCAAAATTTAAATCAAATCGTCGATGAACATAGCTGGCTTGTATCAGTCCAATATAAAATATATGTATATACCATAAAAGCTCTGTTTCAAACGTAAGATAGTTGTATTTAAGACTGGCAACTTTATCCTTAAAGCAAATATAAACTTAATTTCTTGATATATATCCACTATCCTGTATAAAAAATTAAATTCCATATAATATCAATTTGACACTGGACGCTTTACAGCTGAAATAATTCAATTTCCGTTTTTTTCCCTTTTATTTCAGACGATTGAATAACTAAGGAATGAGATAAATCCTTTTTTGAAATATATACACTATTGGATTGATTATTGTTATTAAACGCCACTACGAGTATACATTGCCATATTTTGAAACCTGTATTTTATTTATGTAGATACCAAAGCACCTCGACGGGAAAACTAAATAAGTTTGAATTTGGAGGTAAAACTGAGGTGTTTTTGTTTTAGATTTCTAAATCAGCTATTGTTTTTGTAGTTTGTGTTTAATGGCGACATCATCTCTGAGCTGTGGTGTTTGTGACCCCCGGCACATCACCAAAACACATAAAGTCTGGTGTACAAAATGTGACGAGGGATTATTTACAGAATGCAAGGAACATCATAGTCTGTATAAGTCATCTAGAAGCCACTGTGTTGTGCCTTTTACTGAATACTAGAAATTACCAGCTAATGATCTTACAATTTCTCAGTTGTGTACCAAACACGATAAAAAAAATATCAAATTTATTGCTAGAAACATGAATTATACCCCTGTAGCAAATGCATAGTGGAAAGCCATAACGACAGCCGATATTTCGTCGAATTAGATGACGTTATTCACAACGTCAAAACCTCCAATGTCATGTGCCAGTTAGAGGAAACATTACATGTAGCTGAAGTAGCAGAAAATCTACAGAAAATTCGCCAAAATCAACAGGACAATCTGACAAAATTCAGTAAAAGCAGAAAGGGTATTGAAACAGAAATAAAGACGACCAGAATTAGGATCAACAACCATCTCGACAAGCTACAAGAGGATTTAATGAAAAAAACTCTATGCGGAAGAAGAAAAAGAAAACTTAAAAATTTGTCAGTTATTGTCATTATTAGAAAAGAAAGAAACAGAAATAACAGAATGCCAGAGAATCATTGTGAATATAAAGCAACATGCAACAGACCTTCAAGTCTTTCTTTCCATGAAAGAAATAGAGAAGGACGTCCATAGCAGCAATAAATTCATACAGTCGCTCGAAGAAGACAAGAATTTCAATCAAATTTCTCTTTTATATAAGATCAACCACTCTGTCCAGAATATCATATCCGATGTCAGAAGTTTTGGAGAAGTGTGTATTGAAGATAAATCTTGCGATATTGTTCTGATTAGGAAAAAGTCAAACAAGCCCAAATGATACTACCAACCGTTCAACCAAGATCCATAGAAAATATCAACCTAACGCTAAAACGACCTGCGACACTCAAGGATTCTATATCTATGGATGTTGCATGCTGTCGGATGGTAGATTTGCATTTACTTACTATTTTGGTTGTAAGGTCATTGTATTCAACATGAACGGATTTAAAGATTTTGAAGTAGAGTTACAGGGTTACGCGTTTGATATAGTGTATATCAATCAGGATAATACATTGGCTGTAACATCTGGTAGTTCAGTGAAGAAGTGTATTACCATTATAGACGTGAAGAAGAAACAAATCAAGAAAACAATTTCACTAGATTCGAAAATTTATGGCATTGTAATGAAAGATGGTGGATTGATTTATTCCGGTTACGACAAAGGAATACGTATGATCGACCTGTACGACGAGTCTATAAGTACAATAGTCCGAGACAAATTACACTCTCAATGTTACATTGCAACATTCAAGGACAATATATATATCATACAGACAATGAAACAAAAGTTGTGACATGTTATAATCTACAGGGTGAAATACAATGAGAATTCCGTAATGAAAACGTTCTGAATTCTCTTCGAGATATTTATGTAGATATTGACGGTAATGTGTTTGTGACATGGAGCAGTTCAAACAAAGTTGTAGTTATCGCACATAATGGACAACGACATAGAGAAGTATTAACAGCAAGTTATAGCCTTAATGGTCCTGCGTCGCTTCATTATAAGAGACCACAGAAGCAGTTGCTAATTACGACCTTCAACCACAAGGCTCATTTGTTTAATATAAATTAAAACAAATTTAACATGTCAAACTTGTCTCTCTTTAGATTGTTATGTGAAATATTCATAAAAGCGAAAAGAGGTAGGGCCAAATTGCCGGGATTTTTTTTCATTCGAAAAGATAGGTAACTCATATTTTAAATAGCCCGATAGAGGCTAATTAAGGTATATGAAAATACGTAACATCATCTATTTTCATACCTTGAACAGGTATTCCTACAAAAACAAGGCCAAGACTATTGATTTTTTAATATTTATTTTGTTTTATTATTAACATCCTTTATGCAATGTACCATACTACGTAACTTGTCAAAGAGCCAAATAATATCGAATAAATTCGAATCGTGTTTTTCTCATTCTGAATATACGTACATCTGTATTTGTCCTGGTCTTTTAAGGTTGTATCGTCTATAAGATAAGGTAAGATAATACATGTATATATTTTAATCAGAGAATATCTTACATCAGCTGGTCATAGACAACCCTGTGTTACTAACAGATGTTACATTGTCTTTTCTGGCATTTTAACAAATCGGCCCTTCGTTGTGATACAGATGCAACAGCTTCTTGATCTTTTACCTACAATCACGATTTGTAGTGTAATTGATTTGTTCTGTTGTGTTGCTTTATTTTCTGATGACTAATTAATTAGGTACCGCTGTAGTGCCGGTTGTAAAAATTTCAGTACGTCTAGTATCTACACAGTTTGTGAATTGGCGACAATATTGCTGTTGACTGCATTTGTTACATATAATGCCATGTTCAAAAAAGATTTCGAAAAATTGTTTGTGTTGTTTAGAAACTTGTGTAAAATGGGCTTATTTTAAGTTATGTGTATATTACAACCGCATTATTTGGGCTTCATTGCTATAGAATCAATTCTCGTGTTACTGGTCATGTAGAGGCACCTGCATCATTTTGACGGCAGTTGTTCCTTGAATGTATATAATAAATGTAAACATATGAATAGAAAGTAAGTCAAGAGTATGGACAGTCATAGGAATGCACACATTAAGCGATAAACTATTTTTTTCTCTAATACATGTAGAATTATATACTAGTAAATTATATAGTCAATTATATTACTTTTGGAGTGTCAAGAACTCGTTGGAAGTACTTGATAAACTGCATGCTTATATTGGTGATTTTGAATCTGTTCAAAGTTTTGATTTTTCTACCCTGTATACCACATTGCCTCACATTCTCATTAAGAAAAAATTCACACACCTAATTAAATGGGCATTCAAAAAATCAGAATGTGAATATATATGTTCAAACTCTTTTAGGTCATTTTTTAGTAGCAATAAACAAAAAAACTCTGTTAATTGGACATGCTTTGATACTATATATGCCCTTGAATTTTTACTAGATAACATTTGTGTTCGCTTTGGGGATTCCGTATATCGTCAGATTATCGGAATTCCAATGGGGACTAACTGTGCACCACTTATTGCGGACCTGTTTTTGTATTGTTATGAGTTACAATTTATGACAAAAATAAGCAAAGACCCATCGAAACAACATCTGATAAACAAATTTAATAAGACTTTTAGATATTTGGATGATATTTTGGCTCTCAATAATGACGACTTCAGTATGTATATTAATGAAATTTATCCTGTTGAACTTACTTTAAATAAAGCTAATACTAACAATGACCACTGCCCTTTTTCCGATCTTGATATCTATATCACTAATGGAAAGCTGAATACTAAAATTTATGATAAAAGGGATGATTTTTCATTTCCTATCGTTAATTATCCGTTTTTAGATGGTGACGTTCCCTTGTCACCATCTTACGGTGTTTATATATCTCAACTTGTACGATTCGCTCGTGTATGTAACAATGTTTTAGATTTTAACGAGAGAAATTTATGTATTACTGAATTATTACACCAGGGTTTTCGATATCACAAACTAGTTAAAACATTTACTAAATTTTATCATCGGTATAAAGACATCATTCGTAAATATAGCTCAACATGCAGACTTCTAATACGTTCAGGTATTTCACATCCAATTTTTTATGGAAATATTCTTTATAAAGCACAAAGGTGTCAGTATTCACCTCAGAAACTTACAAAACCTTTGAATAGACTTATTAAGAAGGGATATAATTACGATACTGTTGTCAAGTCATTAAAGATTGCATATTTTGGCGTTAATATTGAGTCACTGATAAGGTCTTTGCATCGGAACTAAACACATTTATTCTAAAAACAGTTGTTGGCATGACACGGGTTATGTTCTTCTCATATATGTTATGATGGTATGATACTAAACCCCTAACGGGAAGGATTGTGCCTGATGTTCATATGATGAAATCATAATCTTTCAGTCAGTTTAATTGAAGTCTGGAGCTGGCATGTCAGTTAACTGCTAGTAGTCTGTTGTTATTTATGTATTATTGCCATTTTGTTTATTTTCTTTGGTTACATCTTCTGACATCAGACTCGGACTTCTTGAACTGAATGTTAATGTGGGTATTGTTATGCGTTTACTTTTCTACATTGGTTAGAGGTATAGGGGAGGGTTGAGATCTCACAAACATGTTTAACCCCGCCGCATTTTTGCGCCTGTCCCAAGTCAGGAGCCTCTGGCCTTTGTTAGTCTTGTATTATTTTAATTTAAGTTTCTTGTGTACAATTTGGAAATTAGTATGGCGTTCATTATCACTGGACTAGTATATATTTGTTTAAGGGCCAGCTGAAGGACGCCTCCGGGTGCGGGAATTTCTCGCTACATTGAAGACCTGTTGGTGACCCTCTGCTGTTGTTTTTTATTTGGTCGGGTTGTTGTCTCTTTGACACATTCCCCATTTCCATTCTCAATTTTAAATTGAACCAGAATGACTCTACGAATTTAGCAAACATCCGGAAAAATATGGTAGAAACATTAGAATTTAATATTACAACACAAAAAATGCAAATATTCTGAGCGACAATCGAACCCTTTCTTCAATACCAGCATTTATTAGTAGTTATGTGCCCTACTGATGGAACCACGGCGATGCTTACCCATATATTTCTTATTTAGGAGCTATATCGGTACAATTTAGCGATGTTACAATTTTGTCTTTTTTTATGTTATGAGGACACACTAAACCAATTTCATTTTTAACGGAAAAAGAAGTATGAATTACTACAGTTATAAAAACATAACTTTTTTTGGTTTGAAATGTCCTTCTGGGAAAATTCCCTGTTTTTTCCCATAAAAAAACACTCCAAATTCTGCATATTGGACTTTTATCCTTTTTAAGATTTAAATTAACTGCTGATCACACATATCATAATATATGTAAATCGAGATATTGATCAAAAAGCATTTTTATTTTTTGTTTTTATAATAAATTTTATTCTGTCGGCACTTTTTGAAATTGGCCCTTTTGTGAAAAAAATTGCCGGCAAATTGGGTTACCTCAAAGTTGGAACCATATTTTGTCAATATGTCAGTTACACAATATTTATGATATGTGGTGTTTGTTTGAAACAAAAGTTAACATGCACTTTAATATATTAAGAAACAAATGTACACAAGTTTTCAGTGAACTGTTCCTGGCTAAGTCACTTAATCAAGCTTAAACAATGACTTTGTATACATGTATATTGATTGAATAAATTAGTAAACCAAAAAACTCAACATAGTCTCTTATCTGTGACGGATTTTTTAAATGGCATTATATGATTATTTTACTTATTTATGTTTAAAAATCAATAAAATAAACAAAATTAATATAACATTGTCGGCATTCAGCGAAATTTAATTAGGAAATTATGAAAATGGCACATGCTGGACATTGCCACAATCTTCTTTGAAATTATTTATGTATATGAAATGTCCAAGGTATACTCTTTTGTACGTGTATTGTTATTTAAAAACAAATAATGGAACGGGAACAACATTATTCTTATGAAAATGCAAATAGTTCTTTTTATCTTGAATACTGCAGTAATAAGTAATAGATAAATAGGAACAACGATTTATTTTTTGGCAAGAAACAAAACCTGTGGTATACATTCCCTTGAAAAAAATGTGTAAATCAGTGATTTATGTGTTTAGTCGGTTGAAAACAAAACTTTACGACAAAAGAAATGATTTCAGCTTTCAAATTGTGAACTTTCCATTTCTAAGCAGCAACATTCCAGCAGCACCTGTATACGGGGTATATATATCTCCCAATTGATACGATATTCCCGTGCTTGCATTTCCTATCATGATTTTCTTGATGGAAGGTTACTGCTCACAAGGAAGCTATTAAACCAAGAGTTCCAAATGGTGAAGTTGAAATCATCCCTTCGTAAATTTTACGGACGCCATCACGAGTTGGTTGACCGTTATGGAATAACCGTTTCACAAATGATATCGGATATGTTCCTTACGTCGTAACTACAACCCCCTTCCCTTTCATGAATGTGACCTACCGAATTACACTATTTACCGGATTTGTAATCACATAAGCAACACGACGGGTGCCACATGTGGAGCAGGATCTGCCTACCCTTCCGGAGCACCTGAGATCACCCCTAGTTTTTGATGGGGTTCGTGTTGTTTATTCTTTAGTTTTCTATGTTGTGTCATGTGTACTATTGTTTTTCTGTTTGTCTTTTTCATTTTTAGCCATGGCGTTGTCAGTTTGTTTTAGATTTATGAGTTTGACTGTCCCTTTGGTATCTTTCGTCCCTCCTTTAGGGAGGTGGACATTATGTTGGAAATTATCTGATCTATTTTATTTCTAGGTCAACGTCGTGTGGTGTCTAATACTAGGAGCTGTTATTATTTGCAATTCATTTACATGTATATATAGTAATTGCTTGATTATTATCTGCTTTATTTCCAGTGGTAAATATGTCATGCATGTTCAGATCCAAAAGAAATCAGCAGTTTATTATGGAACGCCGGAACTGTCTTATAGTGTAAATATTTAATGTGTTTTGTCGATTTGCTTTTACGTCCTGTCATTTCTTCTTTATGTTATGTGCAGATGCCTTTATTTCCTGACACGGCATCTCTTTATTATGTCAAATTAGTTTTTTGTTTGGTCAAACAATTGTATGATATGTCATTGCTAAACTTTGTTGTGTAAACTATCATTACATTATGCTGTAACTACTATATATTCTGTGAATACTTCGAAACTTTATGATCAACCACCTTTACACTCTCTCATATTTTATCTATGCTGTGCCTATTCTTCTATTCGTAAGTCAGTTGATAATTGCGTCCTGTCTTAAGTGTTATTGTTATGTCAAATGTTCTAGAGGTTTTGTTTTGATACACCTTTGTTCCATGTAAATCTCATGATATTATAGTCTTTTGGCGTTATGTTGTGTTTATACATATGTATCTCCAGTGAAAAACACAATACATCATGGTATAATTCATATACGTTTTGCCGAACAATTGATACTCTCTGTGAGCATTCATTACGTCATGTGCAAATGCCTTTTACATTATGTGCAAACAACTAATACGTTTTGTGCAAACCTCGTTTACCTTATGTGCAAACATCGTTCACCGTGTGTGCAAACATCGTTTACCTTATGTGCAAACAACTATTACGTTATGTGCAAATACCTATTAAGTTATGTATAAAAACTACATCATTATGTGCAAACACTATTACGTTATGTGCAAATACCGCTTACATTATGTGCAAACACCATTTAAGTTATGTGCAAATGCCTTTTACATTATGTCCAAACATCTATTACGTTATGTGCAAACACCTATTACATTATGTCCAAACACCTATTACGTTATGTGCAAACACCTATTACGTTCTGGTAAACGCTTTTTTGACACAGATTAAAACAAAACGCATAAATGATATGCATTTTGAAAATGAGGAAAATTAAAAGTTTGACCTTTCTAACAAACTGTGGATTTTTGTATTAATTATATTGATTGGTGTAAAAATGCTATATACATACAATGTATCTAGTTTTATGGGAAATTATTTTGCTCTACTTTAAGAGTGTGCGTTATGCATCCATGCTTTGAGAAATTGTTCACTTTACTTGTTGAAAATTGTTACTAATATACAGGTACGACTTTAGTTTTCAAGAGGTGCAACGGAAAAGAACAATACGATATAAAAAGGAAGATGTGGTACGAATGCCAATGTGACAACTCTTCACAACAGACCAGGGTGATTTGTTATTACCCTCCCAGTAGGGTTTTCATCTAGCGAGAAACGTGTTCTAGATTAATGCTACAAATGTAATGACGTCTCCCACGATTCATGTAGCAGCTAAGGAATCCTACAAAATGTTTAAGATTTTATTTTCGTTCATTTCCTTTAACAGATGTGAATATTATTCTGAATAACCTTCCTAAGACTTATTATTTCCTCCGTCCCTGACAAGACGTGTTGAGACGGGTAGGTGTCCTGAAAAGGGGTGGTCAGGTGACCCGCCCCTCTTATTTGACAATTTTTTTAAAAACTAACAGGGATGTTGGAAAAATTTGATCCGATTTTGGATCAGACAGGTAGAAGGGTGTAACATAAAGCTGCAATTTCTCAAAAAAAACTGTTCTTTTCATATTAAAAACTGCATTATCCTGTAATCGACAAAAATGACGCATACACATATTTTTTTTCTGAATAAAAGGGTTATCAGCCTTGTTTCACCTTCACTGGCCATACTCGAAATTAAATCTTGCAACTTGAAACTCAAGATAATGACTTTCATTTATCCGTATTTGGTCCGGTAACTTTTCGAAACGTGTCATCAAGAACGATACAAAAAATACATATTCTAGTAAATTGTAATTGTTTTATTCTATTATTTTTTTTTATAAGTGATTGCATATTGTTTATTTTGTTGTCTATAAGAATAAATAAATAATTTCGTTGCTAAAATGGTCATATATATATATTAAGAAACTACCCTTTCACAACGGGGGCACTTGTAAGCAGGGTACCCACAAATGCATCATAACATAATTTTCCCTTTGAATTTCAGGAAAAAACTGACTATCTATAAAAAAAAAAAGATGTGGTATGAATGCCAATGAGGCAATTCTCCACGAGAGACCAAATGTCAAAAAAATAAATAACAATAGATCTTCTTATGGCCTTTAACAAAAAAAACCATACCGCATAGTCATCTAATCTATTTATTTTTCTACCCCATTTAATTATTCACCAGTTTTAAATAAATGGTTACAGTTAAGTAATTCGCTTTTATCCTGCAATTAGCTAGTTATTGTATACAAATAACGGGTAAACAACATTGTTTTTGCGTTGTTTGTACATGTACAAATAAATTTTCCTGCTACCCGCTTCCATGTTGATCAATCGGTAATATGGATATTTCTTTCTGGGTAATAGTACATTTTGGGGTTTTCTCCGAGTCCGCGTTTCAATAATTGTAAAAATGAGAGACAATGGTTAAGATTTAAACAACTTATGCTCAAATACCAGGTGTAAATTGTAAACAATATATGTACATTGTCAGAAATATAAAATGTATTAGTTCTCGCTGCGAAACAGGAGAAAATTCGGTAAGCCTCGCTTTTCGTCCTGTTTCTAAAGCTCTTACAAAACAATTTCACGTTTACCGACAAGGTACATTTATAATCAATACATTATTCCACAGTTGTTGATATGAATTTATCTTTTTGTTCAATATTTCAACGAATATCGTCGTATAAATTAGAAACATCAACCTATTTTCCGAAAGGAGAGTCATAAATTCAATGAATATTATTGCGGGATATACGGTATACACGGTAAGCTTCGGTGCGTTTAGTTATGAACGCGAATGGTTCGATAAATATAGCTAAATACACAATTAAGCCAAATGTTCATAAAAGGGACTTGCTGCACATCATTATTTTGAGAAATCTTATTTTAAAAAATATAAAATTTCATACAAATATATTCTTTTGGATCTAAATGTTATCATTCTAAAATATGTTTTGACAGTTTCCGTTAAATATTGCCATTTTTAGATATATCGGTCCCCCTTTTCACGGCTACTGTTAAAGCGAGACGTTTTTTTTTTTATTAATAGCTAGCGAGGCATGAAGTTCATATGATTCAATCCAAATTATCCTCAAAGTGTGGAAACAATCTTGAATTGATGCAATCTTGTTCGCCTTGAAATCGACGTAACATATTTAGTCAAAATTCTTTAAAAAAAATCACCTATATAACGAAAAGAAAACTGTGACAGACTTTAACACGAAAGGAAATGCTTAAATTCTTCTGTAATTTTCCTGCTACTGATTATAAATTAAGAAAGTTAACTTGTCATGTTTTGTATTGTTGGAATTTCGGAACCCTCTTGTTCATCCGTTTAAAGCACCATGAAACAATTGCCAGCTAACTCCCAGTTTTCAAAAATCTTTAAATGTGCAGTATGTCATTGATACGATTAGAGTTCTCAAAATGAATCAAGATAAAATAAGGATAATCAGACATTTAAAAAAAATATAAAACCCTTGTTATGTTTTATTAATTTTTGAGAACATCTTTATGTTAAAGATATTAATCAAAGTACTGAAGTACTGAACATCGGATGACCGCAAGTTCTTGTGGACGACCACAAGCACTTGTCTCAGAAAACCAAATCACATCTCTTTACCTGAAAGTGACGTTAAAGTACAGATAATTTTTTTTTTTCTGTGCGTGGATGATAAATTCAACCTCATCGTAGAAGTGATACAAATCAGTAAACTCTGTTTTTTTTTGTTATACATTATTTTAATATTTGTAAATTACACTAACATGTATATATAGTTTTTATCCATTTGTATATCATTCTATTGCACTATATTAATTATAGTGCTGTGCAAGTGCATGGTGGACACTCTTCTGTAATAATTCGATTTTTCTGATAGATTGAATTTGAGTGGGCATTCATATTTTCCAGCAAAACATTCAATGTCCCACGTTATTGAGATATTCTTCCGCATGCGGTAACACACTTTTTCTGTACGTGTGTATAAATATTAAAGATTTTATACTTTATTTATGTTTCTAACGAGTTTAACGACATTTTCATATCATTAATTAATATTCAAAAAAATATATTTTTAGGAGTATCCATTTGAAATGAATTAAGTGATAAGGAATGTAATTTTGCACTGGATAATGTCCGCGTATTTATTATTATCATGTTTATAGATCGGTTACAATCTAAAAAAGAAGGTTACAAAATGGAAATTTAGTCGACAGCAATACACATGAATGCCCTCACGGTCATCTGATGTAAAATGAATAGAGAAGTTGTTCATTAAGATATCATTAGATAAACAAACACACGGACCTAATTTTTTTTTCTCTTGTTGTTTTCTCATTCAATGACCAGTGGCGGAACCAGAATTTTTGAAAATGATGGAGCTGCGTTTGTTGGTTCTATAAGCAGTTTGATTAAGAGGAGTCTCTGGACTCAGATTTGCCAAAACTCCCTTCTAATTCAAAAACAAATACAAGATAAGAGGTGGCGGGAATCTTTCTTCGTCCTCGGTCAATATAATCTGAATAGACGCATATATAATGTGTTGGCCTTGTCAAAAGTCTATAATTCATAAATGTAATTCGGTGCCTTCCAAAATCATATGTTATGATTATGTATGCACGATATGGCGACCTATGAAATGACCCGATTGGTGCAGATGAAAGAGAACATTACATAAATAAGGCCGTTAGTGCTCTCGTTTGAATTGTTTTACATAATCTTTTCGGGGCCTTTTATTGTTGACTTTGCTCATTGTTGAAGGCCGTACGGTGACCTAAAGTTGTAAATTTCTTTGTCATTTTGGTCTCTTGTGGAGAGTTGTGTCATTGGCAATAATACCACGTCTTCTTTTTTTATATCAACTTATTTTCCGTTCACATTTTCCGTTAAGAAATGAGGTTGCATTT
This sequence comes from Mytilus edulis, assembly GCA_019925275.1. Lineage (NCBI taxonomy): Eukaryota > Metazoa > Mollusca > Bivalvia > Mytilida > Mytilidae > Mytilus > Mytilus edulis. The sequence continues at coordinate 40,471,851 of CM034351.1, forward strand.
TGTTTTTTACACGTAGCTTTCGTTTTGCTTCGAATAACAGGGCAGAGCCTTTAGTTTCAGTCGATATACACGCCATCTTGAAATAATTACTTGTCACATATAAATTCTGTTTGTTTGCTTCATGATGTGGCCGATTTTCAGCAACAACTATTGGCTTAAATGAGATAAATAATTACAGACTGTTCTCTTCTTAGGATATTAAGCCATCAAATGCCGGAAAATTAACTATGTGTATTACATTTTAGATCAAATGTTATTAATTCATGGTCGTTTTATTATGCATATATTACACATTGAAATTGAAAATTGAAATATCAATCATTAATGCGTCTTTATTTGCATTGCTAATATGCAATATGCACAATTTGTTCGCTAAAAAATGTTCCTGTACAATGTTTTCAAAAATGCATTAAATGTATTTTATGACTTTTGTCAATCTAGGCACACCTTCAGAGAGACACACCTCGAGAATCGTGTCTATATATTTGTAAATATTTTAATTTTCAACAAGTAAAGTGAAGAAAATATAAAAAAAAATGGATGTATAACGCACACTCTTTAAGTAGAACAAAAAACTTAATATTTATATAACATTTTTATGTCAATCAATATATAAAAATACTACATTTCCAATACTAAATCAACAACCCGATGCACATATATTACCTTCAGTTCACATTCAGCATCTAATGGATATTACCTTGAAAAGAATACAGCGAAGTAGTTCAGAGCTTTTTAGAAAGCTAAACCTTATAATTTTCTTAATTTTCAAAGTGTATATCCCTGATGCGTTTTGTTTTAATCTGTGTCAAAAAAGCGTTTACCAGAACGTAATAGGTGTTTGCACATAACGTAATTGGTGTTTGGACATAATGTAAAAGGCATTTGCACATAACTTAAATGGTGTTTGCACATAATGTAAGCGGTATTTGCACATAACGTAATAGTGTTTGCACATAATGATGTAGTTTTTATACATAACTTAATAGGTATTTGCACATAACGTAATAGTTGTTTGCACATAAGGTAAACGATGTTTGCACACACGGTGAACGATGTTTGCACATAAGGTAAACGAGGTTTGCACAAAACGTATTAGTTGTTTGCACATAATGTAAAAGGCATTTGCACATGACGTAATGAATGCTCATAGAGAGTATCAATTGTTCGGCAAAACGTATATGAATTATACCATGATGTATTTTGTTTTTCACTGGACAAATGCTGGAGATACATATGTATAAACACAACATAACGCCAAAAGACTATAATATCATGAGATTTACATGGAACAAAGGTGTATCAAAACAAAACCTCTAGAACATTTGACATAACAATAACACTTAAGACAGGACGCAATATTTAACTGACTTACGTAAAAGAAGAATAGACAGAACATAGATAAAATATGAGAGAATGTAAAGGGGGTTGATCATAAAGTTTCGAAGTATCCACAGAATATATAGTAGTAAAATCATGATCTAATGCCTATTGTACACAACAAACTTTAGCAATGACAAATCATACTACTGTTTGACCAAACAAATAACTATTTTGACATAACACAGAGATGCCGTGTCATGAAATACAGACATTTACACATAACATAAAGAAGACACGACAGGACGTAAAGACAAAGCGACAGAACACATTAAATATTTACACTATAAGACAGTTCCGGCGTTCCATAGTTTATACAATATGTAGATTATGCAATAAAGACTATACATGGGTGTTGACGACCAATTGGAGTATCACTGGAAATTATGAGTATATTGGATGTTGACCGTAATTTAGCCTTATAACAGAGCACAACTCACAAATGACTCAGTTTGCAGAAAGCGATGCATTCATTCGAGACGCATTCGAAAATATGCATGGTGTAGAGATCAAATAAACAATAATTTCTTTACATTAAAAGATGCATTGAAAAAACACATTATGATTGCCCGCGAGGCAGCAAGCTGAACTTTCATAAAATATTATATAGAAATACAGTTTTCAATTTTTATAACACGTCAATAAGTTACTCTTTTCACTTTATTGTTTCGTCGCTTATTAATTTAAAACCGAAGATTAAAAAAAAAAAATACATGTGGCTTTTATTTATAAAGGAGCAGGTCAGATGATTCTTTTCTGTCACCACCGAATCAGGTCTATATCCTTCCATTCTCTCCTCTCTTTCACTTTTTTTCACTGGGGTAAATGTGATATCCGTTACTGCAGCTACGTATATATCAAAAGATGGCTGATGATGTTTCTGGTCAATATTTCTTTTGTCAATTTTGTAATAATAATGTATTATTCTTCGGTATTGTGTCTTTTTAACGTATTACTAAATTTGAAACTGAGATAGAAAGCGGTATTTTTTCATAACCGCTAAATGGAGAAAACAGGCATCTAAAATGTTTTGATGATATAGGTAACTGTGGTAATTAAGTTGTCAATGATATACGTAACTGTAAATATAGATATTCGAAACTGATTTTATTTCTAAACAATTCAGTCGGGTTTGCAATGCAGTCTCAGGTTATCAAAAGTGTAATAAATATGAATCTGAATTGTTCTTTGACGTCTTAACAATAATTCTGTAAAAATATATTGATCAGCCTTGATAATTAAGAACGTACAGTCCTCTAGCAAATGAAAAAAACAATCTAAATCTCAAACACACCAAACGAATTGATTACAACTGTCATATTCTCGATTTGGTTCTAGAATGTCGTTAAATAGAAAATAAACCTGGTTGTATAGCTAGCTAAGCCTCTCACTAATATGGGAGTCATATAGAATTCCATTATATTAACAATAATTCATGAGCTAAGCAAACCGACACAATAGGTAAAAATATCGACATTTGGGGTACACAGTCAACATTGTTTTGTAATCTTAATCACTATTAAACATAATTAAAATCTAGTTCAACAAAGAAACACAATATGGCATAAAAAAACTCTATAGATAAAGTTCATTAGACAGATTTAAAGGCAAGAGTAAAAATGATCATAGCACCGTTACACAATGGTGGTATGTATGAATACTGAGCCACGAGAAAAAATAATCAAACAATAACATTAAAGTGTACTGGCCGGACCAGCGAGTGTAACCAAGATGACTGGGTTTAAGTAAAGAAAAAAATCAGGAGCTGACTTTTATTTCACTACCAATCCAAAATGGTGAAAAACTGAAAATACAAATATAATATAAAACGCGCGTCTGGCGTACTAAATTATAATCCTGGTACCTTTGATAACTATTTACACCACTGGGTCGATGCCGTATTTTGGCACAACTTTTTTTTGAGTTTTGGATCCTCAATGCTCTTCAACTTTGTACTTATTTGGATTTATAAATATTTTGATATGAGCGTCACTGATGAGTCTTATGTAGACGAAACGCGCGTCTGGCGAACTAAATTATAATTCTGGTACCTTTGATAACTATTATACAATTTTACAACTTATTCAATGATAATAAAAGTCCATTAAAAGTACGGAAAAACAGTTCGTAGATATATAAAGCTGTAAATATTCTTTATGATAATAGATAGATGAATATTCTTGCACACGTCGGGTTCTGTCTGAATTAAATTGTGTAATCGCAGATACGAACAGGTTGAACGGTTACGGTTCATGTGGATCCTTTGGATAAAATGGTCGTATTTTCCACCTCAAAATTTACTCTGAGTACAGACAAACCTGCGCATCTGTAAAATTATCAAGGCATAGCATGCCCTATATAAATAAATTTCAAATGTGTTTCATGCTTTAGAAAAATAAAAAATTACCAGGATTTTGCAGTGCACTTTTTGTTAATTCCTCCAGAAAGTGCCAAAATAAACTAAGTTGAGAAACAGGTTTGAGAACTTCCCCACAGGTAATAATTGACGTGAACGGTATTGATTGACATGGGCAATAGATGGACAATAGATACCTGACAATAATTGGTGATTTAAACTGTGTACTGAGGAGACCATATCAAAGAAAACTCAATTGTTTGTTAATATTATCATCTTCTGTAGGGAAGAAAAAAGTGCACGGCAATGTTCTAAATCATACAATGCATTTGAATTCTATTTATCTAGGGCATGATATGCCTTAAAACGTTTCTAGATACACAGGTTTGTCTGTACTCGGAGTAAATTTTAAAATGAAATTATGGCCGTTTTAGCAATAGGGTCCATATGAACCTTAAATATTCATAGTTTCTTTATAACATAGGAAAATATATTAAAACAGTTCATCGGTAAGGATAAGACATAATTTGTAATTTTTTAAATGTAACTCATGCTGTGGTTAGCCACGAATCGTTCCTTTGGACAACGTGTCCGATGAATGTTCCTTGCAGTTGTGCACACGGCCTGCTGAGCAGTTTTCGTCACTCAGAAGAGAGGGGAAAGTAACACGGATTCCTATACTGTCCTGTATAAAACTTCTAAAACTGGAACATATAAATCGATGTACGCAATGAAACATTAACAATATAAAATGATGATCACATGAAGAACAAATGATGAATGAGTTCCAGAACATAGGGTAAAGGTTATTAATATACAAAGTAAAAACAAGATAGCACAATATCACGTTTTTAAGATGATATAAAGCAAGTACCTAAACACTACATTTCACGACGCCCAAGAATGACTGGGGATTGGAAATATGGTCTCCATTGGTCTACCTCCCCAAAAACCATAGCCTGAGTGGGCGTCCGTTTTGCTGTGTGGGATACACAAGGACGCATCCAAGTCTGGTTAGAACGGGAACGTTAAAAGAAAATCCCTTGTCCAGAGCATACGTGCTTGAGACCAGGATCCTGTTATGAGCCCCCATAGTCCTTCCCCTTAAGCTTTTTAGCTTATTATCATAAATCTCAGATTTTTTTTATATATATCACTTATTTGTACAATATATATACTAATATGCCATGTTTTTACTCTGTCAACGAGTTTACTATCAACGTGAATCTCGACTATAGAGCGAAGCGAAAGGTTGCCAACTTCGTTTCAAGAAATTGAGGCAACGGTCAGGAAAAGTTGTTTTAAAATGTAATAAAATTTCACTAACCGGTTAAATAAACGAGTCCTAGCTTTGAATATGTATAACCCGATGTAATATAATACCGTTTCAACACTTTTATTTCATTTTTTTCGCAAGTGATGTTGCTTTTTTTTCTCCATTCAACTTCGATCAACGAAAGTAACAATGCAACGACAACTGTGTGGTCTTGAGCTCAAGAAGGATAACTCCACATGTAACCGCGGGAAATTAGATGAGTTCCGGGGTAGAAAAAGTAAGAGATTTTCGAAAATGTGTACATTCGAAATTCTCGTATGTGTTCTTTCCCTACACACACCCCGGAACCTATCTAATTTCCCACGGCAACCTTTCGCTTTGCTCTATAGTCGAGATTCACGTTGATAATAAACATGCATATTTAGAGTAAAACATATGGTATATTAGTATATATATGGTACAAATAAGTGATATATATTTAAAATCTGAGATTTATGATAATAAGCTAATAAGCTTAAAGGGGGGGACTTTGGGGGCTCATAACAGGACCCTGTCCTCTAGCACCTGTGGTCTAGAGAAAATTCCGTGCTCTTTGTACTTTAATAACCATTTGTAACAACTCTTTGAGGGGTCAATAGGTGGCATGTGGCAATGTCAAATTTCCGTCTCTATCTAATGCAATTTGCAATCACTTTTCCATGGCAATCCAAATTCGACTTTCATTCAGGACGGCCTTTAATATAAGACCTACGTGCTGTATCGAAGTTTATTTTGTCTCGTTCTGAACATATATAAAAATAGAAGATGTGGGATGAGATAACTCTCGACAAGAGACCAAATGACATACAAATTAACATATATAGGTCACCGTACGGCCTTTTAACAATGAGCAATGCCCATACCGCATAGTCTTCTATAAAAGGCCTCGAAAAGACAAATGTGAAACAATCCAAACAAGTCAAGTAATTAACTTAATTAGCTAGGTGGAAAAAAAAGAAAACGAGAAACAAATATGTTACACAGCAACAAACGACAACCACAGAATTACAAGCTCCTGAAATGGGTCATTCCTAGGCAAAATCAGAATGTGGCGAGGTTAAACATTTTAGTTGGCGTCCAATCCCCCCTAACCTCGGACAGTGGTGTAGCAGGCTAAAATAAGAGCAGACTAAAAAATCAGTTGAAAAAGCTAAACTTATCAGGTGGATACAAATAAAAAATAATTTTTACACAAACAAAGTGGATGTGGGAGGGTATTTATACATCACAACAACAAACAGATACTAAATACAGATCTGAGAGTAATAGCAAGTACAGAAAGTTAGTTCAAAGGCAATAATCATGCATATAAGACCAAGTTATCAGTTATTACACATCCAATATCCATAAAAGTTAGTATGAAGACGTCATAAACAGTGGAATTTCTCTAATGTTTTAATAACATTGTGGGCATAATGTTTTATTCATTCCGATGATTTCTAACATTTGGGCGAATTTACGATAGTTTTATTTAAAAAAAAATGATGGTTCGAACTATTAAATCGAGGAAAATAAACGAAACAGAAACAACAAACATCAAAAGTTACGGAAATCCTTTTCGAAACGTTTATTACTGTTACGGATGTCAGTCTATTCAGTAACTCATATCCTCGTGATTTTTTTAGAACGCAGTAATGTTAAGGCAGTTCTCCATAAGTTTTCAACGATTCTATCGCAATCTAATTGTGACGTCATGTAGTCGTTTCTATTGGTTGTCAGCACATTTATTCTTACACTCAACGTCATTTCAAAGCTTGAAAAGGCATCAAAACAAGCAAGTGCGTGTCAGCTGTTTATGAGTTTTTCATACGATTTGATGATGTTCCTGACGGAAAACATGACTCGGGTATCCAACTGTAAGTACAATATGACTTATCTTATGTTTGTTTTCATACGATGTGTTAAATTCGCGAAACGTTAGGTGTTGTTTCTTTTTCTATACAAAAAAGGGGGAGGTATTATCGAATTCCAACTTGACCATGTTTATTTTATAATCTGACCGCGTGATCACTATGAAATGTTCGTTTTTTAAGTCGAAAATAAATCTGGATTCGGGCATATAACACTATTTGTTATTTGTAGTGTTCTTTATTTACTTACAATAAATTGCCATTTGATTTCAGAAAAAATCAATTAAATATTTACATAAATTTACTGATTGATTGTCTAATCAGACTGACAAGTATCATTAGACAAACCTAAATTTGTATTTATTTCATTGGTACTTTATTTCATGGAAAATAGTATAGAAATAAAAATGTGGGGGTATTTTTCAAATGAAAAGTTATGAATAATCAATTTTAAATATTGATGTATAATAAAAAAAAGTTCAAATATATTGTATGACAAACTTCATTGTTTATAAATCTTTGTCAAAATAACTATAACTTTCATTCAGGAGAAAGTGCATGGAGGATACATAATTGCTTTTTTCACAAATGTGTCAATCATTTATTTCTCTATAATTATCCAGTATCAGGCTATATAGTTTTAAGTGTGTGCACATTATATAAATGTAGCTAGCTAGCAAGTACAAAGTATTCATACTTTAAGGAAAAATGCCTTAGTTGTATCCTATATCATATCATAGCATGAATAAGAAAATATATATATAAAAAAGGTGTAAAAAAGATAGCCTTGTAATATAAAAGGTATAGATCTTTAATCATTTATTTGATTGATCAAGATTGTTTGGATAAATTATCTGATTTAATTTTGGCATATCAAGTTTTTCAATTATTCATGTGTTCTCTGTTTTCTTTAATACAGGATGTGACCAGACTGTGCTGTACTTCGAAATTAATTTGTCATCAATTGGAATTGACTTAAAACAGGTAAATTTCAGTATAAAAAAAGAAGATGAGGTGTGATTACCAATCATGATTAAATAATGATAGTTTTTACATTTGTACTACAAAATGTATTCTGTTTTATAAATTTATCAGTAGTTAAACTCTAGTTTTATTATCATTTCAAACTTAATTTGAAATCTATAATTTCATTTAATGAACTGTTTACATTAATGAATATTAATTTGAATATTGTACTAAATTTTGAATTTATAGAAATTCTAATTGAACAAAATGCATCTCTTTAATTATATAACTTCAAGCTCATGCTCATTGCTGTCATTATATCTACATGTCAGATAACAATAACACTTTTTAAAATATGATCAGCTAATTTTTTAAGAAACTTTAAAACAATCAAGACTTTTAATAATTTAGAGCTGCACATTATTAAATTTTACAAACAGTTTCATTACACATGTATGACATATATTTTCTTGGGTCCTGATTTCACAAGTCTTGTTGTCAGGATGAATTCCTGATAGTGTGTTTTGAACAAGCCTTTATGATGAAGGTGATCACAATCTTTGGAGAAGTTATAATGATTATAGTATATTTATATATTAGTTAAAATATTCCAATGTATTTGAAACATCTACAATGTACATGACTTGTGTGAAATTTTGTGTTTAATTATGGTGGTTGACTTTTCATTATTATATTTCAGATCAAATGAATATATCCAAACTGTGATAAAGTGACCTATATATTTAAACTAGATACATACATAGCTTTTATGATGTCAACTGGATAAACCCTAAAAAGGAAGGATTGATTCCAAAATATTCATCACAACTCATGTGTTATTTTTACTTCAAAATTGCTTTGAGAATAAACAGTGATAAATCAATGTGAATATAAAAGGAAATTTCAATGTTATTCGTGTACTACAAGGATTCAGTGATTAAAATAAATGTGTAGGAAATCATTCATTATTAAGGAGGTAGGAAGTATACATTATTGCTTCTAGGATATTACACTGTTTTATTGGAAATCTTTATCAACAGTTTGACAGACCTGTGACATTCTTTGTCTATGACATTTAGTAAAACTACAAATGTATTTTATTCAAACTTTAATGTAATTTTCTTTACTTTTAGCAATAAAAATGAAAAATGAAAGTGTTCTTATTTCCAATTCTTTATACAGATAGACCAAAATAGTTCCTGAGTAGAACCACTATTACTCCTATAATGCTGATTTTGAACTTATACCTATATATCAAAATGGTTCTCAGTTGAGCATGATATTAAATTACATATATATGACTGAGCAAACACCTCTCAAGCTGAATATTATAACAGAAGTATAAAGCAAGGGGAAAGACTAATATTATTAATATAGGGCCCAACTAATGCAAAATATGAAAGATAAGTATAAGCATTATGGATATTTGCAATTAAAATATTTAGTGGCAAAGTCAGAAGCCTAAACAAGCCTTGGCTACTAGTGCCCTGCTTGTTTATGTATTTGCTCAATAATGTACCTAAAGTAGACCATTTGAATATATAGCTAATTGCAAATCAATGGGTCATTCTTTGATGATCTAGGGACAACATGACATTATTAGAATAACAATGCAACAAGTACAACAGAATAAACTCAACATTTATCTGAGCAAGAATTTATGATTCATGTATCAGAGTCTGAAAGGGATAATTATGAACAATACTCACTGCACAAAAATAAAAAGGGAATATAGTGCTGATTAGTGTCTGTCTAATGTTGTGATTATCAGGCAAAACAGTAAATAACAGAAAAGGTTAGACATTAAAAAAATACAGTTTGTAATAAATGAAGGCCCCCTCAAGCATTCCTAGACTCATATTTATCTTTATAGAATGCACTGCATTAATGGGTGTTGTTCAATTACCTATCATTATAATTGCTTATATCCACAATATTTGAATATCTTATCTGGATACATGTATAGTTGTCAACATGAATGGTCAATGCCAATGGAAATCTGACCACATCGTCTTATTTTTATATTTGCATATCGATAAAAGAATGACTGCAACTGCATACAATAAATTTCATAAATTAGCAGTGCCTTATTTACAGTGCAAGATATGAAAACGAACATTTCAAAAATCGCTGATGAAATATGTTGTTCTCCGGACCCTCCCCCTTTTTTCCAACTATATTATTTATCCAACTGTACTGAAAACACAAACAAATACAAAGTAACTGTAAGGTGAGAGTATTTATAAAAAAATGAAAACATATCATACGGACAGAAAAACAAGCTTAATTTTGATTATTAGAAGGAAAATCAGCGTTCTCTGTTAACAAAGGGGAGTAACTCGTTTGAAACATTGAAAGTCAATGGAGCGTTTTAATATCGACGATTTAACTGAAATTCTGAAGAGTCGGTTATAAAAACAAGTAGAACAAGGGCATACTGGCCACTAAGGTCGATATTTTTTGGTTTCCCAGAAAGAGAATTTGAAATTACACTTCGCTAACATATGGCAAAGAATACAGATATTATAAGTAGTGATAAAAATGTGTCCGAAACTCCGAAAAAGCTCCAAATGTGAAATGATTGGACTTTGAAGTTGGTTTTATATGCATTTTCTTTAAAAACAACACTTTGCCATGATTTTTTAATTAACATTAGATCGTAAGCTACCAAAAGGTGTCTTAAACTTTAAATTTAAACATCCGCATGCCCTTGTTCTACTACGATTTATTTGTCAGTATTTTACTTTCTATTTAGGGTGGTCACGTGACCTTTTCCTTTGGTCTAAAAATAGATTTGTATTTTTTTATTCAAAATCTACATCTATTGTCTTTAAACACACCGACTATACTATGATTGGGGACAACTATTTATTTACCGGACACTGAATTTGAAAACACTGCAATTTTGTATCTTTTCATGTGGTGAACAACCTTAACATCACTGCGAAATGATGATTTCTCCATTTAGCGGTTGAACTATGAAAGAAGCTTTGTATTTCAGTGTAAAACTTAGTAATATTTTAAATAGACACGAAATACCGAAAATTTATACAGAATTATCACAGAATTGACAAAAGAAATATTGACTATAAACATCGTCTGCCATCATTGGATATACATAACTGCAGTTACGGACATCTTATTTACACTAGTGATACAGGTTAATATACGATTAAATTGACACACATGTTATTTAAAACATACAAAATTGCGATATCTATGTTTTGATACCATACCAACATTTAAACTCTGACTTGTCAACCTCAGCGTCGGGTATGTATCATTTCGTTTTATGACTAATCAAGCATAATGAAAAGACCAGAGGGGTCATGCGTCAGAACAGAGAATATATAACAAGATACTCTGTATTTTTATTGATATAACAGCTGTAGAACTCTGATAAACATGATAAACGAAAAACACTTGATATATGACATGTATGAAACTTTGGAGAAAGATTTCAAATCTTTCAACATTCATTTACACAATTTAACAGAATGATAGATGGTATACATTCGAATAAGTTTCAATAGAAGAATTATGACTATAATGTAATCTATCAAGGATGAATGTGTCTATTCGTTTAGAATTACACTTGGTCGTATAACTCCATGTGTATTATCTGTTATTGTTAACATCTTCTGGGTTTTTTTTATACTTTCTGGTTGTTGTCTCTTTGACATTCCCCATTTCCATTCTCAATTTTATTTGTTTTTTAACGTTCCTGAACAAGTTAAATCCATAAAATTTCTTTAGAAGCCCAAAATGTATATAGTATTATTTTCGTATTTATTAACAGCAGAAAATTCAAACATTAAAGTAGGAGAGAAATTTTAGTATCTCCGATGAATATAAAGGAACTGGAACATATTTCACTGTAGATTTATAAGTATACCCTGATGGTGCATCAGTTTAAATATCTCCAAAATAATTTATATATAAAACCATAAATAGTAATTTTAATAAAGGCACAGCCAAAAATAAAAAAAAGTTAACTTGTCCACAAAAAGAAAGAAAAATGACGAAAATTGTATTCACTAAATACTGAAAAAATGTGCATGCATACGATATCTATAACTAAAAGTAATAAAACCTGAATATGCATTTCAAAATGCAGTGGCGGTTTCAAGGAGTGTAAAAGTATTGCGCATTCTTCAAATCAGACGTTATATACATTGTATCAGGTTTCCCATGATATAGTTAAATTCATCATCTTGCTACGCTTATTGATGTACATTTTGGCTCGTTGTAGATCTGGATTTATATCCCTGTTTTGCCAAAAAAAGATTGATATCGACATTTAAGGACAAACACTCCAAGTAGTCGACTGGTTAGTTCAATTATGTTGACTTATTTCTGGATTCTTAACCATATGATATATTTGTCTAGGATACAATTTCAAGTTTGATATAGCCAAAATTCGACCCTTCTACTTGTCTTGAATATTTTCTTCGTGTCGCTTATAAGTTTGAATAGATAATTGTTTGTATAGACTGTCTCTTTTATAATGTGTTTTGCTTGAAGGTTTTTTTTCGTTTACTAGTAAAAACAAAATAAGCTGCGAAATTTCAAAGAATGAAAATTCTGAGGCAATAACCATCCAATGGGGATGTTCAATTTATCTGAAAATCTTAATGTGAGGACCTTAACCAGCTGATCATTTCATCCTGTCAGTTTAACTACTTTATTTTAAAAGATATCAGAAAAAATCCGTACAGACCTTGCATACAAAAATTCTGGTTTGCTTATTGTAAAATACTGGAATAAGTTTAAAAAATTAAAAAAAAAACATCGAAAGATATATAGATAGGTCCACACAGATTTATTTCCAATACAACCCTATCATACTTGTTAACATGTATTTGAAGTTAAAAATTCGCGGTTTTTATCACTTTCTGAAATAGTCACATGACTAATGACCTTCCTTGAAAACTCGAGTTGGTAAACCAGACGGGAATGTATATCTAAGAGTAAAAGGTAATCTAATTAAGGATTTATATGATATTTCCACGATAAATTCTTTCGTTTGTTACTTTTTTTAATTCTCCCTAATAAATAAATGACTTAAACATGTTAAATACGTGAAATGTGTAGAATGATATATTTAACTTTCGTTTTGGACTTGCATATTATCCATATTTATCTTCATTTATGTTATGTCCCAATTCTAGGACAAGTTATTGTTTTCGTCCATAATATTTTCATTTTTTACCCGGAATTTAATCTGTATAGTATTACCAATTATTTGAACTACATATAGACACGTTTACGAAATCATTCAATTAGCAGGTTCAGGAAATAGAACTTTATCTTGTATATGTATCATTGATTTATATCAAAACACAGGTAAACGTTCATATATATTTACACCAACTGTAAAACAAAACAAAAACACGTACATATAATCAATTAACATATTCTTTTGTTTCAATGTTTTTAATTGTTTTAAAATCTAATAGCTTAAAAAAATGCAAGGAACCGTAACTCTCTATCTTTATTGTGTACAAATACAAAAAGTACATATATATATTATAAGCGTGAATAATATAAAATATAACAACTAATTTTATAACACTCATTAGTGTGTTAAAGTTACATTCTTAGGCACTTAAATAATTTAATTTAGTAACTGCATCAATTTATTTACAAACTGATCCACGCCTAGATAGATTGAATGTTGATTGTTGCTATTTTTAGACATTATATATATATATATATAGTTCCAATACAGGTTGTAGTGTATTCTCCTTTTTGTGATAAAACAAAAAAGAAAGTAAGAGATTTTAATGCATAAACATAATGCCCAATTAATTCATTTATTTATTTGTCTACTTTACCAGAACTTTTATCATCATTATATTTATTTGTAATTGATTAACAATGCTTTAATTAATATTATCAAACACACACTTTCAATCAAATGATCGATGAATATAGCTATTTGTATTAGACTGAAATCAAGATTAATCATTTTTAGTTGCCGACAAAATAACTTTTGAAACCCATCAATACCGAACTTTATAGCAAATCTGAACTTAATCTTTAAACGAAATTTCTAAGGAAAACGAGGTTTTTGAATTTGGGATGTGGGGTGGGCGGGGTTGCGGCCGCAAACAATGTCCGTTCAATAACATGAAAACGATTTTTTTTTTCAAATTTTGAAATTTATGTTGTTTTCTGTGACTAATGAAGGTCAAGTTTAGTTTTCACCAAGTTAACTTTTCTCATTGTTGAGTAACAGCCCTTTTCCTTAAATATTTTTTTTATGAATTACTCAATTTCTGTACAAAGGGAAATAACTAAAAAAAACTATTTTCCAAAGATATTGTGTTAATGTAAATTCTTTGGTAAATTGTTTGAAGAATTTTATGTTAGGTTTGTTTGTTATTCTGTACAAACTAATTTTCTGAATGCTATACAAATAACAACAATTGATGACGTGAACTCCTTTGATAAGATAATAATATATTTAAATTAAAGGATATATATCATTACATTACAATGTGTAGATAAAGTTGTTGACATTAATAGATAAGTTGCAGATCTATATTAGTTTGTGACAAATGAAATATTTGAAACTATTAAATAAATGGATTATAATTTGAAAATTGATGTACATTGTGTAACATTTTATCTAATTTTGTAGAACTATATTTAATTTCTGTTCAAGTGGAAATAACTCAAAGTTATTCCATGAACTAGTAAACATAACATAAGTTTTTGGATTGAGGTCAATTAATTAGAGTCGTTTGTTGTCCAAATTAATTTTGTAAGTCATGTGTGTAATGAAGGTATATGTCACAGTTAATATGTGATAGTTTATCTTGGTTGTGAATGTTAATGTTCAATGTTTACATGATCCTGTTTGGGGTTCAGATTAGCTAATATAATTTTCATTATTAATTAGATAATAATCAATCTAAATATCCAATCATAATCCAAAATCAGAGCGGTTTTAAGCTGAAATGTTGTGTCCATACTTGCACAACTGGGTTAGACCTCTACAGGGAAATCGAGTTTGTTGTCAATCGACAGACTCTTGTTATATATATATTTCGATTATCTGTAATAAAAAGTTTAACCACTGTGTCTAAACCACACCGGCAAAAAATGTTTGGACTCGATGGTATCTAATATCCGGCCGGTGACGGAACATTAATAGACATAGAAGAATGTAGGTTTCTATTTATTTATTTGCTATTTTATGATATCAAAGAACATGTATACATATATAAATATTTTCTATTGTGAGGTGTTATATTTTCTACAACAATTCTATATTATAGGAGAAATAATTAAAAATGCATGTCAAAATGACGAATTGAGTGAATCTTGCCTCGAATTTGTTAAATATCTCGTTAAATTGTTCACATTGTACGTTAAGAAAGTTGTGAAAAGAAAGACATTGACACGGAGATTGCAAAACTAGCCACTGTGAGCACCTTGAAACTTGTATTTCTGTGTTTGGAATGAAAGAAATGGGTCATGTCAAAATGAAAGAGGCCGGTTTGGTCAATGTGTATAACCCGTTTTGTCCTAGATTTCTCAAGGTAGAACCCGGTTTTGTCAAAGAAAACAATCCATAATGTATAACAAAATTGAACTTCGGCGTTTTAAAGGAGTCTGGTGACTCTATGGAAAATGATTTCTTTGACAGGACAGCTTATTGATTATTTGAATCTGTAAACACTTGAATTCCTACTTGATCATGTTTATTGGAACTAAAAAAAAAAGAAAAATGTTTTTAAAAAAAATATCTTAACTGCCAAATTTATAGAAATGAAGGTTATAGATTTAAGTTCTCTATACGTAAAAATTTGTAAATGTAAGTGATCAAACTTGAAATTACAGTTTACGGTCTTAACAATTTAACACGCACATTTGATATGTGAATTTCTTGCACATGGATAGTTATCTTTATAAGTAATCCAATCGCATCGCGCAAATGTAGAACACATTCGTGCATATGACTCCCCGCTACCAAGGGGTGTAATCTTTCTTAAAAAGTCTAGAAAGTCCCTGTTTAAAATAGATCTTCTTAAGGCTAAGTGTTTATTATCAGACCTGATAAGAAGACAAATGTATTTGAGATGATTTTACATGTTTTAATGCTGGTGGACTGTTAGTCCCCAAGGGTATCACCAGCCTAGTAGCCAGTTCTCCGGTACTGGCATGAAAATACGGATTTGTTTGTGTTATTAAATTTGCTGTTACAAAATGTTAAAAATTATTATAAATTAAGGAATGTATCTCCCTCATGCAAAGCTATGATTCCTTTCAAGGATTTGGCTATACTTTTTGGAACTTTTGGACTATAGCTCTTCATCTTTTATATAAGCTTTGGATTTTACATATTTTGGCCACGAGCATCACTGAAGAGACATGTATTGTCGAAATGCGCATCTGGTGCAGAAAAATTGGTATCGTTAATGTTACTACTACCACTTGGTCGATGCCTCTGCTGGTGAACTGTTAGTCCCCGAGGGTATCACCAGCCCAGTAACCAGTTGTCCGGAACTGGCATGAAAATACGGATTTTTTTGTGTTATTAAATTTGCTGTTACAAAATGTTAAAAACTATTATAAATTAAGAAATGTATCTCCCTCACGCAAAGCTCTGATTCCTTTCACGGATTTGGCTATACTTTTTGGAACTTTTGGATTATAGCTCTTCATCTTTTATATAAGCTTTGAATTTTACATATTTTGGCCACGAGCATCACTGAAGAGACATGTATTGTCGAAATGCGCATCTGGTGCAGAAAAATTGGTACCGTTAATGTTACTACTATCACTTGGTCGATGCCTCTGCTGGTGGGCTGTTAGTCCCCGAGGGTATCACCAGCCCAGTAGCCAGTTCTCCGGTACTGGCATGAAAATACGGATTTTTTTGTGTTATTAAATTTGCTGTTACACAATGTTAAAAATTATTATAAATTTAGGAATGTATCTCCCTCATGCAAAGCTCTGATTCCTTTCACGGATTTGGTTATACTTTTTGGAACTTTTGGATTATAGCTCTTCATCTTTTATATAAGCTTTGGATTTTACATATTTTGGCCACGATCATCACTGAAGAGACATGTATTGTCGAAATGCGCATCTGGTGCAGAAAAATTGGTATCGTTAATGTTACTACTACCACTTGGTCGATGCCTCTGCTGGTGAACTGTTAGTCCCCGAGGGTATCACCAGCCTAGTAACCAGTTGTCCGGAACTGGCATGAAAATACGGATTTTTTTGTGTTATTAAATTTGCTGTTACAAAATGTTAAAAACTATTATAAATTAAGAAATGTATCTCCCTCACGCAAAGCTCTGATTCCTTTCACGGATTTGGCTATACTTTTTGGAACTTTTGGATTATAGCTCTTCATCTTTTATATAAGCTTTGAATTTTACATATTTTGGCCACGAGCATCACTGAAGAGACATGTATTGTCGAAATGCGCATCTGGTGCAGAAAAATTGGTACCGTTAATGTTATTACTATCACTTGGTCGATGCCTCTGCTGGTGGGCTGTTAGTCCCCGAGGGTATCACCAGCCCAGTAGCCAGTTCTCCGGTACTGGCATGAAAATACGGATTTTTTTGTGTTATTAAATTTGCTGTTACACAATGTTAAAAATTATTATAAATTTAGGAATGTATCTCCCTCATGCAAAGCTCTGATTCCTTTCACGGATTTGGTTATACTTTTTGGAACTTTTGGATTATAGCTCTTCATCTTTTATATAAGCTTTGGATTTTACATATTTTGGCCACGATCATCACTGAAGAGACATGTATTGTCGAAATGCGCATCTGATGCAGAAAAGTTGGTACCGTTAATGTTATTATGCTAATACAAAAATCATTAAAAAAAAAAAAAAAATATATTTTAAGGCTATCACAGGTGGGGTGGGGAGTGCGACCTATACGCTGCCTGAATTCTTCACAAATGTTAAATAACTAAATCGTATACCAAATTAGAATTTTATAAGAAATAAGAAAACAGCGACACCCACGAAATTGGATGTATGTTAGAAGGATTATCATGTTTAGTTTAAAAATTCACATTGATATTTTAGAATCATCGAAATACGAGACCAATGGATGCAAATTCGTGGTGGCTTGAACTATTTTGTATGAGGCTTCATATGTCAGGAGTGAGAAGGCCTGGCTGCAACAAACTTCGCACAAAGATCTTTTATTTTACGATGTTTCTATCTGTCAAATGACCATTGCCCTTGACCTCATTTTATAGTTTAGCGATTTCCTATCAAAATGAATAGCTGTGAATGTCACACTGATAAGGGAGCAACCATTTAACTTCAAAGGGGGAAGGGGGTGGTTAATGGTTTTTTTTCGTTAGAACATAAATCACAAACAGATTTATTTAGTTTCTTCGACGCTATCAATCAGATTCTTTCTTTAATATAAAACATTATTAGTTAAAGGGGAAATCTGCTTGACCAGAATATTTTTTGTTCATCAATGCAAATTGTGGATCGGAATATTTTTTTTTAGAAAAAAAAAAAAAAAATACCTCCTGGAATTAAATGGTCGTTCCCTAATGGTTGATATCCATGATCAAGGTTAATAATTCGTGTTCAATATAAAGAAACAAGTAGATGTGATATGTTTGGAAATGAGAAAACTCTCCACAACAGACCAAATAGCACAGAAATCTACAGCTACACGTCACCATACGGCCTTTAACAATGCGGAAAACATATTCAACAATAAAAGGGCCCGAAATCACAAATATGAAACAATTCAAACAAGAAAAACAAATATGTAACACAAGTCCGTATCTCTAGTACCATAACTAATTGGTCAACCTTGTTTGCTCATATGACCAGAAGACTATTATATGACCTTGAACTTATTTTATTGATTAATAAGTAAAGGTTAAGTTTTTATTTGTTTGGTTGGTTTTAATGATTGTAATGTGTTGATGTCCGTCTGGTAGGTTTCATTACACCTTGACTTTTTTATGGTTCCATGAACAATGTTAAGTTTATGTGATCCTTTTATAACAGCGAAAGACCGTGAGGGCATTCCGGTGTATTACAATGTCCTAAATTTCCATCACGTTATTTTCGTTTTGGATTTTTAACCGATCTATAAACATGATGAATACGTAGACATCATCAAATGCAAGCTAACTTTCCTTATCGCTTGTTATAAATTCATTTCTTCAATGAATACTCATCAAATACTTTTTTAAAGAAGATAAAATATTAATATTATTTTTTTTGTTATATGTTTAAACATATAAATAAAAAAATCATTAATATATATGCACACTAGGCGGGAGAACGTTTGCAATCTCAAAGAATGATAACTCTGCATGGATAATAAAACATTTATTTTTTTGCGGGAAAATACGAATGCCTACTCAAATCCATTCTATTAGAAAAATCGAATTATCACAGAAGAGTGACATGTCCACCCTGCACTTGCACTGCACTATTATAAATATAGTAGAATAGAATGATGAATACATGCATGAAAATTATATATATTTGTAACTGTAATATACAAGTATTAATAAAATATATAACGGACAACAAACCAGAGTTTACTGATTTGTATCACTACAATATAATAGTCATTACGGTGAGGATGAATGCCCTTTCATTAAATTATCATCCACGCACGAACTTGTTCCGGAAAAAATTATATCCGTACATTAACCCCACTTTCAGGTATAGAGATGTGATTTTTTTTCTGAGACAACTGCTAAATGGACCCTCCACAAGAACATGCAGTCGTCCTATTTTCAGTACTTATGTACTCTGATCAAATTATTTATCTTAAGTTACAGATCTTCAAAATAGATTTAATTACAATCATTCAAGCAGTCGCTTCATGTCAGTGCGTACACTCTTGTAAATAATGCATTGAAAGTAGAATGAAGTTTTGTTGATAAAACGCAAGTGAAATTGTTTTACAATAACAGTCATATTTATGTTGCATTTCGATGAATAATGTTAAGATCCGTGTTAGCGTTGCTTTCCAAAATTTATGGTTTCAAAACAAACAAAACCGGGTGATATTCATAGACAAAACCGGGTGATTGTGTAGTAAACAACATTGACCAAACCGACCTCTTCCATTTTCATTTGACCTATTTCTTTCCTTCCATACACAGAAATACAAGTATCGAGGTGCTCATAGTGTCTAGTTTTGCAATCTACGTGTCAATATCTTTCTTTTCATACCTTCCTTGACGTACAATGTGAACAATTTAACGAGATATTAAACAAATTTGAGGCAAGGTTCACTCAATTTGTCATTTTGACATGCATTTTTACTTATTTCTCCGTTAATATAGAACTGTTGTAGAAAATATTACACCTCACAATAGAAAATATTTATATGTAAAATTGAGAATGGAAATGGGGAATGTGCCAAAGAGACAACAACCCGACCATAGAGCAGACAACAGCAGAAGGTCACCAACAGGTCTTCAATGCAACGAAAACTCCTGCACCCGGAGGCGTCCTTAATCTGGCCCCTAAACAAATATATACTAGTTCAGTGATAATGAACGCCATACTAAACTCCAAATTTTACACAAGAAACTCAAAGTTAAAATAATGTATACATGTTCTTCGATATCATAAAAATAGCAAAAAAATAAACAGAAACCTACATTTTCTATTCTATTAATGTTCCGTCACCGTGCCGGATATTAGATACATTCGAGTCCAAATATTTTTGTCGGTGTGGTTGAGACACAGTATTAACACCCGATTTTGATCAATTCTTTTTATTTGACAACAAATATTTGACACTATACTCTACACAAGAATCTGTCATTCAAATTCATTTTCATTTGGATTTCAAGAACTGTAGACTGAGATAAATGATAATTATGCCGATGGATTGTTTATTGATATTAAACCGCATTTTCAGTACTCATTACTATATTATGAAACCTGTTTTAAACTGATGTAGAAAACCAGAGTGCCTGAGTCAATACACTTCAACAGGATAAATTAAATAAGCTACCAGGTTTTATGTTAGGGGTTGATGAAAGTGCTGTTATTTTAAACTTTTTAATCCGCTATTGTTATTTGCAGTGTGTGTGAAATGGCAACAGCTTCTATGAGCTGTGGTGTTTGTGAACTCCGTCACATCACCAAACCATCTATAGTCTGGTGTTCAGAATGTGACGAAGGACTATGTACAGAATGCCAGGAGCATCACAGTTTGTCAAAAGGAACCAGAAACCATAAAGTGATAACAATTACTGAATACACGAAATTACCAGCTGATGTACTAATGATTAGTCAAAACTGTAGTAAACACGTTAAAAAGTATCAATTTTATTGCCAGAAGCATGAATGCCCCTGCTGCAGCAAATGTATCGTGGAAAGCCATAAAGAATGCAAAGATTTCGTCGAATTAGATGACGTCATTCACAATGTCAAAACCTCCAATGCCGTTTGCGAAATAGAGGAAACATTATTTGAAGTTGCAGAAAATCTACAGAAGATTCGTCAGCATCAACAGGACAACCTGACGACATTAGAAGAAAGTAGAAAGGAAATAGAAAAAGAAATAAAGATGACCAGAATAAAGATCAACAACCATCTTGACAAACTACAAGAGGATTTAATTAAACAACTGTATGCAGTAGAAGAAAACGAAAAGTCGAAAATTGGTCAGTTATTGTCATCATTAGAAAATAATGAAAAGGATATAGCAGAATACAAGAGAAATATTATGAATATTAAACAACATGCAACAGACCTTCAAGTCTTTCTTTCAATAAAGCAAATAGAAGGGGACGTCTATAGCAAAAATAAATTCCTACAGTCGCTTGAAGAAGACAAGATTTTCACCAAAACTTCTCTTTCATATAAGATCAACACCTCTATCCAGAATATCATGTCCGATATCATAAGTTTTGGAGATGTGCGTATTGAAGCTAAATCTTGCGATATAGTTATTACTAGGAAAAAGGCTAAACAAGCTCAAATGATGGTACCGACCGTTCAATCAAGACCCATCGAAAATATAACGTTAACGAAACAAAATACTATTAACACTAATTAAAAGGAAATTTAATCTTCGGATGTTGCTTGTTGTCGGATGGTAGAATGGCATTTACTAACTACTCGGAGTGTATGGTAATTGTGTTTAACATGAAAGGATTAAAAGACTTTGAAGTGAAGATGCCGGGTAACGTGTATGATTTAGTGTTTATCAGTGAGGATAATGCATTGGCAGTTACATCTGGTAATTCAAAGAAGAAGTGTATTACTATTGTCGACTTGGAGAAGAAACAAATCAAGAAAACAATTTCATTGGATTCGGAAAGTTATGGAATTGCATTGAAAGATAATCGATTGATTTACTCCGGTTACGACAAAGGTATACGAATGATCAATCTGTCCGACGATTCTATAAGTGACATAGTTCGAGACAAAATGCCAAGTGAATGTAACATTGCAACATTTAGGGACAATATATACCATACAAACAATGAAACAAACACTGTCACATGTTATAATCTACAAGGTGAAATACAATGGAATTTCCGTAACGAAAACGTTTTGAAATCTCCTCAAGGTATTGATGTAGATAGTGACGGAAGGGTGTACGTGACAGGGCTCAATCCACACAATGTTATAGTAATCGCACCTGATGGAAAGCGACATCGAGAAGTTTTGACAGCAAGTGATGGCCTTGATAATCCTACCTCGCTTCATTATAAAGAACCACAGGAGCAGTTGCTTGTCGCGAACTTCCACAAAACGGCTTATTTGTTCAGTATAAATTAAACAAATTTGAAATTTGGAACCATACGTTGACAATTTGTCATTTACACAATATGCATGATATGTGGTGTTTGTGTAAAACAAAAGTAAACATGCAATTCAATATATTTGGTAACAGATGTACACAAGTTTTTAGTGACCTATTGCTGTCTCAATCCCTCAATCAAGCTTACACAATGACTTTGTATACATGTACATTGATCGATTAAATTAGTAAACCAAAAAAACACAACATAGTCTCTTAATGTGTAGGATATACTTAATGTCATTTATGTAATTATTTTATTTATTCATGTTAGCAAAATCGACAAAATAAACAAAATGAATATTAAATTGTCAGTATTCAGCGAAATTTAATTTGGAAATTATGAAAAGTTCAAGATTAAAATGGGCACTAACAGTTTATTGACATAATCTTCTTTAAAATATAATGATTCTAATATATTCTTGTATTGTTGTTTCAACAAAAAACTTGGAACAGGAACACTAGTATTCTTAAGAAATAATGCAAATGATTGTCTCTGGCCTTCAAAACTGCAGAAATAAGTAATTATATAAAAACAATTGTTTCGTAATAAACAAAACCTGTAGTTTCTATTCCCATGCGAAAACTTTCATTACTTAGGGATTTTAGTGTCATGGTTTAGTTAATGTACGACATGGTTCGGTTATGTGATTCCTGTGGCGAATGAAGCGTTACGATCAAATTATTATTTACAACTATTAAAATTTTGTTATACAATATTTTCGCTGATTCTTTTTTTCGTGTTAAACCCATTCTATCCTATTTTGAGGCCATATAGTGTTGCTATTTTCTTGTGTTGTTATTTTGTTCCCAGACGAGTATATCTGAGTTTTAGATATTAGCGATGACATTTCGCAAAATTACGTCTACAGTAAAGTTAAAATATCAGCATTATAAATATCAAAAATTTAGCACAATCACGTATAAAGAGATCAATAGAGTAACATATTAATGCATTAACATTATAGCAAATTTCTTTACAAGTTGTTGTATTCAGAATACAGTATGGCCTAAGAAAGCACATAGTGATATTATACAATTAGTAAATACAGTATGATTTCCAATGATATAACTATCCACCCAAGACCAAATGACGTAAATGCTAGGTCACCGTACGGCCTTCGACAATTAACAAAACTCATACATCTTATCAGGCTCCGAAAATATTAGAGATAAAGCAATCCAAATAAGAAAACTAACAGCCTGACTTATGTTCAAAACAATTAGCAAAACTAAATATGATATACAGGAATAAACGACCGCCAATCAAGTACATCACACACTGTAGACTTTATACAATGTCATGCACAATATGACGTGGTTTACAATATGACGTGGTTTAAATGTTTGCGGGCTCCCAACCAACCCATTGTCTTAATATGGGCGTACAGGTTACAGCACAACAAACTATAAAAAAATAGCTAAAAAGGACTTGACTGATTATATTGATACAGAGCAAAGTAGCAAAAAACACCAAAGAAAGAACTGATCTGTGAGTACATTCGAAACCAATAACAACTAAGACAAAAAGTGTCTTTTCTTTATTTCAGAATGAAATACTGCTACCATTATTCATCTTATTTTCTGTGATTTCTCGCCTTGTCGGTCAGAAATGAGGCTATACATAGTTTAAATCATTCAATCGCGTAGTGGAATTGACTAATTGGGGATTCTTATAAATTCTACATAAAGTTTGGACTATTTTAAATCTCGGTCTATTTCTGAAATTTATTCTTACATACTTTTGATTTTTTAACCCTGTATGCTTACATTGCCTATGTGAATTTTTTTTTAAATTGTTTGTATGTACATTGAACGAAAAATATATGTGACGCATAAAATTTTCTGACGTCTGACACACGAATCAATGAATGTGTTTGTAGATAGATGTTTTTGTGTTCTGTCAAATTGTTCCCTTTTTAAATTGTTACACGATGATGACTGATGTACCCATATTTTGACTATACTATTTATTGAGTCTGTTTAGTTCACACATCATTGTAAATACAACGGAATTTGATGAGACTGTCATCAAAGTGAGAGGGTTAGCGCTATAAAACCAGGTTTAATCCACCATTTTCTGCATTTGAAAATGCCTTATCAAGTCAGGAATATGACAGTTCTTGTCCATTCGTTTTTGATGTGTTTTGTTATTTGGTTTTGCAATGTAATTATGGACTTTCCGAATTGATTTTCCTCTAAGTTCAGTATTTTTGTGATTTTACTTTGTACTAGTTCTAAGCACACAAGTACGTGTATCATTAAATTCTTCAATTATGTTTTTCAATCACATTTAATAATGTACATTATTTCATACTAAACCGACAGAGATTTTTCTGATATTATCGGAACTTTATGGCATACAAGAAAAAAAATGGTTTTAAGAGTTAAGTGGTACTGCATAATACACTTATATAACAATGTATAACATGGAAAAAAAATAATCATTTTTATTTGTTCGTAAAAATAGACATAATGGACCTATTTCTAATTCAAACTTGTGATGTTTCCTTTACTTAAATTCCACACTTTTAAATTGAGTTCATATTAAATTCACTTACAATTTACCAAATAAATAAGTTTAAACTGTTGTCCATGTAAACATTTTGTTTCGTGAATGTTTGAAGACTGTATGGTGTCCTCTCGATATCGTTTGTTTAATTTTATAGTTGAGTTATTGTATCATGGACACTATCATTTCTAAGTAGATGGACACTGCCAGGGATAATTATCGTGAGCAATGATAAATGACGTCTACTTAGAGTTGCAAAACGTTAAACAGTTAGATAGTAAAAAATAATCTTTCGGTACTAATCCTTAAATCAGTTCAAAACTATGATTTAACTTTCATAAAATTCGGGTATGAATTGTAAATATGAGAGCGTTTAAAATGCAGTTCTCCATATAAAATTATTTTTCTAAGGCACACAATTCTTTTAAAAATCATCTTTAATTCGTCCAAGACATATGATATAAACCTATGATGTATGTTTCATAAAATTCTGGCAACCATTGTACATTTGAGAGGGCAAAGAATGCAATTTTTAATACAGCTAATGTTTCAAAGGGCATAACTATTTAAAAAATAAATGATCGGCGGTAATTTTTGAACTAGCCCAAACAATTACTAAAAAAACTATTATAGAAGTTTCATAAAAAATCCGACAAGAATTGTAAACGTCATACCCAACTATATCAGTCCTATCCAGGACCGATAACTCTGTCGATAGATATTATCGGGTATACAATATTGTTGAAACCAGACCAATCGTATTATACGTCTCTGTTGAAATGTATACAATAACTTTTTCTTTTTTTACACAAGTTAAACTTCATATCGATTCATTGAATGCCTGGATTTAGCTTTAAATATTGAATTAAAAATAATAATAATAAAATCATATACAATATGAAATCCATTTAAATTAAAATTTGAATCAGAATATTTTCTTTGAAATAATTATAGAAACAAATATATTTGAATGTCTTTTAAGCAAAACATATTTTTTTAAAGACATTTTCGTAATATTCATATTTTCTAAAAGTTTATTATGAAACATACTTCTTCTGATTTGACACGGGAAAGAGAATATATTTATTTGTACATCTATGAAAACTTTTGTATAACACAAAATTTAAACTCTGGTAATACATGTATACACAGGATGTTTAAATTAATGTCACCTGGTTGCTTTTGGTTTGCACGTCTACCTGACAATATATTGTGATGTAACATTACATCCCAAGTCAGAGTTCACCTGGTCGGTCAAGGGATGAAATTTTAAAGGTATAGAATATTTATCTATAATTTGTTCATGTTGTTGGGCATTGGATTTTTTTCTCTTGGGATGAAAACATTTCATTTTTGTTCTAAAAGGAATGTATAAATATATTTCTAAAGAAAGATAAAATATACAGAAAACAGAAAAAACACCTTTTAAAAAAAGAAGAGAACATTTTTATTATAAGTTTTATTGTAAACTATTTTCTGGTAACAGTATATCCTGGATGAATATCTGTCAAAATAAATGTTCCCGTGTCACACGTAAAATAATATTTTTTTATCAAGAAATTTTGAAACCAATATCATATCGAAATATCACCAAAGAAAATAACAGAAACATAAGAGATTCTGCATGAAAAATTAAATATAATCTAGGAAAGTCTTACTATAAAAGTCCTTGATTTGATGCAACATTCCCATATAACATCAGCCGCCATTTTGAAAAATTCCGAAAAATTACCTTTTTTAGATAGATGTTTGACCGAATTTGCCCTGAAATTAAACTGTTTTTAGTAGTACTTTTCGCCAGATATATGTTTAAATATACTTAATCGATTTGCAAAGTTTGTTTTTTATTTACCGAATTTCTTTATTTGTTTTACAAGTAGACATGGGTATCGGTAATTTAGCATTGAGTCAACGGAGAAATGACGAGAAAAGTGCATGTTTTTTCGATTCAGATTTGACCGAATTTAATCAAAAATTAAACTGTTAAGACAAACATTGTTTGATGGAAATATGTTTGAATATCAAGGATTGATTTGCAAAAGTAAGAAAACGGATCAGGTTTATGAGAAAATTAAACTTTATTGAAGCATCTATGCATTTTATATGGGGAAATATAATACAAAATGGCGGCTATTATACGTCACAAAAGTCACGTGATGTCTAAATTAGTTGGATATGTGAGACCGGACGGATGAACGCAGAGACAGACGGACAGACGGAAGAACGAACGCCCGATATTTCCATTGACCTCGCTCGCAATGCGTTACGCGGGTACAAACATATATTAGTGTACTGTTTGTCGGTTACGCCCACCAAATTTGGTCAAAAGGCTTTTTTTCCTCTTTAGTCAATTAGTCAAATGTGTTTCTTTAAATTTTCAAAAATCGCCTTCAAACCAACTATCAATATTAAGGTACCACAAATCTGTATTAATTTTAAGCTGAACCATGACAAATGTAACCAAAACCCATTTTTTTTACTCTTAACTGAACCATGTCATTTGCTTAACCAACCATACCGATTCGATATTTTGGTTATCCTGCGTTAAATTCTTAAACACAACAATTTCAATTTAAGTAGTTTGTCTTACAATATTGATTCAAACATTTAATTTGCTTTTTATTTGCTCATTTGAAAAGAACTGAGGCAATCGTTTTGGGAAGTAACACAACTTATCCGTGACCAACTGCACTAAACTATGACAAAATTACTGTACTAAACGCTCCTCGATATGACGAGCTTACTACCCGTGGTCATGTGTGGGATAAGAATATAGTACAAAGTACGTTGTACTTCTTATTAATATAACTCTATTCATAGACAAAAATTTGATATAAGAAATCTGATAGAAATATCTTAAATCAGACAACATTCATTTCAACATTTTGTCAGTACAATGTAAGGTATTTAAATAAGTTTCATTTGAGTATTATTTCTACATCGTATTATACAATCTATTAATTTTGTAAAGCAATATTAGTCACGCTGAAAAGGATTATTCATTTGAAACAAAATGTGATTAACGGCACATTTATAATTAATCAATGGCAATAATTGGAAAAAACGACGCTTATTATCATTCTGTTTAAAATTTTGACATAGACGCACACAGATCAACTGTTAAGACTTTTTTGACATAACATGGACATAATGAAAGTTCCACAATTACTTAAAAGTTTATTTAACAAAATATAGATGTTTGTTCATTTGAAAGACAAAATATTCCCATGTTCATTGTATGCTGTTAACGTATTATTCAGTGATTTTGATATTATCAACGATAGATAGGTAACGGGGCTACTCTTTACAAAATTAGTTGACAGGTTGTTATGGTAACAGTGTCTCCTTTTAGCTAGTATACCGTTAATTGGGTTAACTTGGTTTAAGTTTATTTTTTAATTTGTGTCTCCAATGAAAATGCCAAAATTTAACACACGAATTTTAAGCAAACACTTAAATGCTTAAAATTGAAATGCCATAATTGCGTATCGGTAGGACCATATCGTAATGTTAATTGTCGTATATTCCATATATTACCTACATTTCTATACATAGCAAATCTGCAAATAAATACAGGGTATAATTTGCCAACGACAGTATGTTATTTAACGTAATTGTCAATTTTCTAACATTATTCACATATTAAAGAAAGATAGGGGATATAAAATGCTGAAATCAAGTATCAAGGAAATTTATAGTAACAAAGATCACCTAAGCCTGAACTTTCTGATTTCGTGATCGCTACAGGCCAGACTGATAAATCTTTAACTCGAGTTTAAATATTCATATGAAGAATATTCTGTAATTTTCGGACACAGTTAAACAATTTTATAGTAAAGTATCAAAAATACCGACCTTTGTGGGAAACTCTAAACGGAAAAACCTTAAGCAAAAGGCAATTTCAAAAGATCATACACATCAACAGAATTGATAAGAGCTGATTTGGTACAGGTATTTTCTTATGGAGAAAGTAGTGGATAAATCTGGTTTTATAGCTAGCTGAACCTCTCATTGTATGAAAGTCGCATATAATTCCATTATATTGACAACTATGGTAAAAATGTCAAAAAAGGCAGCAATCAACACGGTGTTAATATTTTAATCACTATAAAACCAACAAATAAAACAAAAAGGGATATACATTGTACTTAAATCACATTAGCAAAAACGAAAGACAATTTATTTCTAGATTACATGAAATAACCGATTTTTATTTCTAAAATTACCGAATTTACATACATAACTTATGGTTTCGGTGGTGATTGCTGTTGGTTTTTTTTTGTTGTTGTTGTGGGGCAATTATTTAGATGTTAATGATGGTTATTAAAAATGGTGGATTGTATTTTGTAATTTACCGCTTGTTTCACATGTCAATGTGACTGAGTGTTTTTAAAATAAAGCATATTGTATTGTATTGTATTGGGTTGCACTTTATGTTAGTTGTGTATGTCGGTAAGTGTGCTGATGCTTGAGTGTTTTTGAAACATGTTTGTTGATGATGTTGTTGAATGATGTTGGTGATTGATGCCGGTTTGGCGTGTATGTGGTGACTGATATTTGAGGATAGTGATGTTTGTTGTTGTTGTTGGTTGATGATATTGAGTATTGTAGTGGTTGATGTTTGTGATCGATAGCTATGATTTATATCGGCGATTTATGTAAGAATTTGATGGTAGTGATGATAAGAATGACTGAAATTGGTCGTTATTCGGAATTGCTGATAATGGTTGTACTTATTGTTGAGGATAAATGATGGTGTTGATGGTTATGAAAAGTTGTGGTTTTGATTTCAACGGTTAAAATGTCAATTGGTATGAAAAAAATGTATCAATGAAAACTATTTTGTAGTTCGTAGTCATGGCGACTTTCCTGAGCTGTAGTGCATGTGACGACCGTAACATCACCAAAAAAACCTTATTCTGGTGTTCAGATTGTGACATGGGACTATGTACAAAATGCAAGGAACAACATAGTGTGTCTAAGACATTGATGAATCACGGTTTGATCCCTATTACCGATTACAAGAAATTACAAACAGATTTTCTGAAAGCTTCTCAGAATTGTGCCAAAGACATGAAAAATTTCAAATGTATTGTCAGAAGCACGAATCTCCCTGCTGCAGAAAGTGTATTATCATGATTATAGAATGTCATAAAATATGCCAGGACATCGTCAAGTTAGATGAAGTCATTCATAATGCTAAAACTTCAAACGCCGTTGCGAGATAGAGGAAACACTAGTTGAAGTAGCAGAAAATCTGCAGAAAAATCGCCGGCATCAACAGTACAATCTGTCACTTGAAGAAACAAAGAAAGGAAATTGAAAAAGAAATAAAGGAGACCAGAATTAAGATCAATAACCATCTCGACAATCTACAAGAAGATTAAATAAATCAACTTGATGCGGTCGAATAAATAGAAAATTTCAAAATTTGTCAGTTATTGTCATCATTAGAAAATAAAGAAAGAGAAATACCAGAATACCAGAAAATCATTATGAACATAAAGCACTACGCAACGGACCTATGTAATTTCCTTATTTTTTATTGTTTACCTTGATATGAAACTCCGTGCCGAATATATCATGTATATGACATTCGACCATCGGAACATTACTGTTGCCTTTAATACAACATTTGTCACAACATGTAATAAATATATAAAACAAACACGCTGGTACCGACCTCTTCTTATAGTCCAGTTGATTTGTGAAATAATTGCTCAGATTGTGGTAAAAGCATAAAATTTAATAGAGTGTTAGTTGAGGTCATAACTAACATTTATAGCTATGGACCCAATTCAGAAAATAAAGATGGCGGCTCTGGGCGGCCATTTTGAAATCATGTTCAAAAATTAATAAAAATTATTAGAAAAAATATGAAAAATAAATATGAAAAATATATTACTTTACCAATTTTGATAAACTTTCGTTTATCTTATGACAAAGAATATCAACTGAAGACTATTGAAGTATTAGGTGGCCATCTTGAATGGTGGCCATTTTGGAAACGTAAATTTCCAATAAATCATTATTCGCTATCCTGAATCGTTTTTTGAATTAATACTAAGTTTTATATGCATTTACAACTAGTTTTGCTAATCATTTTTTTATGACTGTTGCTATTCATATAGGATATATTCACCAAGTGCTCAAATAAGGCATACATATGTTAACAAATAGATATATTTAAAACACACGCGTAAATTCTTTTAATTGCAGTTTAGCATGTAGGGCTTAGTTACTTTTTTACCACCAAAAAATGCAAAATATACAATATAAGTTATGACCACTGTATGTTGAAAAGGAATAATACGTAGGTATTTAAGTCACTGGAGCTGAAAAAATAATAAATAGACTGGAAAGAATTCCGTAACGCCAAGAGAGGACACATGAGGATTTACAATGCCAATCAAATACAAAAAGAGCAAACATAGACATTTGAGCTGGTAATCAGTCATTTTTGTAAGCATACAACTATTCCAAGTTGATGAAGGCCATCATATAATGGGAGAATCACAAGGCAAAAGGTACTTATCCTGTCAAAGCAAATCTTAAGATCAAAATATATTTTGTCAGGAAAAACAAAAAAAGTCTAAGATGAGTCACGGATTGAAAATACCAGTGAAATAACCAGCCACGGTTGTGATGCATTAACAAGAACAATATGATTGCAGGGATTTTTTTCTTTCATTGTGATGAGGTATGTATCTGACTATCATCATGAAGCCTCGACAATTATGATCGACAATAGAGTATGTGACTGTCACCTGAACTACTAACCATTGTTATTTTAGCCAGACTCAGTGCTGGAGATTAATATTTCAGGAGCAGATATCATGCTAAATGTTTGTTCAATCTGCACGACAAGGCAAATAGACAGAATTCGAGACACAGAAAAAAAGTCAAGAATCTGTTATGCATGGAATGGGGGAAAAATTGAATACTAGCTGCCATAGATGATATACAAGCACACATGAAAGTTTGCGTCTTTCTCCGGATTCTCAACGAATATGTTGGGGAAGTTCTGAAACAGGCCATGTCTTTTAGTCGTGATTATGAAGGCCTCTTGTTACTATAAAAAGGTTTACAGGGACATTCAATGTAGGCTTTCCAAATGAATCGGTTCCACAATCTTTGAGACATCTTACTCTCTATTTGAGAACCGATAAGTTGCAGTTGTATCCTTTCAACGACGAGTTGCACAATTGAACTATTATAGCTGAGAAATGGTAAGTCTTGTCTGCTTCTCAACGATATTTCTGGACTGTATCTCGATATTTGGCCATCCTGTATCATTCTTACTAAGGAAACTTAAGTCTGTTGAACTGATTCGTGTCAACAGCTGTTATTGGGTGTCCCTGTAAAGTTATTCTTAGTATCAAGCATATATATTTTGCCTGCTATGGCTATGGTGATGTCTTCATTTTTACCCTTTTATTATTAGGTCTGTTTCAGAGCTTCACGATTACTTTTGTTTAAAATCAAGAGCACTAATTTATCTTGCTTGTATGCCTATAGATATCCTATGGCAGCTACATTCCAATTTTGTTAACTGCGTTGCATCAGTTCTTCCTTCACTGATAACTCCAAGATGTTCCAGGCGTTTACTGTACAATTTAGCGTGATCTGCAAGCTTGGAGATTGGTACAATACCTCTTCCAGACCGTGTGCCATCAACGTATTTTTATTATTTAGGAAAACATAACCCCAAGGATAAAAGATTCCTGGCTTTCTTTCTGTGTCTTTTATTCTGCCTATTTGCTCTATTGTCCAGTTTCATCAATCATCAAGCATGATACTAGTGATTTGACATCTCCAGCTCTTATTTTGGCTAAGGGAATATGTCTTGTAGTACAAGTGCACAGTCATGCCCTATTTTTGTCGATTTAAAAATGTCGATGTATCATGAAGATCTTCAGATACATCACCACAGAAAAAATACATTGCATTGTTCTTTTCGATCCGGTTACACTTTACAGTGTCTGGTTACTTTTACTATTGTTTCCTTTCAATTGGGAACTTATCTTCAACATCAGAAGTATGTTTTCCCTTTTGCTGATGAAATATTTTGAGATCTGAAAATTTGTTTGACATAATTTGTGCCATTTTGCCTTGTGATTGATCATTCTAGAGTGCTTCTGCAGTTCCATATCCCTCATTCAACTGTTTCGAATTGAGCGAAAGGAAAACCAATTCAAGACCCAACATCTTCGTATGCTTGCATCAAAAGAGTGATTGCCAGCTCAAATGTCTATGACTGTTCTGTTTGTATCTGCTTGGCATTGCAAACCCTTACATGTCCTCTCTTGCCGTTTCACACATTTCTTCTAGTCTAATTGCCCATTATGTTTTCCTGATATCTAGTCCCAATGTTTTGAAATCTACAATTTTGATCTTTTCCAAAAAAAAACTTTCGGTCATAAATTATATAATGTATACGAAATTTCTGTTTTTAAAAGTAACTAAGGCAAACGTGTAAGTAACAGAAATTTTGATACTGATATCTTAATTTTGTAAACATGCGCATGCCTTATCTGACCTCTTTGTGAATATCCAATATAAATTAGTAAAAAAAGTATGAATGAAAACAGTGAATTAATAAGATTAGCGAATAATGATATATTTGAAATTCATGTTTTCGAAATGGCCATCATTCAAAATGAAAAAAATAATATAATGAAGTCCTCAGATGACAGTCCTTGTCATCTGTGATGAATATACCATATGACTATATAATAATTTCCTGCAGCAAGCGCTTAACTTATAAGTCAAAGTGAACACGGTTACTAAGGAAATGCAAATGTGTAAAGGCAGTATTAAGTTGTACTACTCTATGTTAATGTGGAGGACAATGCGATAGAATATGATAAACAGAGTGTGGTTTGAAACATGTACATTTTATTTATTGTTAGATATTTTTAACGTCAATTGAGAACATTTGAGCAGTTTATGTTCTTATAACATTACTTGTATGATATAAAATTCATTATGTCTGCAATCAAGGTTTTTAAAAGTTGTTTCAAATGAACAATATCAACAAAACGAATTATCCAGTAATCAGCCAACTATTATCATATTATAAACGACAGGTATACAAATATTTTCTTGCTTTATCTGTACGTATACAATAAAATTCTCCTGTTATTCTATTTTGAACAAGCGGTTGCACGAATATTGCTTTCAGAGTAATAGGTCATTTTATGAACCTCTTCGTGTCCGCGTGTTAATGCTTTTGTACCCGCTACAAAACAGAAGAATAACTCGGGGAGGGGTATAGGCTCGCATTTTGTCCTGTTTATATAGCTCAAACAAATACATTTGTATATCTTCCACAATACATTTTTCTTTATTATATCGAATAATGACTACATATTTTGTCTTTAAAAAAAAAAAGATTTTCAAGATGGCCGCCATTCAATATAGGTAATATTTCCAAAACTTTTGTTCTACAAGACAATTGGATTCAGCATTGTTATTCTATTAACCAGATTTCATGTCAATATCTTCTCTAATATCATTTTCATGATTTTTTATTATTAATCTATTGAGATCAAACGGCCGCCATTTTTAAATGGCCGCCTCTTCCGCCAATTTCGACTTTCAGATTGGGTCCATAGCTTAAAATGTTGTTCATGACATATACTACTACTATGCCAAATTTCATGCTTTTACCTCAGTCTGAGCAATTTTGTCAAAAATCTGCACAAATCGACTGGACTATTATATTCACATAAGTAAGAGTCCCTTAAAATACTTGCGGACAGAAAAAGAACAAAGAAACTGAATTATTTAATTTCTCATTCAGATTTTTTGAAGATGTTCTTTCAATTTACGATTTAAACTTTTCTGTTTGAGTTCCATAAATGATCATCAATATCTCCTTTAGAACTAGAAAATAAAGAAACAACAGAAATGACTTCCTTTGTCTAATTTTAAGGCGTGTACCTCAAATTAGACATATTAGTCATCTATAAGTACTAGAAAATATGACAAAGAAGACAAGAAATTTCCCCTATTCTAGCAGCAATATATCAATTTTACTTGCATTTTTTATTTGCATTTTCCAACTCAATCGGTATTCAAGAACTTGCAGCTGGCTGTCTGCTCAGAACGTTGATAAACAAAGGTTATGTCAAAGCATGTCTTGTCTTTTTTCCAAAAAAAAGTTCATAGGAAGATAAAAAGACCTCGTTGATAAATATTCAGTATCAACTACATGAATAATGCAGTACACACTATACTTATATATAACAATAAATATATCAAACACAATTTATAATTGCCGATCGCCCACGAGACTAGAAGGACACCGGATTTTATTATAATCTATCATAACAAACATAATATTTTGCAATAATATATATATACATATAAACAATGCTTTCAATACAAAATGAAAACATTGACTCCGTCATAAACGAACCCGCCGGCCAGGAAAAACCAACAACCAAGTTACCTTAGTCGATATGGAAACCTGTGTCCAAACCCTAATGCTCGGAAGATCGTCTCGAGAGGTGTACTTGGACAATACTAAAAGTTAGCTTATGTTTACATAAACAAAATATCATCAAAATGTGTAATAGCAAACAAAAATACCAATATATAGTACAAAAAACAAGAAAAAATCAAACAATAATGAACCAACATTAAATCTGAACTTGACCAGTTCGAAGTT
Organism: Mytilus edulis; assembly: GCA_019925275.1. NCBI lineage: Eukaryota > Metazoa > Mollusca > Bivalvia > Mytilida > Mytilidae > Mytilus > Mytilus edulis. The sequence continues at coordinate 40,507,706 of CM034351.1, forward strand.
GGCGAGAGAATGGTCTGATAGGGAAATTAACCCGCGAAAAATGACCATTCACGTGATACTACAATTAATATCACGTGTCCATACATATATTGAAAGAACCGTTAGTACAATAATTTTCCTCTATACTTCGAAACGCGGAAAATTATAAGTACACACTATACTTATATATAACAATAAATATATCAAACACAATTTATAATTGCCGATCGCCCACGAGACTAGAGAACTCAAAGAAAGGTCTGAAACGGATAGAAAAAGTATATATCTATAAACCTAAATTCTTAGAAACTGAAATTCTATTATCAAACGAATCTGCAATGTACCCGTCTTTACTTAAATCAGATTTCTAACGTCCATGCCTCTTTATACATCTCTCATTAACATCCGACTTGGCTGCAGCAGAAGCGCCACCTGAACGTAATGAGTGTAAACCTAAGTTAAGTTGAGGAGCAACCATTTTCAACCTTTTAACTATATTTTGCCTGGCTGCTGTATAACTAAGCTTCTTATTTTTATAAATTAACTTACCTGTACCACCCGATCTAAATATGGGTCTGAAAACAAAATGATCAGAATCAACGTCCAAATTAGATAAACCCAAATAACGCTTATACATCAAAAGGGGACATGCTTGAGAACTCCCTTTGGAAATCAAAATTTCGTTGCCCTGTCTATATTGATCAGTTTTGCTATGCGACAAAAAGATAGACATGTATTCCTCATATATCTTAATATCCCTACAAGTTAATGAACTTAATTCATCAAAACGTAAAAAACCTGCATAAGCTATAAGTATCATAGTTAAATCCCTAATCACTAATAAATCACTAGAATCTTGATATATAGAACATAGTTCTCTAAGCATAATGTTATCAACTGGGTCTTTTTTTACGACTGGTTTACCGTTCCGCCTTTTGCACGATTCTAATAGAAATTGTATGAATGAATTGCTTGTAGGGTCTATGTAACCGTTCAATTCTTGAGCCCATTTTATAGAATAAATCACGGACTGCAATACACTTGGTGAAGAATGTTTGTCAATAAGAAATGTTAAGTATAACGCTACATGTACTGGTTCGGCTGGTAAATCAGAAAAACCATGTTCATTAATGAATGACTTCCAACGATTAAATCCGGCGAAGTACTTCGCTGACGTATTTTCACTTTTTGAATCCACTATGTACAAAGCCATCTTTCCTGCCAAAGATCTCAACACATTGTTTTCTCCTACACCACTGCTCTCAACAACATTCTCAACGTTCTGTCTCAGTTTTAAAGCTAAAAAACGCAAAAATCCTCATTAAAATCTGACAAATAAAGCAATCATACTAAATCTTAGAGGATTTTCACCAAAAATCCCATTTTTACCGGTACCCTTTACTATAATGTTGCCTCTAGGCAAATAAATAACCTCCTTTATAAAATCTCTAAATCCGCCGTCTTTATATAAAAGTGGTCAATAAGGAGCAGATTTCCATTCAGGAATAACCAACATGCATTTAGCCTTGTCCTTAATTATCTGGTTTATTGTCATGGCAACTAATGATGGAGGTGGCACTAACCAATTAGTATCACCTCCCCAAAACTGACTAAAAGCGTTTATTGCCTCAGTACCTGGGAACCAAATTCTCGAATTAAAACGAGAGCTCTGAGCATTGTAATGAGTAGAAAATCTGTCAACAGTAAAAGGGCCAAATGTACAACTCAGATCATGGAAAACGTTCTTTTCGATGCTCCAATCATCGGGATCCGTATGTCTACTTAAAAAATCAGCATGCTTATTCTCAGTTCTCGGTACCCAATTGGTTTGTAAACCTATATTCTTCTTCGAGCAAGAATTGAGAATATCTGTTACAACCTTCTGTAATTTTTACTTTTTGCTACTAACATTCAATATATGTGTCACATTCTTATTATCAGAATTTACTTTAACAGTCTTATTCTCAAGAAATGAATCATATGAGTTCAAAACTCTTCTAACCGTCTCTAATTCTCGCCAGGTAGAACTTTCAAATTGTTCACCCGGGAACCAATTTCCATAAATCTCATGATTTTCACCATGAAAATCCAAAACTGTGGAAAAATATCCACCAAAGCCTACATCTGAGGCATCACAAAATAACTCAATATCATACATGTCAGTTAAATTAACTGAACAAATATCAACACCTACAAGATTAAGTGTTTTGCAAGAGTTTTTCCAAAATCCAAGCTCATCAATAGCTTCTACTGTTATTCTAACGGGTGCGTTCCAACACGCGCTTGAACACAATCATATAAAAATCTTGTGTTCCGTCTAACGATATCACCCAAAACGATTTGTATAGAAATCAGCTGACCAATAATACTACCCAAAGTTCGAGCACTGAACAAAAGTACTCCTTTTCCAATCTCGCTTAAAATAAGACTCGCAGCTTTTTCTGCTTTGTCAATTTTCTCATCACTAACACAAATTTTTCCTATTTTGGTGTCCCAAACATAACCTAACCATATCACATACTGTGAAGGGAACCAACTACATTTTTCATGTGCAATCAAATATCCTAGAACTTCCAATTTTTGTTTTACCTCTTGACTGGTTTTAAGACACGAGCTTAAATCTCGATCACCGACTAAACCATCATCCAGAAACATGATGATTCTTTTGCCTTCAGATCTCAAATGTTTGACTAATTCTCGTAGTACTTTTGAAAAAATGTACCCAGCAGTAGCTAAACCAAATGGCAATACATTAAAAACAAAGTATCTACCTTTGCCTTCAAAGTCCCATGAAAATCCTTAAAAACTTCTATGTATTTGACAAATCTCAATATGATGATAAGCCGACTTAAGATCAAAGGAAAACAGAAAATCATCCTTCTGAAACATATTTCGGGCTACTTTTGTATCTTCATACTTAAATCTGAATTTGAACAAATGTATGTTTATGTGTCTACAATCTAGTACAAGTCTGGGTTTGCTCGATTTGTTGTATGCAACCTTTTAAAGGGTTAACTACCTGCGGAATCTTTTTTACCTCAGAAATACATTTTTTCTGTAAAAGATTGCTGATCTCATCTTGAACAAATTTCTTATTGTTTAATGACGATCTGTTGTTTTTAATCACAGCGTGTTGAGGCTCGGTTTTGAATGGTATTTTATAACCGTTCTCAATCACGTCAATAATGTGTTTGTTTTCGGTAATCAATTTCCATTGACCTATATTGACCTTGAGTCTACCAACTGGCGAGACGCATTCATGCTGAACGGTTGTATTCGTATCAATACACATCACCGTGTGAGTATTTTTAACAGTATTTACTTTTGTAGTTACAGACTTATTGCTTGAATCACTGACTAGAGGCGCAAAGTGGCCTTGTATTACATTAATGTTATCAACAACTAAAATTTGAGAATAAGAATTACTTATCTTATTTTTCATGTCTGGACATTCATCTACCCAATGACCCTTATTTCCACACTTGAAACATCTTCCAGGCTTAACAGATTTGGTTTCTTTCTCTGAATTTCTGCTATAAGGTGTTGGTCTTGGTTTGCCTTTCTTAACTTTTCCGCCTTACTCTTTCTTTCTGCTCTAGACTGAGCCCTCATCATCTTCTTTTCGTCTTCTGAGTCGTCAGCTATGGGATTAGCTACGTACTCACTGACAACTTTCCACCCTAGCTGGGAAGAGTCGGCCAGTTTTATAAGCTTTTGCCTTTCACGCACTAAGTCAATACCTTCAGTAATCTTCATCTTCGCTGTCCGCACTGACTCAATTCCTAATTCTGGAGCTTCCAGGCTAGCTTTAGCTTCTTTCAGCTTGGTTAACACTTTCACCTCATGACGGTACTGGTTTTCATTTCCTTTACGCTGAAAACTATAATTGTCAGTCATGGTTTCTTCAAGCTTGGCTATCTGAGTTTGGGAAATCTCCTGCTGTGACTGTTGCAGATTTGATTGGAAAGACGAAAGCCTACTATCCATCACTGTAGTTATGCTGTTTAGAAGATCTTACTGTGAAGAAAAAACTGCATTTTTCACCTCGCGTAGAATAACTGCCTTAATTGAATCGTCTAAATCGGTGTCCATCTTGACCAGTTCGAAGTTGGCGAGAGAATGGTCTGATAGGGAAATTAATCCGCGAAAAATGACCATTCACGTGATACTACAATTAATATCACGTGTCCATACATATATTGAAAGAACCGTTAGTACAATAATTTTCCTCTATACTTCGAAACGCGGAAAATTATAATTATATATTCTAGATAACGACGTTGCGTGTTATCATAATAACGTGTTATTGTGGTCATTATATAAAAAAAAATATTTTTGATTGTACATTTTTTACCTTTGCTGTTTAATCAATTTTAAGTAATATACTTTTGGAGTGACTCGGTATACTTATATATTCCGCCATTGTGTTTTTGTGCTATGGTAAATTTTGCATTCTTGGCTGTCATTTGTTGCTTATGTACATGTACTTTGCCGATAGAGTGTCGATATACCAATTTATTTTCTTTGTTGGAATAATTACTTGTTTTTCTATTAATTAAGATTATATTACAATGTTGACTGTTGTATCCATATTTTTGACATTTTTACTTATTATGTCTGTAAGTTTGGCTCACACATGGTTGTCAATATAATGGTGTTCCACGCTATTGCCATACAAGTGAAAGGTTTAACTACGTGGTGTAATCCATCTTTCTCTATATGGAAATGCCTGTACGATTTTAGAAATATGAGAGTTGTTTGATGTGTTTGAGCTTTTGATTTTACCACTTTATAAAGGACTTTCCGTTTTGAATTTCCTTTGGAATTCGATATCATTGGTACTATACTTTTTATTGCCGATAAATTACCAGCAACTTATAAATATTTCAATAAAAATGAGGATAGGTGTTCTGTCCTGTATGTGTACCCTGAATCTGACACTCGCATATATGTATATATACTAGTTCAGTGACCCTGTTCTTTAAATAGGGTTGAAAAAAATGAACTTGTCATATCTTATAATGAGAAAAGTCATTATATATGATTCTTAAAGCTGCTATCTGAAAGAAAACACAGATGTCGACAAAGATATTAATTAGTGTTATCTCATCAAGGCATCATAGTATACTGATAACAGATCTGTTAGTTTTTTTTAAATAATTTTGTTTTAAGTCTAAATATTTGTTTGTCCCGGTATATCAAAAAACCATGTAACACCCTTTTACGATGAATGATCGGTACATAAGGTAATCGTTCCTTTCACAACGGTTTTATTGTTAGAGAATTAGGTCGATACTATTGTAAACAATTGGGTTGATACTGCTTCGATGGACCCTGAGTCTTCGAGAGTTGTGTCATCAGCTAAGTAGTTGGTGCTTCGTTACTGACATTATTTACAAAACACTTTTTTCAAATGTGCACTTCATAAATTATGAAGAAAATTAAGGCTTTTAAATATTTGGCTTTGAGCGTTCCTTTCGGGTGTTAATCTTGAAAAGCGCTTAGGACTAATTACCTTTCAGGCTGATTTCAAGTTTTTATTAAACAAAAGGGAAGGACTAATTTATAAGAGAAAGTTGAAAGCCAAAGTTTTATTAACATCTGTTTTTATAGGTTTAAAATGTAAAAATCTTTAAACTGTAGGAGCATAGTTAAGGATTGTTTAGATTGTATATACATGTTATACTCATTCATAGTATGGAGCATCAGTTATAACGAAAAATGCTTTCAGATATGATAAATTCTTTTCAGAAGGGCACAAGAATCATAACAGTAAATGCTAGTGAAGAAAAACCACTATATAAAACTTGAACATTTATTGTTGGCACTAATTTCAAAAGCAAAGATAAATACTCTATCTGTCTACAGTGTGGTAATCAGCAGCACACAAAATAAACATACCTAGACCTAAGCTAAAATTGATACTGTCAATAAAATTTCTTAATCAAAGTACATCAGGTTTTTCGATGCTTTTCTTATTTATCTATTATTTTTAATGAAGTTAACAGTTAAATAAAACCGAAATCAACATTATGTAAACTCCAATCCTAGCATTTATCTGTAACCGCAGTTTAATGATTATAAAAAAAAAAATTAAAACAAAATCTTAAATACGTTTAAATGATTAAGTGTACGGTATCATTCTATTTATTTTGAATTTTGCCTTGAAGTAAAAAATTGCCACATTAGTACAAATGCTAAAAAGTAAATATCCAACTGACAGTTACAATGATCAAGATAAAATTCCTTTTATAAAATGTTTTTTTAAAGAATTGTTTCACACATTTAAGGAACAAGTATATAAAGATGATACTAATATTCCAAAGATTTTTACAGAAATCCGCTGGCGTTTATTTACAGAAATTTGTTTGTTCAAATATCAGACATGTCAAAGAAATCGAAGTTTTGATAAAATGTCTTAAATGTCGACTATATTTATCTCTAAGAATAGAATATTCTAACTGACAAGGTAAAAAATAGCCTGCATGCAAAAGTTTAAAATGAAAATAATCGTCGTATCAAAACTGTACGTAATAATCTTCAACTAACACTAAGACGTTCATATTGAATTGATTAAAATACAAAAAGAATGCATTATATTTGTGGTATCAAGTTTGAGATAACAAATGGTAAATTATTTTGAGTGAGATATTTTCCAAGTTAAATAATATATGCAGTTTTCTTAAGCCGTTAAACATGTTAATTACGATAAAAACCTAACATGAGAAAACCGAAACAAATGTTGAAGGTTTATAAAATGAACAAGAGTATTACAGAGCAGAAAATAATGGGACAATAAGTGCAGAATAAAGGAAAAAATTAAAGAATAGAAAAAAATAATGAGGAGTAATGGTGTGCCATACTATAGATAATAGTGTATAATTGGCAAAAGAAATACAGAATCGAGAAAGACTATCTACAAAACAAAAGTTTCCCTCTACCCCAGGTCAAAACTGGTTTTCAAAAGAGTCAAACAATTCAGGCCTGGTATGAAAATGTAATATTTATGATCAGCTAATCTTTCGTGGTTTGAAGTGCAATTGCATTAAACGTCTATCGTATTCAGTTGTAACTAAAACTATTCTATTAATGATTTTCTATGGCTATACCGAAATTTAAAAGCGCTTGTTGTTTCAAATTCACATGGTCGACTATATTTTTTATGAAAGGAGATTAAGCAAAGATTGCAGCAATATAATTTGAAAGCTATTTATGTGTGTGGACAATAAAGGGTGGTTCTGCGGACGAAACGTCCATATAATATATACCATATGGTTGATCTGGTTAGCAGACCAGTGAATATGCTAGGAATTTGATTAAGGAAGTACCTCAGAAATTATACATAATAAGTTAAAGATAATGCGATGAATATTTCAACGTCATGGTACCATCATTTAGAAACGCAGAGAGATTCACTTCATTGGTTTGTCACACTAGATTCCATGATCATGACGATGATGTCGATGCTGATGATGATGATGATGATGATGATGACTAGTACACATTGGTTATTTATTTAATAAAAACATTTAAACAACGATAATTGAACTAGATACCAATAAAAACACACCAGCTATCCATTTCACCATACTAAGTATTGGTAATTGTGGGACATCTCCAGCACTGAATATATTAGAATGTTAACGACAACTGTCATATCCACAACATTACCAACCATCTTACAGTGAAAAATAATGTAATATAATGTTAAGATGGAATTGATGTGCAGCTCGTGTACGTCTAAATATGTTCCAGTTAAAAAGATGTGCATAAATATAAACCTGTGTGACAAATCAAGAAAGTGAATCTATCTGCGTATAATAAGTCTATTTTTAAATGATGGTAACATTAAGTTGAAATATTTCAATAAATACAAATAAAATTGTTACAAAAAAAAACATGTATATCTATTTCCTTTACAATATTTATAACTGTTACTAAGAAAAATTTCTTGATAACTTAAGACAAAAATGGGGAGGAGTGACCTTATGATTGATTTATCAAATACAGTACACTTTCAAAACACTACAATTTAACAGTTTACAGACTTCAATAAATAAGTCAAGAGTAAGCGATAACGTAACAAAAGGCAACTGCAACAATATTAACACTAACATAAACTTTAATTCATGAACATTAATACATATTTTTATTTGTAGTTTGAGATAAATAGCGACATCTTCTAATTGCTGTGGTATTTGTGAACTCCGTCACATCAAAAAACCATCCATTGTCTGGTGTACAGAATGTGACGAGAGTCTGTGTAAAGAATGCGAGGAGCATCATAGTTTGTCTAAGGCGTTCCAAATTCATACTGTGACACATGTTGCCAAATTTCAGAATCTACCAATTGATGTACTAAACATTTCTCAATACTGTACCAAACACAATGAAAATTATCGATTGTATTGCCAGAAACATGAATGTCCCTGCTGCGACATATGTATCGTTGAAAGCAACAATGAATGCCAAAATATCGCCGAATTAGATGACTTCACTCAAAATGCCAAAACCTCCTATGCCCAGTGCGAATTAGAGAAAACATTAGTTGAACTAGCAGATAATATACAGAAAGTTCGCCAGCATCAACAGAAAAATCAGACGTCATTTAATAAAAGAAGAAAGGAAATTGAAGAAGAAGTATTGAAGACCAGAACAAACGTCAACAACCATATCGACAAACTACAAGAAGACTTTATGAAAAAAACTCCAAGCGCTCGAAGAACAAGAAAACTTTGAAGTATGTTTTTTATTGTCATTGTTGGAAAAGAAAGAAAAAGAAATAACCACTTACCAGACAAATATTTTAAACATCAGACAACACAAAACGGATCTTCATGTGTTCCTATCAATGAAGCAAATAGAAGAGTACGTCAACAGCAAAGATAAAATCATGCAGTCTCTTGGAGAAAGCACGGAACAACATTCTATTAGATATAGAATCGACACTACTATTCAGAATATCATGTTTGATATACAAACTTTCGGAGAAGTTTATATTGAATCTAAACCTTGCAATATTGTTCTGTTTAAGAAAAAGACCAAACAAGCCCAAATGATATTACATGTGCCAATAAAACAAACTAGGTCCATTGCAAATATCAAGCTAACGAAACACAATAGCATCACAACTGGAGAAGAAGACATTTCCGGATGCTGCATGCTCCCAGACGGTAAATTGGCATTTTCTTACCTGAATAAAAAAACAGTACAAGTGTTGAACAGTAAAGGCTTAAAAGAATTTGAGATTGACATGCCAAGTGCAGTATTTGATATAGTATATATCAATCAGAACAATACATTGGCAGGTACATCTGGTGCTTCGCAGAATAAATGCATTTACATTATAGATCTTGTGAGCAAAAACATAATGAAAAGCATTCCACTAGATTCGTACAATTATGGAATAGCATTGAAAGATAACCAATTGATTTATTCCGGTTTGGAAAAAGGTATACACATGATACATTTAAACGATGAGTCCATCATTGCAGATAGATTACCTTGCCAAACAGCCGCTCGATGTTACTTGGCAACTTTTAAAGACAACATATATCATACAAACAATAAAACAAATACCGTGACATGTTATAATCTACAAGGTGAAATACAATGGACATTCTTCAATGAAAGCGTTCTGAAGGATCCTCGTGGTATTGATGTCGATGGTGATGGTAATGTGTACGTGGTGGGGTATATATCACAAAATTTAATAGTTATCTCAACTGATGGAAAACAGCATAGAGAATTACAGGCAGCAGATGATGACCTTAGTAAGCCTATTACACTCCATTATTATGAACCAAACAATCAGTTGCTAATTGCGAACAACAACAACAACACGGCTTATTTGTTCAATGTTACAAAATTTAATACAGTTTAAACTATTTGCTCTTGCGGTCATAATGTGAAATATGTAAATGAACATGAATTCAGAAACCAACTTCGTCTGTTATATATATTTTTTTAGTGTGTTTGTAAAACAAAATTATGCATTTAATCAAATGTAGTTGTTAAGCTCATAGTATAGACATTTTCAACGTGTTCTTTTTTGTTACAGAAACAAGAGTTTAGAAAATAGATGTTGGTCGTTAACCTTTAACATTGACTTTTATATGCATGCTTATACATTGAGTAAGTCAAGAAATGAAGAAACACGACAGAGCATCAAATCATTTTAGAATATATTTTCATTTATATCAACTGATATAACAATTGTACCTTAGATAACGCAATGCGTGGAACATATAAAAATATAAATAATTCCGTCACTGTGTTCGACCATAATTCGTCCGTCCGACCTACTGTTTGGTACGGTTGGCGCTGTATTTACCTCCAATACTAGAATGATTTGCATGATTGATTGATTGATTTATTGGTTTTGGGATTAAAGGCCACGTTTAGCACTATTTGCTATATCGCAGTGGTCAGTTGTTGTTGGTTAAGAAAGTTTCCTGACATCCGGCATGAAATATAACAATCAGATTCACTTGAAATCGGAATCGAACACACCTGTCACTGACAGTTTGCAATCTCACAAACTCAATGTAGATGAACTCCTTTGACCACTCAACCACAGAGGCCCCAGATTTTAACAAAAATATTGTTTGTTATGTATGGACATGTTCGAAAATTATAACCCGGCCATCTTCTATTTTTACTGTAGTTTCATCGCTCTGAAATAAATCAATATATGTAAAATTGCGTTGTAAGCACTCTCTTGTCTACATAGCAAATCTTTATATAAGCGATGGTCTTGATGAGTTCGTTATGACATCCTACATTATTTAAATAACTTATGTCACATTGTACCTTGCAAACTGTCTTGTTAGTGCCCGTAAGCATTTTTTGTCATTTTCGTATAAAGTATATCAAAGTTTTTCATTCAGTACTATTTTTGGTAATCAATCAGTTTTAACGGAATAATTGTCCTTCAAAATATTAATTCTATGAAAATTTAATTCATTACTTGTGGTTCCATTTCGTGTACCAATACATATTGATAAAATTGAAATTGTAGTATTTTATAGAAAAGGTGGTAGAGTTCATGTTGATGAGAAATGGTATAATTAAAGTAAAAAATTTGAAATTGTTGATGATTTACCTACCTTGATGAACTTTTAAATTATAATGGCAAATATAATATGTTACAACAGAAATGTTTGACCAAGGTAGAAAAGCAATAATTGCTTTAAGAAGAAATGTAAAAAAAAATGGACTTAAACTATGACACCTTGTTATCACATATATAAATTCTTTAGTGAGTTATGCAAGTGGAACATGTAAGAATAAACTTGATTTTAAATTGTCTACTAACAATGTTATTCTATATCAAGAACTAAGTAGATTTTATCTTTTCTTCACAAGTAAATGCAAGATTTTCAAATTTTGGTTTAAATTGCTGAATGCTTCAAGCTGTATATTGAAAAACTGTTATAACTGCTTATATTATTTCCAAATAATAGTTGTAACTGGTTAGATTTTATAGATAATGAGCTGTTTGTTATTGGTTTAGGTGTTGTATGGTATATCCAAAACATTATTTTCAGACTAGCCTGATGTATATTTGTATTGTCATAAAGCAACGTTTATATGAATGTCTAAAACAAGAATTTGATGCTTAGTTGCATCAAGGATTTGTATAGTAAGATTACTATACAAATCCTTGGATGCATACTTCTCCAATATGTTCTAATTATAAATATATGTTAAATATTTTTTATCTGCAATTTTATTTATGCAAACCAATTCCTAATGTTTGCAAAACATGTACTACGAAAATAAGATTAAGTAGTCTTAGCTATAGAAAATGGAAGATTTTATGGTAAAACAGGAAATAATGTAATATGTACTTTTAAAAAAAAAGATATTGAGGATGACTTTGATTTCCTCCTCAAATGTCCATTTTTCAAGATTTTCGAACATTTTGTATTAATCGATATTATTGGAAAAAACATCGATAAATTTATTAGACTAATGAGTACAAACAATGTAGAAGGGATGTTCTTTAGGTTAATTTATATTTAGATCTTTTAATCTTAGAATCGATATAATGTTATTATAGTATTTATTTATAATTACAACACCTTCTGCTATTCTCTCACATAGTTTGTGTTTATGTATGTATTTTAGGTATTGATGTAATTCAAATGTGTACCTATAGTTTATATAATCATTGGTAATAAAGTATATACTGTAATAAATAGATATTAAAGATATTTATTGCTTTGTAAAAACATAAAGCTAAAATAATTATGACATATTTTCACATTAGAAAACGTCCATTATTCTGGGATTTGTGTCTTCAGAGAAGTAAACATATTTCACTTTATTTTTGCAAAATTCATGTATAGATAACTTATGTAAATTTTTGTCGACATAAAAGCGAGACATAACGATCCTAGAATTCGTCGTCAGCATCGGTGGCGTTAACAATTAGATTCAGTCTGGTTAAAATTTTTTTTTACATCTATAACTCTATCAAACCTACATGGAATTAGATGAAATATAGACAGAGATTGCCGATGACCAAAATGCTGTATTCAGTTTTGAAACTTTTTTTATGATGAGTAGATAATATACGGAAGCCGATAAGGGTCATTAAAAAAAAATTACGACATAAATTATTTTTTTGAATGGCCCTTATCGGCTTCCGTAATAATATCTGTAGCACAAGTTGAAAATATATTTTTCTGATAGATAAATGAACTAAAATTTAAAAAAAAAACATACAAGACTAACAAATACTAGAAGCTCCTGACTTTGGACGCATTGGTGGTCATGAGCTGTCTTCTGCCCTTAGGTCGAGTCGATCCACAGGCCTGTATGCTCATAAAAATCAAAAAATCAAAAGAATTATGAACGTAAATCAAGACATAGATTTCGAAATTTCATCCCCTTTTTCTCGTATTTGACGTATCAAATTAGACTCAAATTAGACTTATCGCTGGGTTTGTACTAACATTAGCACCACGACGGATGTCATATGTGGGACAGGATCTGCTAACCCTTCTGGAGAACCTAATATCACCCCCAGTTATTGATGGGGTTCGTATGGCTGAGTCTTTGGTTTCCTGTGTTGTTCTATGTGTTATTGTGTGTCCTTGATAGTCATTGGACCCAAATCAAATTTCCATTCTCGCATTCCCTTTCCATCACACATGGTTCTAAAGAAAATAAACTTAAATCTGAGAGTAAAAATTGTTATTTAAGAAAAAAGAAATTGGAAGAAGCTATATGTGTATGTCTGGTAAGCAATATTTGATAGAGTATTTACATTTGTTATACAAAATACTTTAAATGGTTGGAATACATCAGTTCCTCCAAATGGACCAAGGACTTCATATAAAAAAAATTGGTCTATAAGACTTATGCTGTACGAATGATTTCAATACATATAAACAATGTTAAGTTTGGAAGATTGCATTGAATATCTTTTATGATAAGATATAAATGATGGTCACTTGTCATTAAAAAAAACAAATGTCGAACCCTGCATAATGCAAATTTTGAGTTTTTGATCATCGGGAACATAGTTTGACATAGAACCCTATTAGAAAAATGTTCATAAAATATCTGGTGGATCCACAACCAAAATACATATTTCTGCAGAGAAAACACTGTCAAGCATACTATTAGTATAACAATGATTTGACAATTACTATCCACACTGATCTGTTTCCACACTTGTTACATTAGTTTTTGTCATGAAATATTTCACTGTGTAAGAAAGATTATAGAGTTATTCCTCTTTATATTAGATATAGATGTTTATGATAGTGATGCTATCAATCAATAAGTCGTCTGAAATGCTGAATTTAAGTTTTTATATTATATATCTGTACTAATTTTGCTATGATTTTATTCACCTGTGTTTGGGTACTGTACTTATAAAAAATGAATTTGAAGTTGAGTCAAACTTTTAGGTCATATAAAAAGCATTGAACGGTACGATTTGAACACGTATAAATTAAAAAGGCGGGACAATCATCTTAGTCGCTATAAGGTTTTGGCCTAACCAGACACGTGATAAACACTGACCCCAATTTTGGACCTATATTGAAGGCCTTCTGAAAATATACCCTTCTAGATCTTTTCCAATAGCAATCAATAACAGTACTTTTCACTTGAGACTAGTGTACATATTTTTTTTATTGCTTATCTTATTGAAGGGTAACGTTAGAGAACATTTATTTTTATCCCCTTCCTATCCCTTTTCTTTGTAGCGTTGTGTCTTTTGAAATTCAGTGTCAATTCAAGAAAGGCGAATGATATCAAATGGAAATGCAAGCTCATAAGTACAAAAATAAACTGACATAGCCATGGCAAAACAAAAGACATCAGTATAAAAAAAACACAACATCGAATAATAAAGACTGTACAATACGAACCTCATAAAAAAACTGGGGTTGGTATCAGGCGCAAAAGGGTAAGCAGATCCTGCACCGTGATTACTTACCAATATTAAATTAATATCAATCTTTTTATTATTATCTCTTTTGAAGCCTTGCATGTACTGCACAGCTTACATTGCGATTTAAGATAAACGCGATTCTTTTGACAATCAGACTGTTTCCCTCTTATCGTTCCAGTGTAAAACTAAATTTTAAATTTTAATTGTAATTCAACCCTTTTTGTCACTTCTAATCAATATGAATAACATGCTGTTTAGGAGCCAGCTGAAGCACGCCTACAGTGCGGGAATTTCTCGCTGCTTTGAAGACCCATTGGTGGCTTTCGGATGTTATCTGGTCTTTGGTCGGGTTGTTGTCTCTTTAACACATTCCCCATTTCCATTTTCAATTTTATGTTTATCTAGTTTTGGTATATCTGTTAATCATCAAAATGGTAATGTATAACAAACATAAAAATGCAGACTTTTAATTGTAGCAGGTAAAAGCTTCAAATTCTAAATTGGGTATTTTTCTTGACGTTCCAAAATCTCTTTATATATCTTTTTAAAACCGTAGAAATAAAATTATTTTATTTTGTCGTTCTACGAAATAGGTGTAATCCATAGCTCTGGGTGTAATCTATCTTTCATAATTATTTCATTATTATTTATGCAGAAAAATCAAGAAAGATTCAAAGCAAAGAATACTAAAAAGCGTCAAAAATTACGAAATAAGCTCTTGAAAATCCTGTTTGAGAACCATTGTAGAAACATATAACATGTTTTAATGTTCGGTCTTTCATTTTGAAAGAATACAGCAATGATGAGAAACTTGCATAAATTAAAACATGGACATATGTGTCCCTCCGGCAGCAAGAGGGTTAAAAGTATTATGCGTCTTATTGTTCACTGGATAGCTTCAATTTGACAATCTATAGAAAACTGCAAAAATAGATTAAAAAAAAAATCCGGAAAAAACAGTCCTCATAATTCGGAAAAATTGATTTTGTTTTTTTTTTACCGGTAAGTCTGCATATTATCTATTGTTTCTTTTTGTAGGTAACAAGTGTATCTAACTGGAAGTTAGCTCCCTTCGTGAAATATTCAGTACACCGTCGTAATATACAAATATTAACAAAAGTACTGTCAAACTTATCATAAACACTCGGGAACCAGTCTTATGTAACAGGCAGACGAAAAGCGGGCTAATATCCGCATGCTGTACATAACGTAATTTCGCGTATTTTTAACATAATAAACAGCGGTGTGTAGATTTTTGCCAGCCTAAATAAATATGTCTCACGATTATTCACAAAACCGTGTGCAACAAGACTGTGAATACGGCGGTAAGTGCATTTGGTCAATTTGAGAACTTTCTTGTTTGAAGGTTTTACAAATGTAAGTACACATTTCAGCATTTTTTCACTTGGTTCTGTGGGTTAACATATTATAAATCAAAGAATAAGTTTAACTTACCCTAACACAAACACTAACTCTAAACCGAAAAAAGAGTCCCCCCCCCCCCCCCCCCACTGTAAACAAAAACAGATTAAACAATGGCGAGAACTGTCACATGATTGAGTATTGAGGTCAATAAAGAAAAAATGGACCATTATTACAGAAAATGAGGCAAAAATATAATAATGGCATGCTACAATACATAAGATAGAGAGTAATAGACAAAATGAGAGAAAAGATAACATAATTATATATACATACGTTTCGCATTTCAGTGGAAGAACCAACTAGAATTGAGTATCAGTAAGTTACTTTATGTAAAGAAGGCAGGGAGTAATCCACTATCTTTAATATCAATGCAAAGCACCGCGTCTAAAAATTTACCGAAGAGAGGCGAAAGATACCAAAACGGCTTTCAAACTCATAAGTCGGAAATGATAAATTGGAAATGACAAAAATACAAACAACAATATTCAAAACACGACATAGAAAACTAAATCCACGAATCCACACGGAGGTTATAACTGTTGCACCGGAAGTAAGTATATCTTGCTCCATATTGGCATATATATGGCATCATTTACTGAAATTACAGAAGAACGCGGTTTTATTACGACGATTCAAGAGTCTTTTTTATTTGTATTGTGGTTATCACTTTTTTTAAAAGATGATAACTTGTTTGGTCGACTGGTAAAATAGTACGCTTTGATTTTTAAAGGGAACATCATTTATATAGTTTAGTCTTTTGAAATAGCATACTCGAAATACTCTAAAAATAAACCTAACAAGAAAATAAGAACTGAGGCCCCCAGTTTTTCTTTTGATTATCTGAAAGCAAACTCCAAGATCTATACTTAGGAATGGTTGAAAATCATATCGGCAATTTTCTTTCTAATGATATAAAATTGCAGTACATTTCCCATATATAATCCTAAATATATAATATAAAAATAAGACGATGTGGTACCATTGCCAAAAAGACAAGTGTCCCCCGGAGAAAAGATGGCATAGACTTCTACGACTTATAATTTTAAAAGTGCACACCAAAACGTCGTGATCGGTTAAAAATGTCATAAACATTGGAAAATGACTTGGCGTTATTTTCATTTTGGGGTACGAACAATGAAATTAACCGTGGTTCTTCAGATTAATACGTTTATTTTTCTATAATATTGATTTAGAGTTATTCATTTCAGACTTCTCTTGCATTGGAAAAATCTTAGTGAGGAAAATGTTCAAGACATTAACAAGGAAATAGAACTTATGAACCAGGGAGAAAACAGGCTCGTCGAGTTGACAAGGAAAGACAGCAAAGTTTGTCCTCGCTATCGGGCTTAAATAAATCACCTTCAAAATTGTAAAAGTGACGTTGAATCCCTTGCAAAGAAATTCCAAAATTGTATACAGAGGGACTGTAACGTGTTCATCCCAGTAAGCAGACAAGAATGTCTTAACAAACTGTACTGCTGCCTTCGAAAACGCTTCAGCAAAACACGAAAAGATGATTTTCCTTTTAAGCATATGTTAGGAGTCCCAGTATTGAGCCGAATAAACGAAGCTCAAAAAATTCAAAGACCTCGTTCATCACTGTCATTTGTTACACGAAGTCGCAGACTTTCAACAAATATTATCAGGAAGACTTATAAAGTTTCAAAATCCGGATTGATATGTAAACCTGATGGTGATATAACTAATACTGGACATTCGGAAAAGTCACCAGCTTCCAATAGTTTTGAAGTTAATTGATTATTTTGTAAACAGAAAATTAACCCCGTACGAAAGTTACGCGCAATCCGTGGAGGACTCCGACCCTTGTTTGCAAAAAGAAATATCAATAACGAAAAACATTTGTCGCTCTTTGTCGGCCCCAGACGAAGCTAATTGTAAACAGAAGGTACCAGAAGAGACCCTCAACGACGAGCAATGTATAGTGAAAAGGCAAACAGAGACAGAGTAGAGTGTCCATTTGATCCTGTTTCTATTGTAGATAACAAACTATTTACAACATTCGTCGGAAAATCTTAGCCAAAATGTCCTGCTCAATCAGAACCCATTGCCAGGGACAATAGGTTTACGCAGAAGGAATCGTCCAAATTAGAAACTTCTTGCAATACAACTTCTGTTGTAGTTGATATCGATTCTTTACCAAACAAACAAAACAAACCAAAAATCAAAATACCTCAAGCTGAATCAAACATATTGGAAAATCCATGTTCGCTGACCTCATATTCAGATAAGACTAGCGACCTTATTAAACAACCACCCACGAACCTCAAAGAAATTCCTTGTCGTCCGAAGTCTATTGAAATTGGCACTATTTTTTGAGAGAGATTCAGAGACGAATCGAGCCAGAAAGTCTGAGTCTCGAGACGCATGAAATTGACAATTCAACACAATTAAAAAAATCCTGACCACAAGATGTCTGACAATCATTGCCTTGTTGAAAATTCAACCAATCATGAGATTTCTTGTAACGAGACTATAGCTAACACTGGAAACTCGTCTAATAACCGATTGGGGAAAACTTAAAGATCAGAAATCTGCTGCTGTTGTAGTTTCTGAAAATCCTACTGAACAAATCAAACCGGAAGGTTATTGTCGTCTGTCATTTACACGTGGTGCTCCGCTACCTAGAATATCGTCGACTCCCAGTCAGAAAAGCACAGAAGAAATTCATTTAAGATTGAAGGTCATGCAATAAAGAAAAGGCCACAATCATGTCTGGAAGCCAAATATAATAAAAATTATGTTTCATCGCTGTTGAAAATGACACGGGAGCTGCCACCCATGGTTAATACCCAAAAAGTAATAAAACCAGTCAAAACTTATTATAATCAACGCAGATTCGATCTCGAAACTTCCTATATTGAAAAGAAACCGTCAAAAGATCACATTGCGCGTAAGAACCGTACGAAGACAAAATCAAATAGTCCTGTAAAAAGGGTAAGAAGAATCTCCCGCACTCCCCATCATGTTGACATCATGTAAAGTGCTGAGGGCAAAGATGATAATTCAATTCGAGAAACGCACAATCCGCCATTACCTCCGATATATTGACCAAAAACAAATTAAGCAAAAGTGGAATGACTGAAAACCATTTTATATGGATTGTTTTATACTTAAAATTTGAAGATTTGTATTCACGAAATAAATAATTGAAGTATAGGTTAATACTTATCATTATTAAAAACAACAACATCGGTTTAAATGGAAACCAATAATATTCTTTATAGAACAACGGTTTCAGGTGATAATGATGAAGTGGACGTCGTGACGATGATGAAATCGACATCGCGACGACGACGACGATGACAACGACGACGACGACAAAAAAATGACGATGACTGTGACGATGACAATGACGACTTGATATCGGAAATTATTTTGTTTTCAATGAATAAGACAACAATTTTTGCAAGGGTCACTGAAAAAACCAAACATGATGATACTTCAACAATTATTGTTGTTGTGATTTGTCGAAAGCAGTTGTCATACCTTTCATTGGAAATATACTTTATAAATGTTCGTAGACTTGAGTTATTAATTGAACCTCAGGGGCGGATCCAGCAATTTTTACAAGAAGGGTTTCTATCCAAGGATAAAAGGGGGTTCTAAACATACGTACCCATTCAAAAGCATTGCACGTGAAAAGAGGAAACTCAAACCCTGCCGCTCCCACACACACAATAACACACAAACACACACTTTTTTGATCCGCCACTGAACCTTTCCAGAATTACTTCGTTTCAACGCAAGTAAAGTTCTTCGTCATTTCCCGGTGCATCATCTTGATTATTTATATCTAAATACTTTTATACACATTAACAGCTAGACTATTTTTACCTTAATAATTCTTTAATCATCCGTAAGAGCTTTTTTCCTGATAATTATAGCAAACTTTCATACAGGATCTTGAAAATATTGATACATTCATCTTTTGAAATCTACATATATCAATCTTTTGAAATTCTTAATTTATCAATCTTTTGAAATTCCTAATTTATCAATCTTTTGAAATTTTCAATTTATCAACCTTTTGAAATTCTTAATTTATCAACTTTTAATTTATTAATTTTGTGTTTGAGTAAACCGGCAATGAACTTACAAATAAATTACAAACAGTTAAGAAATAATTGACTAACGGACAGAAATATTGGTAAAGGTAAAATTCCTTTTTACAAATTACCTGCTAATCAAAAATGTCCACATTAAATGTGAGTGGGTGGTCGTACAAAGCGTTTCTTCAAAAGAGAGGTTAAGCTAGTGTTTTCATTTTTTTTAATATAAATGTGTGACAATTCTAAATGTTAGCATTCAAGGAAGACACCGTTCGATTCTATCGTCTGTTCAGACGTGGTCAACGCCTGCGAATGGACCCCCTTTTTTTGAATACTTATTTTTTAGTCTTGTACTTTTTTTACTTATTTAATGTGTCGTCTTCTCTTATCCATACGATAACAGTCTTTATAGATGTTGACCCACACTAATGAAAAATGATAATAGTGGGTCAAAATGTATATAGCAACAACACATTTATTACATGTAGGTTAAAATATTCAAAGATTTTACACACACAAAAATAAAACAAAATGGCCATCTATGAAAGGAAACCGAGTTCCAAACAATCGCGTAGTGCAAATGATACTTTTGTTAATTCGGAACTTTATGCACCTTCTTGAAAAAGGATGTGATGTATTAACTCTAAAATAAACTCCCAAAGGGAACCAAACAAAGTTAAAAGCAAAGGAATATCATCTCTATATACTATTGCTGTTCTTGGTCTCAATGTCGCAGTGATGCCATCAATGCGGTTCAAAGTCTTACATCTTAATTTCTGTTAAGAACCTACACACAGAACACTATTGCAGGGAAACGTCAGCAAATCAAATTTCTTAATTTTCTTTTATTAGTACTGGAAATTTAATACAACATAATGCAGTCGCTGATTCAGATGGGGACACCCCCCGCCCCTAAAATAATGAAAAAATCTAATTTCTAGTAAAAATAACATAAATATGGGCTTTATATATTTCCTAATTCTTAGAGGCGCCGATCCCTTAAACATTAAATAATGGATTCGTACTTGTCACAAATGCACGAGTTTATTAACCACAGAAAAAAACTTCTTAGTCTTTTATCTCGGGAATTTAAAGAAGATTGTGATCTCTTCGATCATATTGGTGCAGTCTTCTGCATTTGACGGTCTTTTCAAACTTATACTAAGACATTCATATTGATTTGATTAAAATATAACAAGACTGCACTTCATTTTGTGGTATTAAGTTTGCGATAACGATTGAAATATTACGATAGTGAGACATTGTTCAAATAAAATGATATATGCAGCCTTTTTGCAATTTCCTTTTACGCCGTTATCTACGATAGAAACAGAGTTATGAGGAAAACAAACAAATATCGTATCCCGCTTGGAATTATTTAAGGTTTATTTCTACACGAACCAGATAAATACATTAACATGTTGCAACCATGATATGCGTGTACCACCCCTATCTGATAGTGTGCAGTCAAAACATATTGATCGTACCTGGAACATATTTAAGATATAAGGGTGTGGGGATGGGGGCTTTTGTTCTTTAGACCATTTTTCCATATCCTTTATATTTTAGCACCCCATTTTTCTCTATTTTGTTATTTTTTCGTCAATTTATTCTATACTTTTAGCCCAACATTCTCTATTCTGTGACCAATCTCCATTGAAGTCCTGATGCAGAGACCCTCTTTCGTGTATGTATCGATATATAAACCTTGTTTGTGACGCTCTTTGTCTAAAACACACAAATTTTACTGAAAATGTTACATGAAAGGGAAATACTGTATTGATAGTATATTGTACACATATATAATTTAATAAATGTATTTCGAGCTGTACTAAGTATAAACTTTTTCCGGGGCTTATCCAAAGTTCACAATGTTAATTGTGTATTGTTAAAGGAGAATAAGCATACATTTCTTTATTGATCGTACTTAGTACATACATCAATACAATTTCGAAACATAACACATAAATATTTCATGTATATGTCCAGGAGCTTCATATTCAAATTCACAATGTTCACATATTATCCTTTCAACGCTTTTAAAGGAGAATAAGCATATATTGGTTTAGTATATGTTAAAATGTAAAGTATTCGGAGGTTATTTATGATAACCCATACACCGATGCCTCTATAGAATGCTCACCATTGATTGGTTGGGGTTTGCTTGGCGTCCAGTGGCAATTACGTCATGCTTTACATGCTCAATAAGGACTCAATGCTTAATAATGTGTTTCCGTATGTAGTCATCAAATACAAACCTCTCCCTTAAGCTTCCTCTCCAAAATAAATCGCACGACAAATGACCTGAAGTCTCTGTATCCATAGATCTCAGGAACATCTCTTCGAAAGTTGTGTGATCCCCCTTTTTAATAGTTTTTTCTAGTCCCCCCCTTTAATCGTTTTTATGAAACCTTGCTATTTCTCGTTTCCCATGCGACATTAATTTTAATGCTAAATTACCTTTATAGTTTCCTAATTTTAATTCGTGGTATGTCATTGTCAATTTCAACTTTGACCCTGCAGGTTACATGTACAATTTGCTATTACTTTGGTTGAATTTTACTTTAAGCGTAGGTCATATACGAGGTTAAAAAATACCTTGAAAAGTATCATTATCCCACTGTCCTTGTCGATAAAAAAAAAATTGAATAGGATGCATGACGCTGAGAAAAGGCTTTCTGAACTAAACACATTTATTCTAAAACCAGTTGTTGGCATGACACGGGTTATGTTCTTCTCATATATGCTATGATGGTATGATACTAAACACCTAACGGGAGGGATTGTGCCTGATATTCATATGATGAAGACATAATCTTTCAATCAGTTTAATTGAGGTCTGGAGCTGGCATGTCAGTTAACTGCTAGTAGTCTGTGGTTATTTATGGCCAGCTGAAGGACACCTCCGGAAGCGGGAATTTTTGCTGCATTGAAGACCTATTGGTGACATTCTGTTGTTGTCTATTCTATGGTTGGGTTATTGTCTCTTTGATACATTGCCCATTTCCATTCTCAATTTTATTGGAACACCTGACTGGTTTTTTTTTCAATATAGTTTTCATTATAAAATTAAGAAATTATTTAGAAAAAAACAGTGCCCAGTAGTCAGCACTTCTGTGTTGAATTGAGTTATCATTTATTTGTTCATAATTATAAATTAACTGTTAACAAGACTTTGAATTTTTGAAATACTAAGGTTTTTCTACCTCAGGAATAGATTACTTTAGATGTATTTGGCAAAACTTTTAGGAATTTAGGTCCACAATGCCCTTCAACTTCGTACTTTATTTGTCCTATTAACATTTTTTTATTCGAGCGTCACTGATGAGTCTTTTGGAGATGAAACGCGCGTCTGGCGTATATATAAAATTTTATCCTGGTATCTATGATGAGTTTATTTGTACACATGACCGGAAGGTTGACTTTTGACGAATTTGGCTATCCTTTTAAGGTTATACTTGGTCGTATGACTGGTGTGTATAAGGTTGTTTATACATCTTCTGCTTTCAATAATTATTTTTGATCGTACGTAGTCAATACGCTAAGCTTTCTAATATTTTCTAAATTTTCATCCAAGCCCTTTTTTTCTCATCGCTACCTTGAACTGCACACAATATCCTTCTGTCGACCAGTAATCACCGAACAATCTATATGTTGTGTATATTTGTGTATTATTTTGTACAGGTTATTACTTGTACAAAAACTTTGTATGAGTAATTACATGTATGATGCCATTATACAAGTTATTACCTGTACAATATATAATTGTACCAGTACTTACTTGTACAATTTTAATAAAAAATATAATAACTTGTACAACACAATATATTTGAGTTGTATGTGCTTTTACTTTGATCTATTTGGTTTCACCTTTAATTCCAATGTATGATATTACATATGCAATTAACTTTTTATCATGATTAATTTTTGAAAATAAATTGTAAAAGGGTTTTATTTTGTTTTTGCTTTTTTAAAACTACTTTGTTACTTTGCATCAGTAGTCAGTATTTAAGTGGCAACAAGCTGTTAAGCTAAATTCGTTCAATTTCTCATGCTAGTTTATGTTGTTACTCTGCGTTCATCGTGTGTCTGAATTCTTCTAACATTTCAAAAATAATACTAAAATAAAAAAAGAAGATGTGATATAATTGCTAATCAGACAACCCTCCACAAGAACCCAAATGACACAGAAATTAAAAACTATAGATCACCACGCAACATTGCCTTCAACAATGAGCAAAGCCCATACCGCATAGTCAGCTTTAAAAGGCTCTGAAATGGCAAATGTAAACAATTCAAACGAGAAAACTAACGGCCTTATTCATGTACAAAACGGCACGAAAAAATTACGTAACACATCGACAAGCGACAACCGTTTAATGACAGGTTTGGGACAGGCATACATATAATGTGGCGGGGTTAACATGTTAGCAGGATCCCAACTCTCCCCTAACCTAGGACGGTGGTGTAACATTAAAACATTAGAACTAGCTATAAAAAATCAGTTGAAAGAGGCTTAACTCATCAGATGAATACAATCAGAAATACTACAAAGAGTGGACGTGGCCGGGTAATTGTATATCCCATACAAAAACAAACAAAAAACACTAAGTACAGAATACACATTTGAAAAAAAGGAAAGAAAAATGAACACAATATAGATTTCAAAAAAACATACGCTCTATGATAAGAAAAACATTCGTAAGGGTTCTTCGGAACCCAGTGGTGTCTCGCCTACTTTTGCTGTTAATGGCAGGCTCAACAAAAAAGAGTAAAAAAATCAACAAAAATATTCCTCTTGATACTATCTTTTGATTGCAAGAAGCTTTTGTCCAAATTTGGTGAAAATCCAGGATAAGTCCATTAATAAGTAAAATACTGAAAAAATAATTTACTTATGGATACTATCTTATGATCATAAACAAGCTTCTGTCCAAGTTTGGTAGAAATCCAGGATAATTTAAGAAAATAATAAAAATTTCAAAAATTTTAACCACAGAGTGAATATTTGTGGACGCCGCCGCCGACGACGCCAATGTAATGTAGGATCGCTATGTCTCACCTTTTCGACTAAATTCGATAGCTCGACTTAAATAAACAACTCCGGGTGCGGGAATTTCTCGCTACATTGAAGACCTGTTGGTGACCTTCTGTTGTCGTTTTTTCTATGGTTGGGTTGCTGTCTCTTTGACAAATTCCTCATTTCCATTCTCAATTTTCTAAATAATAAATAAATATGAGAAAACAGTAAAAGAAAAATAATACCCGACAATTGAGAAAAAAATCTCAGACTTACTAACTCAAAGACATGTGTTTTTCAATGAAACATTTTGTTAAAGCAAAAAGAAGCACATACAGCTGAAAGATATTGTGTTGTACAAGTTATTATCCTTTTCTAAACAAAAATTTTACAAGTAATTTTTCGTCTTGTCGTTACAAGCTTATTTTTATACTCCTTTTTTTAGAAGCATCCAAACGATTACTCCTTTCGGGACTAAGTTAACAATTCTGTCGTCTGTATCTCGTTTTTCTCATGTTACATGAATCTGTTTACAATTTCTTAACATCTATAATGTCTATAATGCAAGTTTGTTCTGGTAAAGTTTTCATGAAAATTAGAAAGAATGCAAAAATACATGAACATTGTCATTCATGTGTTATAAATCCTTTTGTGATAGTCCATTGATCTAAATTTAGAACGAAAAATAATTTAAAAAAACTTCGTCATAAAAGTTAAGAACTTCTAATAAGGAATCATTTTTTTTTTCAATTTATTTCTTGGTCTAACTTGGCTTTTTATGATTGCTGCCTTGTTTCTCTACATCCGCTAATGTTTTCAAGATTTTAGCCGAAAACTAGCAAAAACATGTCCTTTACAAACAATTGAAAAAAAGGAAAAACAAAGGGGTAATCTTTTTCCAAGGGGAATAATTTGTATTATTTTGACTGATGGTTTCTGTCATTTTTATTTTCTCATAGATCTAATTATGCTATCTATAATCGCTCTGTCTACTTAGTTTCTGTATCCACTTCAGTTTTTGCAACACTATTTGTTTTTTGTTCAAATATTATATAATCTTTCTTGACGATAAACATTTCTTCCTGTCACTAATTAGTGAAAGCGGACTTGCTTGTAGATCTTGTCTTACTGATCATTTTTGCTACTCAAATTACCTTCGGTACTAATTTTCAAGATAATAAACAAAACAAACTTAAAATGTTAATGTATTTAACTTGCCTATCATTTTCAACCTGTTACTTAACTGGGTACGGTTTTTACATAAAAGGAAAACATTACGCGTGGTTTTCTCCGGCAAAGCTTCTGGGTTTTTTTTGTTATCCTGAAGTAGTGATATAAATAGAAAATTGAATTACAAAAGCAAATTCGAATGAAAATTATAAATGTTCAAAATTATAACATTTGTCTTAAACATGTTAAATACACCAATATCGAAACTGACAAGTCTGTTGACAACATGCCGACATCGTTCCGCAACTAAATCAGTCACGTTAGGATATCATTCTCGATAAACTAGACGGTAGGGACTTGATATTTCAAGGTAAACGGTAGGTTTTAGGATTTATCTATTCATTCCAAAATAAATTCTTTTATTTTTTCGTTTTGTATTCTTTGGAAAATATGCATATGGTTTAAACTCGTAAAATTTATAAAGCTCGTCATTATTACTTTTGTTCGGAAACTAGTTCGGAAACGTTATATATATATTTGTCAAAATGATCACGTCTATTTCTAATACACCACTTTCGAATTTGTTTGGTATTAAGATAAGGATTATTTATCAGTTGATTAATTAGTTAACGTATTCATATATCCCTTAAAAACCTGTCTGGAATGATTTAAGACTTAAAGGTAATTTTAGGAATTTATATGATATTTCAAATATAATTTCTATGTGTTTTTCATCCTTTCTAGTAAAATTATCGACTTAATACGAGACATTTGTTAATTTATATTTTGTTAACTTTCGTGCTGGTCAGGAACATTATATATACTTATTTTCATTTATGTTTTTTGTCCCTTTTCTAGGGCAAGGTATTGTCTTCGTTCATAATGTATTCAAACCCAGTGAAGATTAACTCCATATTCAAGGGACGTCTGAAATTCTTCATATATATTGCCACCATATTTTTATTTTTAAGTTAATTGACCGATGTTTTCACTCTAAAATACGTAACACTGGACACTACACAAGCTGCAATCTTTTAAATTAATTTTTATTTCGGGTGATTAAATAACTGTATATACGGAATGTGAAATGAGATAAATGAGAATGATTCCGATTTTGTAATATATATCTTCTATTGATTGATTGATTATTTGTACTAGACGTCATTTTGAGGAATCATGGCTATATTTTGAAACCAGAAACTAAATTAAGCCTTTATTTTCTGTTGCGTTCGTGGTTTATGTTGTTACTGTTGTAAACTTTAAACTCAGCTATTGTTATTTGTAGTTTGTGTTTAATGGCGACAGCTACTAAGGCCTGTGGTGTTTGTGAACTACATAACATCACTAAACCATCCATAGTCTGGTGTACAGAATGCGACGAGGGACTATGTACAGAATGCAAGGATCATCATAGCTTGACTAAGGCATTGCAGGGCCATAGTGTATTACATATAGCCGAAAACCGGAAAATACCAGCTGATATTCTTACAATTACTCAGTACTGCATCAAACACGATGAAAAATATCAAATGTATTGTCAGAAGCATGAATTACCCTGCTGCAGCAAATGCATCGTAGAAAGCCATAAAGATTGCCAAGATATTGTCAAATTAGGTGACGTCATTCACAATGTCAAAACCTCCAATGCCATGTGCGAGCTAGAAGAAACGTTAGTTGAAGTAGCAGGAAATCTACAGAAAATTCGTCAGCATCAACAAAAAAATCTAACGACATTGAAAGAAAGTACAAAGGAAATAGAAATAGAAATAAAGACAACGAAAAAAAAGATCAACAAACATCTTGACAAACTACAAGAGGATTTAATGAAAGAACTCTATGCGATAGAAGAAAAAGAAAACCCAAAAATTCTTCTGTTATTGTCATCATTAGAACAGAAAGAAAAGGAAATAGCAGATTGTCAAAGAAACATTATGAACATCAAGCAACATGCAACCGATCTTCAAGTGTTTCTTTCAATGAAAAAAATAGAGAAGGACGTCTATAGCAAAAATCAATTTCTGCAGTCGATTGAAGAAGGCAAGGATTTCAAACAAACTTTTCTTTCATGCAAGATCAACACATCTATCCGAAAAATCATATCCGACATCAAAAGTTTTGGAGAAGTGAGTATTGAGGCTAAATCTTGCGATATTGTTTTGGTAAGGAAAAAGGCCAAGGAAGCCCAAATGTTGGTACCGACCATTGAAAATATAAACCTGACGCTACAAAAGACCTGCGACACTCAAGGAAACCACACCTATGGATGTTGCATTCTGTCGGATGGTAGATTTGCCTTTACTTACTACTATTATTGTAAGGTAACTGTATTTAACATGAAAGGATTAAATGATTTTGAAGTGAATTTGCCGTGTAATGCGTTTGATGTAGCGTATATAAGTGAGGATAATGCATTGGCTGTCACATCTGGTAGTTCGGTGAATCCGTTTATCACCATTATAGACTTGGAGAAGAAACAAATCAAGAAAACAATGTCACTAGATTTCCAAAGTTATGGTATATCACTGAACAATAATCAATTGATTTATTCCGGTTGCGACAAAGGAATACGAATGATCGACCTCAACGACGAGTCGATAAGTGACATAGTCCGAGACAAAATGCCAGTGACTGTTACACTGCAACAGTTATGGACAAAATATATCATACACACAGAGAAACAAGCACTGTGACATGTTATAATCGACAAGGTAAAATACAATGGATATTCTCAAATGAAAGTGTTCTGAAGAATCCCCGAGGTATAGATGTGGATAATTACGGCAATGTGTTCGTGGTGGGGTTCTCGTCGAACAATTTGGTAGTTATCTCCCCTGATGGACAACGACATAGAGAGGTATTGACAACAGATGATGGTCTAAGTCTTCCTGTCTCACTTAATTATAGTGGATCAAAGAACCAGTTGCTAGTCGCGAACTTGAGTGGCAAGGCTCATTTGTTTAATATTTATTAGACAAAGTTCACAGTTAAAACTTCTCTCCCTTTAGGTCATTCTGTACAGTGTTTATAACAACTGGATTTCGGAAACCTATTTTGTAAATATCAGCTGTTATATAATATTTAGTGTTCATTTGAAACAAAATAATGTATTCAGTGAATTATAGTTTTTGGGCTAATAACAATAGTGCCTCATATGCCTGAAGAGTATACTTACGTTAATATTAATTGATATTTCTTTGTTTACCCCTGCGCGTATCGTTGGATATAATATTAATATCAATTACTATTATATTCAACGATACGCGCTGCGGTAAAGACAGAAATATTATATGTCTCTCCGTCTGTGCATCCGTCCAATCGTCCTTTTGTTCTTATTAGCGCTGTCACATAAACAATTCTGGCCAGATTTTAATAAATCTACATCAGTAATATTTTGACATGTTCAAAAATTAGTGCTGATGAACTGTTTGATAAGGAGTTTTTTTTCAAATAAAAATCATATTTGAAATGATAAACGCTCTCTTGCCTACTTATCTTATAGGATTTTTATCAAGTAGATATATTAGCAATGTCTAAGACGAGTCCTTAAAGACGGGTAGATCAACTTTTTAAAAGAAAGTATGTGCTTTTGAATATATATATATATTGAAAGTTGTATTGAAAGCGCTCTCAAATCTACATTTGTTGTCATAATTTAAGGAAAGGTATATCATGCATATGGACGGTTAAAATTCTGCATCATTTTGGACAAACGCCAAACTTATTTTTTACAGGAATTCTTGCCCTTCAAAATGTAAATTCTTTGACAAATTGCATTGTTAACACTCTTATGTCTCCTTTTCTTGTTAATTTTGTTTTGAAATTCAAAGTAAAGCTCCATATTAGCTTGCAATAATTGTTTCAATCTGATTAATATACAAATCCGGTCTGTCCAAGCTTTGCTTGCAAGGATCGGAAGACGCTTCACTCTACGTTCTGTTTTATAGACCTTCCGGGATCCTCTAGTTTTGCCGGATAAATACACACCATCAAAAAAGTTCAGGCTGAAAATGTCATTGGCTGATGTAATAATTACCAGAACAGAAAAGTAAAACGGAGTGTTTTCAGATCCTTGTACGCAAATCTAAGACACGCCAGTCAGATCCTTGTTAGCAAAGCTAAGACACATGAGTCAGATACTTGTTCGCAATGCTAAGACACAGAAGTTAGATCCGTGTATGAAAAGCTAGACACGAGAGTCAGATCCTTGTACGCAAATCTAAGACACGTGAGTCAGATCCTTGTTAGCAAAGCTAAGACACATGGGTCAGATCCTTGTTCGCAATGCTAAGACACAGAAGTTAGATCCGTGTATGCAAAGCTAAGACACGTTAGTCAGATCCTTGTACGCAAAGCTAAGACACGTGAGTCAGATCCTTGTTAGCAAAGCTAAGACACATGAGTCAGATCCTTGTTCGCAAAGCTAAGACACATGAGTCAGATCTTTTTAAGCAAAGCTAAGACACATGAATCAGATCCATGTTAGCAAAGCTAAGACACATGAGTCAGATCCTTGTTAGCCAATCTAAGACACAGGAGTCAGATCCTTGTTAGCCAATCTAAGACACAGGAGTCAGATCCTTGTTAGCCAATCTAAGACACAGGAGTCAGATCCTTGTTAGCCAATCTAAGACACAGGAGTCAGATCCTTGTTAGCCAATCTAAGACACAGGAGTCAGATCCTTGTTCGCCAATCTAAGACACATGAGTCAGATCCTTGTTCGCCAATCTAAGACACATGAGTCAGATCCTTGTTAGCCAATCTAAGACACATGAGTCAAATCCTTGTTAGCCAATCTAAGACACATGAGTCAGATCCTTGTTCGCCAATCTAAGACACATGAGTCAGATCCTTGTTAGCCAATCTAAGACACATGAGTCAAATCCTTGTTAGCCAATCTAAGACAAAGGAGTCAGATCCTTGTTAGCCAATCTAAGACACAGGAGTCAGATCCTTGTTCGCCAATCTAAGACACATGAGTCAGATCCTTGTTAGCCAATCTAAGACACATGAGTCAAATCCTTGTTAGCCAATCTAAGACACATTAGTCAGATCCTTGTTAACCAACCTAAGACACATGAGTCAGATCCTTGTTAGCCAATCTAAGACACAGGAGTCAGATCCTTGTTAGCCAATCTAAGACACAGGAGTCAGATCCTTGTAAGCCAATCTAAGACACATGAGTCAGATCCTTGTTAGCCAATCTAAGACACATGAGTCAGATCCTTGTAAGCCAATCTAAGACATATGAGTCAGATCCTTGTTAGCCAATCTTAGACACAGGATCTGTATTTTTAATCAGAATACTCTGAGTCGATAATCTTTTCTTACAGGAGTTATGGCCCTCTTGAAATTTAAAATTCTGTAGAAAATTGCATCATAAGTGATCCCATGCCTTCATTTCTTTTATGATATTATGAATAAAATATAAAATACCCAAAAATATATATTATTTCAGTATCCCTATTTTTATGTTTCATTGTCAGTCCTTCAGTGCTACTAAACAGAATTACTTCATATTTGGTCAGCAGCTGCGACAGGTCCAATATATACATTTTTTTGTACATTGTGTATTGTTATCTTATAAAATACATAGTATGGGAAATATGAAAGCCAGACATGCGTTTCGTCTACATAAGACTCATCAATGACGCTCGAATCAAAACAATTAAACGACTAAATCAAGTAGGAAGTTGAAAGCATTGTGACTCAAAATTTCGCAGGTCTTATATTATTATATCACATTTAAGAAACATAGCATTTTTGAATATGTAGAGACAGTAATTCTGTGTACGTTATTTAACGTTGACATACACATTCAAATGTTAGTACGAAATGATATTAAAACTTGATGATATATTTCAAGGGAATGCATGCCCAACATATTATAACTATTTAATTACAAAAATATTCAAGAACATGACGAAGTTAGTCTTTATTTTTGCGAGAGAAAAAAAGATTAGAGAAAAACGGGGTGTTAAAAATATAAAGAATAGGAAATAATGGGAACAAAGATAAAACCATGAGAAAAAGTTGTAAATATAAAGGAAGTAAACCACTAAGTCATGGCTTCGTTGCTTTCTATGTTAAATTCCTCATTTTCAAGCACAGTTCTTTTGTTTTCAGTTCAAATAAAGTAACAATCATTGCATGTCAAAGCAACACTTTATGGTGTCTTGTACTGAAAAAAAATAACATACCTTTAATGGCATATAAGAAAGAACTGGTTCCCGGAACTTCGGATGTACCAAAACAGGTACTTCAAATCTGACAAACAGGAAAAATGTAACATCTTTATAAAATTTGGTGCAGTTATTTTAATATTCAAAATTATAAGTCAAAAACTGTTCTACAATGATCACCAGTCATTCAGCTTTCATTTGATACAAACAATACCTAAATATTCTACATATTTTTAAAGTTACACTCATGCGTAGGAACTATTTTGTGTTAGATATGTACTACTTTCGTATGTGCTTTCTGGCCGGGCCGAAATGTATATGCTTTCTGGCCGGGCCGAATTAGTGGTGTAACACACAAAGAACAAAGAAATAAACTACAACCTATCCAGACCCCATGTATGACAAAAACAGCAACTAACGTGATTCGTGACTTGAAACAGGCACATGAAAAAGTCGAGGTTATTCATATATATCTTAACCTTTAAATGTAGCCTAATGGAATTAACAATACGTACATGTAAACATAAAATCAGTACAGTCATTAGAAAAGGACGTATATCGATGATAAGGGCCGTATAAAACAACATGTAATAGATATCAACAGCTCACGTTAAAATAAGGCCGTGTTCACACCAAACGCCGTGTAGAGTAAACATGTTTACAATTAGTTTAGTGTAGTGTACACTGGTTTCACATTACATTTGTTCACATCTATACACCTTGTTTAGCTACCTGTACATAAGATTTGTTCTCACTTGTAAACTATATGTCATTTAAATGTTCATTACGTAGAAATGAATTCAAAATTTTGGACAAATTTTCTAGCAGTAAGGGAACAACCATTTGACTTCAAAAGGGGGGTGGTGTTGGGAATGGAAATATTCCGATCTCCAATATGATAAAAAAAAAAATGGTCATACAGATGATAAAAAAAATATTCTGAATCAAGAGTTTCCCCATACATTACAGTGTTAAATATTGAAAAAAATGTATTTGATCACCAGCATCGAAAAAAAGGAATAAAAACGTACGCGCGAAAAAAAAAATCTGACTCAGATAAAAAAAAAATAACCCTCCCCCTTTTTTAAGTTAAGTGGTTGCTACTTTATGAAAGCCACTTTTATAATTTTCAGTAGTTTGAAAACGTTAGCTGCAGCAGCGTGCTTACAGCCGAAAAAAGGATTGAAATATTAGGGATCACTACATTTTTATCTTTTCTGTTTGTTTCAAATGGTATTTCTTCTCCAAGGAGTGTTTGGTAAAAGAATAGGGTAACGTTTTTTTTAATTTATTTTAAGTGTTAGTTAACGAGATACTAGACAAACATATCATTTACCCCACACTTTTTTTAGTCATGCATTTATGCGTGAATCGTTGTTTGAGTAAAGACTAGTGGCGAATATTTCTGTGTAAACGTCAGGTCGATTCGGGAAGATATTTTCAAATGAATTAGGCAGCAACTATTTACTTCATTTTTTGGGGGGAAGGGGAAACGGGGGGGGGGGGGGGGGGGTAGAGGGGCGTGGGTTATTGATATTTTTTCAGGACAAATTTTGGTGACAAGTCAAAATCAATTTTAGCATTATATATAGTGGCAGCTGAGGGTAAAACAAACAAAAAAAATTTCAGGGCCAAAAACTGGAAACATTTTTTGTTTCCAAAACTACATTCATAGCTCATTACCCCCACCCCCTTGCCTTTATATTTTATACTCAACTTTAATAGCCCCCTCCCCCTCCCCCTCCCACGAAAATCAATTGGTTACTGCCTTATGGGTTCGGCAATGATGCTGCTTTGAGTCTTGATCAGGGGTTAATAGAGTACGTGAATTTTTTTTTAACCAAAAAAATCTGTAAAATTTCTGTAAAGAACTATACTAATAATTATCAAAAATATCAATTTTACTCAAAAAATAGTTTCCTACTTAAATATATACACAGTAAAACGTATGTCCTAAATGCCTAGTAGTGTACACTTAACCTACACAAGGCCTACATTGACTATCGACTGTGTGTAGATAAAACATGATTTAAACTACATGTAAACATTGAGTTTTATCAATGGGAACGCAATTGTGTTTAGTTTACGTGTGAGTTATACTAACACAACACCGAATTTAGGTCAATGTGAACACGGCCTAATATAGTAATACACTATATGATATCAAAGAATGATCACAGGAACCTGTTTAAACAAACGTTAAAATATTTTCTAGTTTTCATGATTAAAACTCCTATAAGCAGTCACCTGACTATTCCAGTTATTGACTTGAAATTTTATACAGCAAATAATCAACTGTCATTTTAGACTTTGGCTCTTCCTTTTTTGTTTAAATAATACCTAAACTTTCTTGACCATAAATTTGTCTGGTAAGTTACGTTTTCTTCTTGTCACTAATTAAAAGACTTGTTTGTAGATCTTGTCTAGCTGATAATTTTTATACTTAAATTTTCTTTCTGTCTACTAGTTTTGAAGATGATAGCAAACAAAAACAACTTCGAAATTTGCTTAGAATTGAAATATATTCAGAGCAATACCAAATGAGTTGTTAATTATCTTTGAAACTTTCAATGTCAATGTCAATGTATTTTATCTTGCTAATCATTTTCACCTGGTTATTTGACTGGTTAAGATTTTGAGATACAAGGCAAACCTAGCACGTGGTTTTCACCGGAAAACGTTTGGTTTGTTGTATCCAGAAATAATGAAAGAGACGAAAACATGAATGAAAAAGCAAAGTCGAAGAAAATTAAAAATATGCAGAATGATTACGTTTATTTTTAATACACCCCTATCTGACATGTAGATTAAATTTAAACATTCCGGCATTAATCAATTTCAAATCAGTCACTTTATTGATAACCTTCTTGATAAATCAGGCGGTCGGGAATGAATATTGAATATTGTAAGGTAATTTTTAAAGATTCAATCGATACTACCTATATTAATTCTTTAGTTACGTTTTCTATTTTTTCAAATATACGTATGATCTAAATTCTTGAAATTTGTAAAAGTTTATTATTTTATGGTTCGTTCTGGGCTGGGACTCAATATTTATTTATCTTCATTTATGTTATGTACCTGTTATAGGACAATATATTATCTTTATTTATAATGTCTTTGATACTTACAAGGATTTGTTTAGTACTATACCAATTGTAGGAGCTATATATATATATTTTATATATGTACATGTTCATGTCAGGAAACGATACTGTATTTGGTATATACAACTCTGTTATCAATAAACAAGTAAATTGGCTCACAGATACCAACTCCCCCCACCCCCACCCCCCGAAAAATAAAAACACATCAAAATACTACAAAAACACAAAAAAGTTCAAATGGCGTAGGTATAACGATTTAACATATTCGTTCAACCGATTTTTTTCCTTTTTGTTAAAAGAAAATAAGGAAATTAAAAGTATTTAATGTATAAAATTTTACTTTGTCATGCGATTCCGTTTGATGTGAAATAATTTGATAATTATATTTTTTGTCTAAACAATTTACAAGAAATATATCAACATAATCCAACTAACACTACAATTTATATGATCAATGGAAATGACTGGCTTGTTGAAGTCAACAGTCATGATTAATTAGATTTATCCTCTAACCCAATATGATAAATAGCTGCTCGTTTCAAACGAACAATTGATGTTTATAAAACCTAAAGATAATGTACTTTGTATTTAAAGCAAATTGAAACTGAGTTTCTTGATTTGATATAAATTTCGAATGTCCTAGTTTAAAATTTCGATTATTTGACTATGGGAATGATTTCCATTCGGGAATATAAACTGTTGATTGATTGATTATTGGTGTTTAACGACACTTTCGGCACTCGGCTAACTTATAGCGGTCAGTTTTTATTGGTAAAGGAAACCCGAGTGCCCGTTTATTACCAACGATCTCCGACAGGAAAAATAAAATAAGCCATGAAGGTTGATGTTGGTGGTTGATAAGGTGCTGTTGTTTTAAACTTTTACATTAAACTATTGTTATGACTAATCTTTTTTTTATATTAATTTGAAGCTTGTGTTTAATGGCGACGTCATTTCAAAACTGTGGTGTATGTGAACTCCGTCACATCACAAATCCATCCATTGTCTGGTGTACAGAATGTGCCGAGGGACTATGTACAGAATGCCAGGAACATCATAGTTTATCTAAGTCATCTAGGAGGCACAGTGTGATACCGATTACCGGTTACCAGAAATTACCAACTAATCTTCTGAAAGTTACTCAGTACTGTAGCAAACACAATGAAAAGTATCAAATTTATTGCCAGAGGCATGAAAGTCCCTGCTGCAGCAAGTGTATTGTTGAGGACCATAAAGATTGCCAGGATATCGTCAATTTGGATGACGTCGTTCGTAATGTCAAAACCTCCAATGCCCTACTCGAGATAGAGGACACATTAGTTGAAGCAGCAGAAAATATACAGAAAATTCGCCAGCACCAACAGGACAATCTGTCGACTTTATATGAAAAGAGAAAGGAAATTGAAAATGAAATAAAGAATATTAGAATAAAGATCAACAGTCATCTCGATAAACTACAAGAAGATTTATTGAAACAACTCTATTCGATCGAAGAAAAAGAAAACTTGAAAATTTGTCAGTTATTGTCAACATTAGAAAACAAAGAAATAGAAATAAAAGAATACCAAAGAAATATTATGAACATCAAGCAACAAGCAACAGACCTTCAGGTGTTTCTTTCCATGAAGCAAATAAAAGAAGGCGTCTATAGCAAAGGTATATTTCTGCACTCGATTATAGAAGGCGAGGGGGACATTGTTTTTCATATGAGATCAATCCCTCTATCCAGAATATCATGTCCGATATCGAAAGTTTCGGAGAGGTGAATATTGAAGCTAAACCTTGCGATATAGTTCTGATAAAAAAAAGGCCAAACAAGCCCAAGTGATGGTTCCAAAAATAACCGTTCAATCAAGATCCATTAGAAATATAAAGCTAACGATACACAAGATCATTAACACTAAAGAAAATGTCTTCAGCTGTTGCATACTACCGGATGATAGAACGGTGTTTACTTTCTTCATTGAATCGACAGTAAAGGTATTTAACAATAAAGGATTAAAAGACTTTAAGGTGAAGATGCCGTGTGAACCTTTTGATATAGTGTACATCAGTCAGGATAATACATTGGCTGTTACATCTGGAGGTTCAGCGAAAAATTGTATTACCATTATAGACTTGGCGAGAAAAAAAACCAAGAAGATAATTACACTTGATTCGCATAATTATGGAATAGCACTGAAAGATAATCGATTGATTTATTCCGGTTACGACAAAGGTAAATGCATGATCAATCCGTACGACGAGTCAACGCGTGACATACATGACATAGTTCAAGATGCAATGCCAAGTGAAAGTTACATTGCAACATTAAGGGACAATATATATTATACTAACAACGTCACAAACGTTGTAACGTGTTGTAATCTAAAAGGTGAAATACAATGGACATTCCAAAATGAAAACGTTCTGAAGAGTCCTCGGGGTATAGATGTAGATAGTGATGGTAATGTGTACGTGGTAGGGATATTGTCAAACAATGTTGTAGTTATCTCCCCTGACGGACAACTACATAGTGAAATATTGACAGCAGCAGATGGTCTAAATAGACCTTCCTCGCTTCATTATAGTGAAACAAGGAACCAGTTGCTAGTTGCAGGGTACAATGACAAGGCTCATTGGTTTGATTTTATTTGAGGTCTTTCTTGGCAATATTTTGAATTAATCAGTTTCCGCAACATGTTTCGTTTATTTTGTCAGCTATAAAATATTTAGTGATTGTTTGAAAAACAATTATGCAGTCAATTATTGAGCTGTGTACTACATAGACACGATGAGCCGGATTTTAACGTGACCGATCACAAGGTAACCGACCTTATGGAGACATGTCACCCTTTAATACAAATAATTCTGACTCCGAGCAGACTTCATATTTCAATGAATGTAATCTATGAATTACTGGTAAATGTTTAAGTCAGGGATTTCGTTACCACAAATTACTTTAAACCTTTACTAAATTCTTCCATAGATATAAAGATTTGTTTTTGAAGTTTGGTTGTTTCCGATGAAAACTTAATTCAAACGGGATAGCACCCGCTCATTTGTACGGAGATGTTGTATATCGAGCCTGGAAACTTGGAAACGATCCGGGTAAACTTATAGATTCTTTGATAATCTCATTCTAAAATGTTATTAATTCAACACTAGTATTTCAATATTGTTTTTATTGGTATTTATACTGATTTTGTTATCAGTAAATTGAGATCAAACTTTAAATATTATTTGTATATATATGCACACCATGGCTCTACAATCTGCCGATACCTTTATCTTGTCATTGCACAAGGTCATGTTTTTCTCAGACTGTTTATGACGTCTTTACACTTAAACCATTGGAGGTTGGATGCGTACTAATTGATATGTTTGTCTTAGATAAAATTGATAATGGAAATGGGGAATGTGCCAAGAGGCAACAACCCGACCAAAGGACAGAAAAACAGCCGAATGACACCAATGGGTCTTAAACATGGCGAAAAAATCCCACACCCAGGGTCGGGCTTCAGCTGTTCCCCAAACAAAATGTGAACTTGTTCAGTGAATGTGCATAATTTTTTTCATTAGTTGTTTTTGGCTTTGAATTAGCTGCCAGTAACTGCAAATACTCTCAGATACGTACTTATTGTTTTTCTGTTGTGTGGATGTCTAAGTAACCGTCTAAAAACTCTGTGTTTTTGTTAGATGTATTTCTATGTGTATCCATCTGATAAGTTAAGACTTTTTCAACTTATTTTTATAGTTTGTTCTTATGTTGTACTGTTACACCACTGTCCCAGGTTAGGGAAGGGTTGGCGCCTTCAAATGAATTTAGCCCCGCCACATTCTGTATGTGCCTGTCCCAAGTCAGGAGCATGTAATTCAGTGTGTAATATATTTGTTTTTCGTTCATTATTTTGTACATAAATTAGGCCGTTAGTTTTCCCGTTTGAACTGTTTTACACTTGTCATTTTGGGGCCTTTTATAGCTGACTATGCGTGATGTTGTTCCGTTCCATTACGTTTAGTGCCTTAGGGACGACATCAAAAGTTCAATGTAGGATAAAAAAACTTCATTCACATAGTTTTTTCACTGACCCCCCCCCCCCCCCCCCCCCCCCCCACCCCTCTTCTTAACTTAATTTGGGAAAAATTGATTTACCAATAGGGATATATGTAAAAATCGATTTTAGATATATAAAACTTGCAGAGTTTTAAACCCCCCCCCCCAAACTATTTGATTTAAGTTTTTTATCCTACATCGATCTTTTGATGTCGTCCCTTATCTGGATGATTATTGGTATTTGTGGAACTGAACGGGTCAAAGCAAACTTTACATATTTGATGATTTTTTTATTTATCTTCATTTTTTGTGTACTTAATCATTATTTGTGACATGTTGTAAATTAAGTATGGATGTATTCCTTAACAGAGAAATTTCATAGATTGTTGAACTTTGTGAAAGTAAATATATGATACCAATCGGTTTTGAAAATTTCTGACCTGTCTTTCCAGAGTTATCGGACTTTGGACCATCAAATAAATTAAGGGTAATAGTTTATAAGTTATGCAATAAATCTTGTATGATGCAGCATATAGCAATGCTATCCAGAGAAGGCAAAATTATGCATTATTCCGATATTGAATACCCGGTGGAATACTCCTATTTTTACAAGTATATACAATATTTATCATGTCTCGAGGCTTTCATACACATTGGTGACCATATATCTGTTACAGTGAATTAACATAATCAGTGATTATGCAGAATCACTGAAATTTTCAGGGATTATGTATAATCAATGGCTAGTTTAGAGATTATATATAATCTATAAAATTTTCAGGGATTATGTATAATCACTGAAAAAAATGCCAGGGATTATACATAATAACTGAAATGAAGAAATAGTATTATTTATAAAGAAAATTAATATAAGTCAAATATTTTTTTCTATCTAATCATATTAAAACC
Organism: Mytilus edulis; assembly: GCA_019925275.1. Taxonomy (NCBI): domain Eukaryota; kingdom Metazoa; phylum Mollusca; class Bivalvia; order Mytilida; family Mytilidae; genus Mytilus; species Mytilus edulis. Next base: position 40,548,015 of record CM034351.1, read on the forward strand.
TCATTATGACATTAAATTGTAAAATGTTAAGCACAATATATTAAAGTGATAACCCAATTTTTTTTAATGTTAGGCACAATATATTAAAATGTTAAACACAATATATTGAAATAATATGCTTCACATCTGTTTTTACCACAATATCCACATTTTAAAAAACCTGTTCCTTCACATATCGATTTTAGATTTTACGACACGCCTAAGAGAAATAAACAGTTCAGTAAAAACATCTGAAGGTATCCACACCCCCCACCCCCCCCCCCCCCCCCACCCCAAAAAAAAGAGAATTAGCAACCTCGAACTGGTTCAAGCAAGATACCATATTTTGTGGCCGGGCGATATCCTTTTTCAGACTTTTTGTAAACAATCCCCTTTATGATTTGGGGATTCCCTTTCCTTTTTTACCCTGGGAAATTGCTATGGGAATATTACACAAAATACTAGCTTCCTCTAAAATTTTGTTCTATTTGTCAATCCTTAGGCCTGTTTTTTCTATACATTTAGATGCGTTAGTTCTCTCAATTTGAATTTCTTGTTAAAAAAATATTAAAAAAAAAACCAACTCACAAAACAGATATTCCATAATCTTCTTCCCCTTTATTTTACATGTACCACAAATAACATGTTCTGTGGATTTTTAAATAGTACATGAATATCATTTGTATGACGCTGGCTTTTTAATAATAAACAAACAATACATGTACAGATATCGCTATAAAGGGAATGATGATATTATTAATTTTGAAGTCTCCAATTTTATCTCGAAACCCTGTGTTGTTTATATCTTTAAGATCATCCTCTGTGTTCAAAAAGAAAATTATTTCATCTGGCAAGGAATATGAAAGAAAAAAAAGATAATTTGTCTTTGTTTATTTTTTTTATCAAACGAAGGATCCTTAAATTATTGTTATTCCCTGAAATCATATTAGGGAATTTGTTGAATAATTATTAAAATATTCAGTGATTATGTAAAATCACTGGTCATTTTCAGGGATTATATATAACTACTAATGATTTTAGTTATTTTACATATTCCCTGAAAAATCAGGGATTCTACATAATCCCTGATTATACAAATTCACTGTAACATATCTACTATTTCATGCTGAGCAATATAACCTTAGCCAAATCACAAGGAAACAATATGAACCGATATTTGATAGCTAATGCACGGCTGAAAATCTAGATCGTGCACCTAAAGTGTTCCTCTACTAATTTTGAGTTCTAGTGCCTATCCGAAAACAAATGTTTTTACTAGAGTGGAATAGTAGCTTTCCTAAGGTGTATTTGGCAAAGCCTTTCCTATTTTTAGGTCCTCAATGCGCTTCAGCTTTGCACTTTATTTGGTCTTGTAACCATATAACAAAAAAATTGTAGCTTCTCAAAATCTTTACTAGAGTGGAATAGTAGCTTTCCTAAGGTGTATTTGGCAAAGCCTTTCCTATTTTCAGGTCCTCAATGCGCTTCAGCTTTGCAATTTATTTGGTCTTGTAACCATTTAACAAAAAGAATGTAGCTTCTCAAAATCTTGAATATTATAAATAAATATTTAATACATGCACTATCATTGTAAGCCATTCACATCTGTTCAAATTTCCCTGGACTAATAAAATCTTAAGTTGAAAAATACAGAATCTATTCTAAATTAATTCTTTTTTAAACAAATAAATCATTATATCAATAATCCCTGATAGAATTGACAAATCTAATATATTTTTGATATTTTCCTTTCTAAATATAGACGTCAAAATTAAACTCATTAAAGTAAGAATCAGTTGTTGACGCATTGTATGATCAACCATTCAGATTGGGCCAGAATATTTAATGAAAACTATCAGATACACAATTATAAATTGGAGATAGCCTTATGTTGATATTGATGATTTATGGTAAACCTAGAACAAATGTGAAATAAATGAAAATAAGAAAATATATATACATGTATGTATAAACATAAATGTTAATCTGATAATTATGTTTGAGCTTTCTTAAAGTTCAGCACTACTTTATTTAAGTAAAAGGTTTCTGCGGGTAAACATATACCAGAGTCGCATCAGTATCTATCCCATATAAAGCATATGGGTCTTAGAATATTGTTTAATTCCAAGTGTTTTTGTTTGATAGAAAACATTAATGTTCCTAAATAGCAATCCTGAGCTGTTTTTATAGGATTGCACTCTTGGAAAGGTTTTTTCAGCATAAAAACAGAAACTATTTCTACATCATTTTTTGTCTGTAAATGCTATTATAGAAATATCTTAAGTAAGTACAAAATTTCTACAAATTGTTGTCTCTTTCAGATAAGATTGATATGATAGTCACTTGTCCTTAAAAAAACTAATGTCGAACCTTGCATTTGCCAATTTGGAGCTTTTTCTTCTTATCAGAAAATGCAAGATGGTCGTCACCGTGGAACACAGTTGAACATAGAACCCTATGCGAAAAAAACATAGAAAATGCTCATAAAATATCTGGTGGGGGCACAACCAATACATAATTTCTGTAGAGAAAACACTGTCAAGCATACTTACAAAAATTTAACAATTACTATCCACACTGATCTGTGTCCACACTTGTTACATTTTAATAAAATGCATTTCTTGCCATAAAATCTTTCATCGTAAAAAGTATATATATGTAAGAAAGATTAGAGTTATCCCTCTTTATATTAGACATTATTGTTAATGATAGTGATGTTATCAATCAATAAGTCGTGTGAAAGAATGAATTTAAATATTCATATTATATAACTGTATTTGCTTTGATTTATATACATGTGTTTTGGCACTGTGAATAGGTTTATAAAAAAAAAAAATTTGAATTTGAATTTATACCCGAGTCAAACTTTTAGGTTTGGGAAACAATAAATAATGATATGACAGTATATTACCTTTCTAACGTCACAATACCCAAATTGTACCTATTTAGCAAACATAGCAGCGATACCAAGTTATCTTAGATACTAAACAATTTTTATTTTTTTTTATAATTTGACATTATGCTCGTCTTTCAAGTAAGTAAATATATCTAAATATTCACAAAACTTTCAACAGATGGTGTATTCACAGGGAAAAGTAAAATCCACGGAAACGTCGCCATGCGATATCCACAAAAAGTCATCTTTTTAAAAAAATGTGACGAGCACCCATTTCTTAAAAAAAAATGAATAGTTAGCATGGACTAATGTCAAATTGTTCGAAATATTTGAAGAAAAAAAAACATGATCTGTTATTCGATTTTTAAGGTTGGGATTTTAAGTATGGATGCAATTAGGTTACTCTTCATTACAAAATCATGGAAAGTTTTGTCTGGGTCATAAATAAATGTAGGTGAAAAAACTGTCAAAATAAGTGCAATTTGGGTACCATCACGTTATGTCAATTTAAAAGCAACTAACGGTACGGTGCGAACACGGGTAAATTTATAAGTCGCTATAAGACACATACCCAACTTTGGACCTATGTTGTAGGCCTTCCGAGAATATAGCCTCCTTTATCTTTAGGTCCAGCAAGCCGTAGGCCCGTGCCTTTCACTTGCGACAAGTATACACAAAGCACTGTTTTATGTTGTTGAAGGTAAACGATAGAGAACATTTGATGTTATCCCTTCCTTCCCTTTGTCGTAGCGTTGTGTCTTTTAATATTCAGTATCGATAAAAGAGAGGCGAAAGATATCAAAGGAACATTCAAACTCATAATTAGAAAATATACTGACACCGCCATGACAAAAAATGAAAAAAAAAAACAAATGAAAAAAACAAAAAACAAATGAAAAACATCAGTATACAAAACACAACATAGAACAATAAAGACTACAAGCAATACGATCCCAACTAAAAAGATGTGGTTGATCTCATGTGCTCCGGAAGGGTAAGCGCATATCAAGACCAATTTCCCCGGTTACCTAAGGGCACCGGTTACCTCAGGGCCTACATCAGCGGACCTTTCTTCCACCTGCATATCATGCGCCTGGATGAATCACCATTATCAAATCAATACCAATCCTTTTGTGACTATCTTTTTGAGAGCCTCACATGTATATAATATAACCTATATTGCGATTTAAGTTAAAACGCGATTCCATAGAGGTACAACCTGTTTCTCGCTTATCGTTCCACTGTAAAACTAAAATACTATGTGTTATTGTAATGCATTGAAATTGAGAATGGAAATGAGGAATGTGTCAAAGAGATAACAACCCGACCAAAGAGCAGACAACAGCCGAAGGCCACCAATGGGTCTTTTTTCTGTTTACTTTTTTATTATATCAATAGCATACTGTTTGTCAGGTTTCTGTATCCCCATTCATCGCCAAAATGGTAAAGTATAACAAACATATTAAAAATGCGGACTTTTAAATTGTAGCAGGTAAAAGCTTTTACCTCAAATTAACAAATCTAACTTGAATATTCTGCTAGACTTTCCAAAATCTATTTTTTTAAACCATGCAAGCATGTGTATTTTATTTTGTCGTTACACAAGTTAGGTGTGATCTATTTTTATTACTTATTTCATTATTATAAAAAAAAAATGCAGAAAGATTAAAATAAAAGAATAATAAAAGTGTGTGGATTAACGAAAAGGACTCTTGACAATCCGATAAGACATACCCGACTTTCATAAAGTATCATGTGGGCTTCAATAAATAAATAAACAATAAATTTGTATTTGTGAAAAATTATTGTATTTCGTCTTTCTACTGGGAATGATTGTCATCAGATTTCAAACGTTTAATGTTACCTCAGTTCTTCGGTTTTTAGGCATGATTAAATTAATTTGCGCTATTTTCTTATTATTTTCTAGCTTGATCGTCTTAATATTGTTCCCTAGCTTGATACGTCTTATTTTTAACTATAGCTTTATACGTCTTATTTTTTTCTACATTATAGATATAGTTAAATGCAAACATCGTTAAAAAAAAATATCAGGGAAAACAGTCCGCATAGTTCTGTTAAATTGTTTTTGTTGGTTTTTTTTTACCGGTATTTTATCTATTGTTTCTTTTTTGTAGGTAACAAGTGTATCAAACTGGAAGTTGGCTCCATCCGTAAAATATTCAGTATGCCGTCGGAATATACAAATATTAACAATAGTACTGTCAAACTTGTCAAAAACAGTCGGGAACCAGTCTTATGTAACAGGTAGGCGAAAAGCGCGCTAATATCCGCATGCCGTACATCACGTTATTTCGCGTATTTTCAACATAATAAACAACGGTGCCAGCCTAAATAAATATGTCTCAAGATTATTCACACAATCGTGTGCAACAAGACTGTGAATACGGCGGTAAGTGCATTTGGCCAATTTGAGAACTTACTTATTTGAAGGATTTAAGTATACGAAATTTGGCATGCTTTACCTGGTCCCGGAACTATGGGTTCACATTTTAGCCCTTACTTTTAGATTCTGGTTTTTTTTAGTATTTTTTTTTTCTTTATTATTTTTTTTAAAGCGCCACTTACAATATTTAAGTACAAATGAAAACTACATTAAAATTTAGTGATTATAATTTTACAAGAGAAGATGATTTACATGAGAGATTACCCTGTCATCACGACAAAGATTGAAGATTGAAGACTTTAGGGAACCAAACCCATGTCCTCCTAAAGTAAATAAAAAAACTGACCAAACAATGGTCTGATCTGTCACATGTGTGAGGGTCTGGACGGAGTTAAAAAAAAATAGAGAAGAATTGACCAATACTACAGAAAAATAGGCAAAATAAATATAATAATGGCATGTTACCATATAATAATTCTTATATGATTTGCATATCTATAAATACATGAATTGGATTGGTCAATTAGAATTTTTCTCTAAGTTTACACTTCGATAAACCATGTTTCCGAAACTACTTTTGTAATCTATTCATGCGCGATATACAAGCTTGCAGTGATACCGGGATTTTCAGCAAATTGAGATATAAAAACAATTGCATAACAGTTGTGACTATTCTAGTGCATATATAACAAAAAAAAGAAAGAAATTTAATTCACTAAAGCTTCGAAAATGTATAAAAATAAAATTTAATAAAATTCCGCGAAATTTCATGAAGGATTTGGCGAATTTACGTGATGGCAAAACACGACGTCATACGAATGGAAATGTTCAAGGGAAACATTATTTCGTTACGTGTACGCTTCAAATTCGGATAACATTTAATTAAAAGGAGGTTTTTGAGGTAGGTGCTATTTCATTTAAGATTCCGTTGTATTTATCGGACATTTATGGTTTTTAGAAAGTCAAGATGGCGGCGTACCCCTTAGTTACGACTTGCCATTGTGCTTTTGATGGTAAATATATATAGTAGCAATCAACAACAAAAATGTTTATTAAATATTACAAATGTTTGGCTGAAGAATTATAAGGATTAAACACATTTTTTCTAGAGGTTATTGATGTGTAAACCGGGGCTCTTACTCACAAACTAAACATAAAAGTCCTTCGGACTTTTATTCAGTTTGTGAGTTAATCGCCCCGGTTTACACATCAATAACCTCTAGAAAAAATGTGTTTAATCCTATAATATAAAAATAGAGAATAATGGTCAAGAATAGAAGAAACGGATGAGAAAAATAACTTAAAATACAGAAATCAAGAATTAATCAAATACATGTATCTCAGTGCGTTGCAATAAGAAAAAGATATGCAAATCATATAAGAATTATTATTTTATATACTGTGACAACTACAATCAGTACATTACAAATAATATTTTCCGCAAGCATCTATCAAAGTCCGAGATTTAGAGCTCATTTATTTTATGAGCGAGTCCTCTTATTTTTATGTTTTTATTAAAAAAATTTGGGGTGAAAAGGGGGGGATTTGACCTAACAGTTGTCTTGCCAATCTTAATAATGACGTTATTACTATAATTTATTGTATCCATTGACTAAAAATAGTTTATATCAAAGTGGTGTACTTCGATATATATGTAGAACATAATTATACATACGTATTGCATTTCAGCGGAAGAACCAACCAGCCATGACGAGACATGCGAGACAAACATACCATACGTTAGAGTGCAAGATGAAATTGAGTATCAGTAAGTTACTTTATGTAAAGAAGGTAGGGAGTAATCCACCATCTTGAATATCAGAGCAAAGCACCGTAATCACGTGGTTTAAACATTTACCGAAAAGAGGCGAAAGATAACAAAGTGGCTTTCAAACTCATAAGTCGAAAATAATAAAGTGACAACCCCATGGCAAAAAAAGGAAATGACCAAAATACAAACAACAATATTCAAAACACAACATAGAAAACTAAATCCACGAATCCACACGGAGGTGATAACTGTTGCACCAGAAGGGTAAGTATATCTTGCTCCATATTGGCATATATATGGCATCATTTACTGAAATTGAAGTCTTTTGAAATAACATACTCGAAATACTTTGATAAAAAAAAACTAACAAGAAAATAAGAACGGAGGCCCACATTCTATCTTTTGGTTGTCTGAAAGCAAATTCCGAGATCTATTTCTATGAATGGTTGAAAATCATATCAGCAATTTTCTTTTCTTATCATATACCATTGCATTACATTTTCCATATTGGTTTAAAATGTCATAATCATTGGAAAATAAACCAATGACTTGGCGTCATTTTCATTTTGGAGTACGAACAATGAAATCAACCATGGGTCTTCAGATTAGTACGTTTATTTTTCTTGAATTTTAATTCATTCCAGACTTCTCTTGCATTGGAAAAAGTTATGTGAGGAAAATGTTCAAGACATTAACAAGGAAATAGAACTTATTCGCCAGGGAGAAAACAGGCTCGTCGAGTTAACAAAAAAGGACAGTAAATTTTATCCTCGCTATCGAGCTAAAATAAAGCAGCTTCAAAATTATAAAAGTGACGTTGAAACTCTTGCAAAGAAATTCCCAAATTGTATACAGAGGGACTGTAACGTGTTTATTCCACTCAGCAGACAAAAATGTCTTAACAAACTGTACTGCTGCCTACGAAAACGCTTTAGAAAAACACGAAAAAATGAAAAGTTCGACTTGACTACCGACATTCGAAGACGCTTTGAAGACTCTTTCGAAAAAACTGTCTTTTCCGAAATGAAGCGGAAATACTTTCGGAAATATTTCCGAAAGTTGGGAATTGAAACGGAAAATTTGACACCAGCATTAATGGCGACGGATAAGAAACACCGTGCGAAGACCATCAAAATCGTTATTTATGATCGCATTTTTGCTTTTAATCATATGTTAGGAGTCCCACTATTGAGCCGAATAAACGAAGTTCAAGAAATTATAAGACCTCGTTCATCACTGTCATTGCTTACACGCAGTCGCAGACTTTCAACAAATATTCTCAGAAAGACTAACACCGTTTCCAAATCCGGATTAATATGTAAACCTGATTCACCAGCTTCTAAAAGTCTTGAAGTTAACAGGCATCCACCTAATACAATAATCGATTATTTTGTAAACAGGAAATTAACTCCGTACGAAAGTTGTGCCGAATTCGCGGAGGATTCCGACCTTGGTTCGCAGAACGAAACTTCAATGACAAAAAGCTTTAGTCGCTCTTTGTCTGCTCAAAACGACACTAATGGTAAACAGAAAGTTTCAGAAGAAAAATTCAATGATGATCAATGTACGCGTAGTAAACAAATTCAGCCAGAATGTCCTTTTAGTCCTGTTTCTATTATAGAAAACAAATCATTCGGCAAAATTGAGCCAAAATGTCCTGCTCAATCAGAACCCATTGCCAGGAACAATAGTTTTACGCAGAAGGAATCATCCAAGTTAGACAGTTCTTGCAATACAGCAGTTGTTGCAGTTGATATTGATTCCCTACCAAACCAACAACACAAACAAATAATCCATATACCTCAAGCCGAATCAACCATATTGGAAAATCCCTGTTCGCTGACCTCATACACTGACAACACTAGCAGTCTTATTAAACGACCAACCCGGAACCTCATAGAAATTCCTTGTCGATCGACGTCTATTGAAATTGACACTACTTTTGCAAGTCAAAAACGAACCAAGCCGGAATTTCTGAGTCTCTCGACGCATGAAATTGACAATTCAATACAATTGAAAAATGCTGACCACAAGATGTCTGACGATCATTGCCTTGTTAAAAACTCAACCAATCATAAGACCTCAGCTACATTGGACACTCGTCTTATAACCGATTGGGGAAAACTTAAAGATCGGAAATCTGCTACTATTGTAATTTCTGAAAATCCTACTGAGCAAATCAAACCGGAAGGTAATTGTCGTCTGCTTTTTCCACGTGGTGCTCCGCTACCTAGAATATCGCCGACTCCCAGTCAGAAAAGCACAGAAGAAATTCATTGTAAGATTGAAGGTCATGCAATAACGAAAAGGCCACAATCAGGTCTGGAAGCCAAATGTAATAAAAATTATGTTTCATCTTTGATGAAAATAACACGGGAGCTGCCTCCCATGGTTAATACCCAAAAAGTAATAAAACCAGTCAAAACTTATTGTAAACAACGCAGATTCGATCTCGAAACTTCACATATTGAAAATAAACCGTCAAAAGACCACATTGTGCATAAGAATCGTACGAAGACAAAACCAAATAGTCCAGTCAAAAGGGTTAGAAGAATCTCCCGCACTCCTCATCATGTCGACATCATGTACAGTGCGGAGGAAAAAGATGATGGTACCATTCGAGAAACGCCTAATCGTCCGTTACCTCCGATAAAAGACCAAAAACAAAGTAAACAAAAGTGGAATGACTGAAAATTATTTCATATGGATTGTTTTATACCTAAAATCTATGAGACTATCATTCACGAAATAAATAATTGAAATAAAGGTAAATACTTATCATTGTAGAAAATAAATCTACCATCGGTTTGAATGAAAACCAACTATTTTCTCTATAGAACAAAGGTTTGAGATGATGATGTCGAAGTCGACGTAGTGACGATGATGAAGTCTACATCGCGACGACGATAATGACGATGATAACAAGAAAATTACGATAAATGTGATGACAATGACGATGACTACGATGATGATGTGCTTTCTTGAAGCATTTTTCGGATAAGATCACACGTATTGCAAAGGCTACTTAAAAACACACTAGTAGTAGATTATACTTCAACAATTAAAGAATTTATTGAAAGCAAACTTAAATTACTCCATATGTCGACTCAGCCTTCATACCTTTCATTGGTAATACCTTATAGATATCAGTCCTAGACTTGAGTTATAAATTTAACCTCAGGACCGGATCCCGCAATTTTTGAAAGAGGGGGCTACAACCCAGGATAACTGAATCTATCCATAATTATTTCTTATTCAACGTTAGTAAAGTTCTCTATCATTTTCCGGGTTTATCTTCTTTTTTTATTTCATTTTTGTTTTTGTTTGTTTATGTAACACTTCTTCTGATTTGCTGATTTGTCTATCGGATAATGTTCACCACATTTAATTTATGTCATTTCTTCAATATAGATATACAACACTTTCAGCTAGAATATATAAAACAGAATAATAAATTAATCATCCGTAAGAGCTTTTTCCGATAACTATAGCAAACTTTGAGACAGAATCTTGAAAATCTTAATTCATTAATATTTTCCTTAAGGTAAACAATGACCACATCATTACAAACAGTATAGAAATGATTGACTTACGGACAGAAATATTGGTCAAGGTAAAATTCATGTTTAATGTTTTATTTTTACAAATTGCCTGCCAAACAAAAATTATTAAATGTGAGTGGGTGGTCGTACAAGGAGTTTCTTCAAAAGAGAGGTTAAACTGTATTAAATTTTTTTTAAATAAAATGTGTGACAAAAATAATACACTTGGTTTGAATGTTGGCATTCGAGGAAGACACCGTTTGATTCCATCGTCGGTTTATCCAGACGTACCCATAGGTGCCTGCGAATTGACCCCCCCCCCCCCCTATTTCTGACATTTTATTTTTGTGTCTTGTACTATTTTTAGAAAACATTCTTTTAAATAATAACTTCTTTTCACTTATTTAATGTGTTCTTCTGACTTCATGTTATCCATGCGATTACAGTCTTTATAGATTTTGACCGTCTTATATGGAAAAGAATACCAATAATAGTGGTTCAAACTTTATATAGTGTAACAACATGTTAAATAGGCGACAATAAGTTAAAATATTCAAAGTTTTTACACACACAGACATAAAACAGAATGGCCATCTATGAGAGAAAACAAAGTTCAAGCGATCGCGTAGTGTAAAATGATACTGTTTAGTTAATTCGGAACATTATGCACCGTTACGGTATTGGAAGAGGTGGTTACATTGTATGTATTAACCTTTAAAACAAAATCCAAAAGTCAACAAATCAAAAGTCAAAAACAAGGAATATATCTCCATAGCTGTTCTTGATCTCAATGTCACAGTGATGCCATCAATGCGGTTCAAAGTCTTACATCTTACTTCCAGTTAAGAACCTACCCACAGAACACTATGCGGAGAAACATTCGAAAATCAAATTTCTTAATTTTTCATTATTAGTACTGGAAATTTAATACAACATAATGCAGGCGCTGATTCGGATAGGACACACCTATAAAATAATGGGAAAATGTATTTTTTTAATAAAAAGTACACATGCATTTGTCAAAATTTAATCTCATTATTCTAACTCCTAATGCGCAGGGATGCCCATCCCTAAAACATCAAAATGCTGGATCCGCGCCTGTAATGCACGAGTTCATTAACCACAGAAAGATCTTCTTATTTTATTACACTATAGGGAATTTGTAGAAGATTGTGATCTCTTCGGTGTTATTGGTGCAGTCTATCGTGGTGTATTTGACGGTCTATTTAAACTTATACTAAAGCAGTCGTATTGATTTGATTAAAATATAACAAGACTGCACTTCATTTTGTGGTATTAAATTTGAGATAACGATTGAAATATTACATTTGGTGAGACATTGTTCAAATAAAATGATATATGCAGCCTTTTGGTAATTTCCTTTTACGCCGTTATCTACGATAGAAACCGAGTTATGGGGAAAACAAACAAATATCGTATCCCGCTTGGAATTATTTAAGGTTTATTGGTACACGAACCAGATAAATGCATTAACATGTTGCAACCATGATATGCGTGCACCACCCTTATCTACTAATGTGCAGTCAAAACATATTGATCGTACCTTGCCCATATTGAAGATATAAGGGTATGGAAAAAAGGGGGCTTTTGTGTTTAAGACAATTTGTCTCTATTTTCTTTTTATTTTATGTCTATTATTCTCTACTATTTATCTAGTTTTTCTCTATTCTTTATTTTTTCGTCAATGTATTCTATACTTTTAGCCAAACATTCTCTATTCTGTAATCAATCACCATTGGAGCCCTAGCTGATGCAGGGACCCTCTTTCGTGGTTGTATCGATATATAAACCTTATGTGTGTGGCGCTCTTTGTCTCAAATACACAATGTTTACTGAAAAGGTTACATGAAAGGGAAATATTGTATTGATAGTATATTGTACACATATATAAATGTATATAAAAATGACATGTTATGATCTTTTTATCATATGCTTCAACAATGGAGGAAAATGACAGATCATATATTGATCCTTTTTACGTGGTTCCCAAATAGAAGTTCAAAGATTGAAAAGTTCACGGACGTCGGACCCAAATTTAGTACATTCGATATCAAATCTTTCTACCATATGCCTCAACAGAGGAGAAAACATTTTTAATATGGACGACTCGACAAACCCCTAAAAAAAAACAATATACATAGTGAACACTGTTTGGAAAAGTCAACCTTTTCAAAGTAACTTTCTAAATTATGTTTGAAACTTATAAAGAATGCATTTATTTAATAATTTGTTTGTTTGGTTTTTTTTGTTTTTTTGTTTTGTTATTATTTTACACAATATACTTTTCAGTATCTAAATAATTGTTTTGTACACTATTTCGTACTGTTTTTCACTGAAAACGTAGCATTGAGGTGTATTTTCCGGAATTTGCCGAGTATCACCGGAATGCCATGTGATAACGTTACGGAAAAGCATGTGATAACAATCGAAGCATGTGATAAACTTTTCATATCAGCCCGCTAAGCACCAATTCGAAAAATATGGAATTTACGTTAATTTAATGCTATTATCATACAGTAAAAATCATATGTTATTTAGTCTAAGTATATGATAAGCATAATTATATCGTTTAATTGATAATGCTTAGTACATATAGCAATTGCAATTTCGAGATAAAACACATAAATATTTCATGCATATGTTCAGGAGCTATTCAAATTCACAATATTCACAGATTATTTTTTATACTTTTATAAAGCAGAATAAGAATACGTTGCTTTAGTATATGTTAAAATGTAAAGTACATGTATTTGAATGATATCCATGATAATCCATACACCGGTGCCTCAATAGAATGCTCTACATTGATTGGTGGTTGATTGCTTGATGTCCAGTGGCAATTATTCATGCAAATTATTCAGGACTCATGCTTAGTAATGTGTAACAATCTGTAGTCATCAAATACAAGCACCTCCCTCCCTCTGCAAAAAAAATGCATAACAACTGCCTGGAGTCCCTGTATCAATAACCGGTCTCAGGGTTATCACTTTTCGAAAGTTGTGGGCTCCCACCCCCTTTAATCTTTTTGTTGAGACCCTGCTATTTCTCTTCCCCCACCCTTTTAATCGTTTTGATAAGACCTTGCTATTTCTCGTTTCCAATGCGACCTTAATTTTAATGCTGAATTACCTTTATACTTTCATAATTTTTATTAATGATATGTCATTGTCAATTTCAACTTTGACCCTGTAGGTCACATGTACAATTAGCTATTAGTTTGGTTAAACTTTACTTTAAGCGTAAGTCATATATATATACGAATATACGATGTTTAAAAATAGCTTAAAAAGTAACATTAATTCACGGTCCTTGTCGTTAAAAAAACTTAATTGAATACAGATGCGTGACGTCGAGAGAATGCATATTATACCGGGGTGGGGGAGCACAGGCACTTGTCTCAGACATTTTTCCCCTATATTCCTTTATGTGTTATATAAAGGAATGTAGGAGAAAAAAATACGTGACAACTGCCGGTGTGGGGAGGGCGTTCTGGTTATTCAGCTTACCCTAACAAGGAATTTGAGCCCATGTCAGAGTAGCAAATCATATTTTAAAAATATTCGATCCATTTTACAACACTCGTTTAATTACATCAAAGTCGCCCAGTTTTATTTGGATTTATAGACTATTTTCCGTTTCCTCTCCCTTCCGACACTTTCGATAAGTAATTGAAAGTATTCAATGTTGGTAGACCAATAAGGGGTCTGAAATTTGGAACAATCATTCTATATTGGCTATTTCTTTTGGTAAAAATGGACAATAAGGCTCCTATCGAGCACAGCCTTGTTACAGTAACATTTCTTCAAACACAGCTCAGATTCAATTCTTATGTATAGATATGGGATACATCATTTAATAGAAGGTTTGATGGTTTTATATCATCGCTTAACTTAAGAATATGTTTACTAGTTTATTAACTGAAATGTAGTAACAGTGTTACGGTATTTTTAAACTAGTCGTACTTTATAGTAACCTCGCTTGATGTATAGGTATTCACTTTATCTACCCTTTAAGCGTATTTAAGATACAAAAAAAGTAGTGATAAAGTTCGATTAAAGTGTGGAAAGGATTTCAGAAAATATTAATAATGAAGCTAATTTTCATAATCTTTTCAGCTCAAATACAAATATTGTCCTAAAATCAAACAGATCGATGAATTACGCATGTGTTTGAAATCTAGAGTATGCGCAGTGACGTCCACTAAGAAAATCAAAGGCGGGTTTTAGCAGGGATGTCATTTTCAACATTTTTAGTCGGAATAATTTTTAAAATATACTTTGTGTTTTTATCATACTTTCTTTGTTGTCCACAGCAGGTAAGAATTTTATACGAAATTAACCGAAAAAAATATTTACAAAGTTAACTTACAAATATGCAATATAGACATTTTGTTTACTAAAAGTTTAAAAACTAATCTTCCGTCTGCAAAATTTAAAATGTGTGCGTAAATCATGAAAGTGAAATACTGCTCGACCAGTGCATTTGTTTAATATACTGCATTAATGGCAAAAAAAAATAATTTATCGAAATGTTATCATCGCACACTTCATTTTAAACAATGTGCATTAGTTATTATAAAAAAGAAGACGTGGTAGGATTACCGTTGAGACAACTGTCCACAAGAGACCAAAATGACACAGACATTAACAACTACAGTATAGGTCACCGTACGGCCTTCAGCAATGAGCAAAGCCCATACCGCATAGTCAGCTATAAAAGGCCCCGAAATGACCAATGTAAAACAATTCAAACGAGAAAAACTAACGGCCTTATTTGTATAAAAAAAAATGAACGAAAAACAAATATCATGTAACACATAAAAAAAAAGATAAACACTGAATTACAGGCTCCTGACTCGGGACAGGCACATGCATAAATAATGTGGCGAAGTTAAACATGTTCGCGGGATCCCAACCCTCCCTTAACCTGGGACAGTGGTATAACAGTACAAATAAAGAAAGAAAAACTGAAACAAATTCGAAAAAGACAGGCATTTTGAGTCGCTGTCCATTCGTTTAATGTGTTTGAGCTTTTGATTTTACCCTTTGATTATAAAAGGGATTTTTTTTTTAATTTTCTCAGAGTTCAGTATCTTTGTGATTTTACTTTTTAATGAGAGATTTTATCGTTGTTCAGTTGTTGGGTAGATAAAATCATTTTGGGAATAACAGGCGTGTTTTGTTCTCTTTCGCAGCGGAAATCTTAAATTTTTAATTTATTTTTTCTTAAACATTAAAAAGGAAGATGTGATATGATTATAAATGAGACAACTCTCCACGGAGACCAAATGACATAGAATTTAACTACTATATGTCCCCGTACGGCCTACAACAATGAGCAACGTCCCCAGTCTGAAGTAGCTGAAACAAATTGTACGCTCCTCGTCCAACGTTATAAGCTCTTCGACAATAATTGTATGCTCATCGTCAAAATGTGTACGTTATCATCAAAATTTGTGCACTTCTCGTCAAAGTTGTTCACACATCGTCAAATATTGACCGCTCCTAGTCAAAACTTGTACGCTCCAAGTCAAAAGTTGTTTCCTCCTCGTCCTCGTCAAGAGTTTAACGCTCTTTGTCAAAAGTTGTATAATGTTCATCAAGTTGTTCCCTATTCGTCAAAGTTGTACGCTCCTTGCCAAAAGATGAGAACGACTACAGTCGCTATCAAATTACCTGGTACTAGTATGGTAAAATGTGAGAGAAAAAAATCTAAAGTATACAAAAAGACTGCTTATAAATCAATAAACGAAAACCGTAATGAAAGCCAGTATATCCAATAAAGAACAGCCACATGGTTGTATGCTCCTAGCTTGTGAAGTGGACGACAATCACCATCGACAACTGGATAACATGCTTTTGGTAACACACGAAACAACTGGATTACTAAGTATAATGCTCCTTGTATGGTTAACAGCAATCCACGGCACCATTGGAATACATGCTACTGGTACGGTTTGCAGCAACCCACGAAACCACTGGATTACATACTGCTGGTACGGTTGACAACAACCCCAAAAAACCACTAAAACCAAATATACCGGTACTACTGTTATGGTTGACGGAAACTCACGAAACCACTGGATTACATGCTCCTGGGGCGGTTTAAAACAACACACGAAATCATTGGATAATATTCTCCTTTACGGTGGACAGCAACTTACCTAACCAATGGATTGCATGCTTCTTGTACAGTTGACAGCAACCAACGAACCAACTGGATAACATGATTCTGTTGCAGTTGACGACAACCTTCAAAACCACTTGATTGCATGCTCCTGGTTTGGTTGACATTAACTTAAGAATTTACTGGACAGCATGGTTCTGCTAGGTTTCAGCAAATCAATTCACGAAACAACTGAATTACATGCTCCTTGAACGGTAAATAGCATCACACGAAAACATTGGATTACATGCCTAAGGTTCGATTTAACCACAGGATTACGTGATCCTGGTACGGTTGACAGCAACCCTCGAACGCACTGGAGTATATGATCTTGCAATTGTTTACAGCAACCAACGAAACAATCGGATTTCATGCTCCTATATTTAGTACCATTGTAAACTCTGTAATAAAAAAAACACGACGATGTCAGACATATTCAGCATTGAGTGAAATTTGAATGAATGTCAAATAATTACTAAGGGAACAATTAACACACAACACTGGAAATGAAAATGAAAATGGGGAATGTATCGAAGAGACGACAACCCGACCAAAGAGCAGACAACAGCCGAAGTCCACCAAGGGGTCTTCAATGCAGCGAAAAACTTCCTCACCCGGAGGCATGCTACAGCTGGCCCCTAAACAAAAATGTATACTAGTTCAGTGATAACGAACGTCATATTAAACTCCGAAATATACACAAGAAACTAAAATTAAAAATCATACAAGACTAACAAAGACCAGGGACTCCTAACTTGGGACAGGCGCAAAAATGCGGCGGGGTTAAACATGTTTTGTGAGATCTCAACCCTCCCCTATACCTATAGTCAATGTAGAAAAAAACAAACACACAAAAATTCGCACAGTAAAAGTCAGTTCAAAAGAGGTCTAACATTTCTAGGATTTACAACAGAATGCATATCATTGGAAAACAGTATCACAAATTAGTGAAATTACGCATAACGCCATTGAAAGATCCAAATAGAATGGAATGAGGGGTACAGACGTTAGGGGACAATCCTTATCCTCACGTCGGTTTAATAGCGTAACATTTAGGCTTGGACCCTTACCCTAACAAATAGGTTAGCACCTAAACTCAAATGAAATCATAGTATTTTCTTGGGAAGTGAATGCGCGACAGAAAATGATATTCAAAACCAAATACAACAGGTTTTTTTGAAGTTTGGCTTAATGCTTTTAACATTTTGACTTTGTATGCTAGTAATTCTTTAATTATTTAAGTTAACATGCTGTTATTCAAGACTGAATAACAATTTACTGTTTGTGGTATTTTTTAATGAAATTGTCCCGTTTAAGGACAATGTTTAAATACTTCGTTTCGCAATAAGAGGGTTAAGAAGACCAAACAAATAGCAACTTATGTTTTATTTTATTTTTCAACGGCATTAAAAAAAATACGAAAGGGGAAGTCTTAGTTCAAAAGTTGTACGTGCATCGTAAAAACCTGTTCGCCTTTCCACAAACTGCAAGTTCCTCGTCAAAGGTTGTATATATATCAATGGCTCTTTTGCGCCAAGAGAGTGGGCCAAACGCCAACACTTCGATATACCTTCTATCATTTACAATCATACCACATCTTCTCATCACAATTTTAGATTTTCATACCCAATAATTATATTAGTTAAACTTCGAGTCGGGATTGTCGGTTAGAAGTTTCGTGTGCTCAATTTTCATATAAGAAACTGCAACAATTACAACAATTTTTATAGTAAACATGATTTCAAAGTTGTTAAAGATCGTTAATCAATTCAATAGCAGTGGTCAAGGAGGTTTGAATTTTTTTTTTATATGGTTACATACAGAGAAATAGAGGAACTGAATTAATTATGATGGGTACAATGCCAGTTGAGTGGCGGATTCCGATTAAGGGAGAAAGGGGGAATGAACCATCCTTTTTGCTTGACAACTAACGATTTTGAATGGTGATCCCCTGTTCATATGACTTACATGTACATGGCCCCTCCTTTTTTAATGGCTGGATCCGAGTAGATTTCTCCTAACAACAAGTAGGGGATAACACATTTTTGAGATGTGGGTTATAAAGAGTGAAAATATGGGGATGTGGGATACTGAGAGGGGCCGGGTGTAAAAAACGGGTTCTTTGAAAAAGAAGGGAAAAGGTTGGGATTACAACAAAACTAGGATTTCGGAAATGACCACCCCAGTGTCTCGCGGTCTCTCATCTCAAACATGGTACAAATTCAACTTGATATGGTCTAGAGACTAGATATACACTCAAGAAAATTCTGAATTTACGTTAGTCCATCAGTTTGTTTACCTTTAACTCCCGTTTCGAATGTTATTGATCTTAAGAGAAATTATTAGCATAAAGGTATCTGAAACTGATAACATAAATAAGTTTCATATGAGCGTCACTGATGAGTCTTATGTAGACGAAACGCGCGTCTGGCGTACTAAATTATAATCCTGGTACCTTTGATAACTTTCATTCCACGGTAGTAGAAATTAGGAGTTAGGTCATTGGTACAAAGGGTCCTCTAACTACCAAAGGGTTAGAAAGGACTATGCCAATTTTCAATATTGGGAATCAAAAAGATACTGTTGATTACTAGTATATAATGTTTTGCTAAGCGTCCAGTAGCAAATATTTCATGCTTGTTCGTAACGATTGAATGCAATTGTGATTTTATAATATATTATACCGATATATGGAATTCAATCTTTTTATTGATTTCTATTTTACGTTATTTTATGTATTTTTTGCCAACTGCATCAAAATATGCAAAAGAAAAACTAGTTTTAACCCCGCCATACTATCTATGTTCGTATTCTTATCCCAAGCCAGTGACATGTTTATAAAGCGCAACGTATTTGATAGAACAACTACTTCATTATGCTTTCAGATAATTTCTGAGCATTTAATTATAAAATAAAAATAACTTAAGTTAGTTTAAATTGAATGTCAGTATTATAGTACAGTTGAGAATATGAAAATCTTTCTGTTTATGTAGCTACGACTATTTCTTTTAACACTTATTCGCCCATAACAAATTACTTACCGAAAATGTTAATTGCGTTCTGTCATCTCTGGTGACTTTTCTCAAACTGTTGAAACTTAGACAAGGTCTATAACCTACAAATGCAGTAGTCCTCTTTATAGTTAGACCTATATTGTTCAAACATAGCATCCCTCCAGAGTCCTTGTCTTTAAAGTCTTCTCGGAAAAAAAACTATATCAGCATTCTGCATGGACTGTACTCGTATTTTCTGTGTCGGCTGATGCAGAGGACCATAATATTCACGTGTCAAGATATTCTTGTTATTTTACCGGTTTCTGCTACAAAGAAGTATAATGATAGCATGATGGTGTTATTTTAATGTCTTTTCGGAAAAATCACTTCAGCATGCTGCATGAACTGCATTTGCGTTTTCTGTGTCGGCTGCTTAAAGAGGTTCCTGTATTTTACCGGTCTCTGTTTCAATGAAGTGTACTTTAGCATGATGGTGTTATTTTTATATTATAAGTTGAACATCAAAGATTGCGTAATTCTGTTTCATAAATCGTCTGTTTCACTTCTTGAAGTACCTACTAATAAATCATATATTCTAATATGTCAATAATGAACGCGATTGTTCTAGACCCTGCCGACTAAAACTGGTTGAATTCAGTAAATCAAATGTTTGCAAACAGTGCTCGAGTTGTATATCTTTTCTCAAACCGTGTAAATCAGAAAAGCATGTACTTTTAAAGTTTCTGAAAGGAGTCTAGTATTATATCGAATGTATGTATGAAAAAAAGTATTCATCTAAAAAAATATAAAACATGTACCAAATGCCAACAATTAAAGTTGTAATCATGAGTATTATCCCACCTAGGCATAGATTGCCTTATCCGTATTTGGAACAACTTTTTGAATTTCTGTTTTTAACCAATCGGCTTTGTATACTTGAATTTGCCTTCCGACTTTTTCTATTCTAACTTCGCTAGTGAATCTTATGCAGACTAAATCCGTGTCTTCTGTGTCAAATTTTAACCCTGGTATGCTTGACAAGTTTTATAGATTTGGGTTAGTAGAAAATGAAATCATACGTCCATTAGTCTGTATTGGGTTGACCAAGATCTTTGAAATGACGTTACATTTGACGCTGGATATCATCAGCAATTGACTTTATAAATATAGATGCAGCTTGGTACAGTTTTTATCCTTTGCTCTCGACTTGTCTTATGTCAGGAGTCTATAATTCTTTTGTATTTGTAGTTTATTGCTGTATATATTATATTTGTTTGTCGTTTATTGTTTTGTACATAAATTCAGGCTATTATTGTTCTCGTTTGAATTGTTTTACTTTTGTCATTTCGGGGTCTTGCATAGCTTACTTTGCGATATAAGTTTTGCCCATTGTTGAAAACTGTATGGTGACTCATAATTGACTTGTTAACTTATGTCATGTTTTTGGTCTCTTTTAGAGAGATAGGCAATCGTACCAAATCTTTTCATTCAAAAAATTGCAATTTTTGTATACACACGCGTTTAACAGTAACATATAGCACTTAAAAACTGCTTTTTTTTTCATTTCACGAAAATGCGTAAAATAACGGTTTACGATTTTAGGTATATAACGAAGCCTCTCTTATACTGACATGACTATTCTTTTCCAGGAGAATTCAGTGAAAAATTTTAGAGTGTGGCCATGACATGGTGAAATAAATACAGTACACATATTTCATTCTACAATCTATATTACATGAAATTAACACGTTGCCTGCAACTTTATCCTAAATCACAAAAAAGCAAACAAATATTAAGAAGCCTCAAGGAGAATGCGGTCACGTACATATTGACCTGATTTTAGCCTCGCTTTGAGGACAAAGTTCCGTACTTTATTGCTAACGAGTTTTCACTAGCGACAAACTATTATGGTTAGTAGTATGTTAACTTGTCATAATATATCATATTTATTTTTAAAAGAGAGGTGTTATAAAAGTGAAAGAGAGGTTTCTCTATATCCCGTCGCATTAATCGTTTTAAAAATTGAAATTTGAAAAAAATAGGCAGGACAGGAATTTTGAGTAAAAAAAAGGCAGGATGAGACACTTGCAAAAAAAAAAGTCAGGATGACAATTTAGGTAAAAAAAAGTCAAGATAAACTAAAAAAAAAAAAGGCAGGACAAAATAGAGTGAAAAATAAAAAGGCAGGACAGAGATTACAACTAAAAAAAAATGCAGGACAAAATTTTTCATCCTAGCCCCCCCCCCCCCCCCCTGTCCTGCCTATTTTTTTCAAATTTCATCCTAGCCCCCCCCCCCCCCCCATAAAAATCAAATGGTAGCTCCCTAATCTAGTCTACATTGTCATATTTGGCGGTATGGGCTTTGCTCACTATTGAAGGCCGTACGGTCACCTATAGTTGTTAATTTCTGTGTCATTTTGGTCTCTTGTGGAGAGTTGTCTCATTGACAATCATATCACTTCTTCTTTTTTATATACTCTTTATGTGTATTGTTTCAAAATTTGCAAATAACTTGTTGGGTAATGTTTCTGCATATGATAGGTCCATTTCGGAATCAGTTTTTTCCTAAAATTCCTAAGCATTTTATAAGATAAAATTGATAAATTGATTTCATTCATTGTTAATTGCTTATTTTTGGACTTCTTGTAATTTATATATACATTTTATTATGTTATAAATAAAATGTGAGAATTCGAGTAAATTAAGTGAACACAAATTTGACAGCTTAATTATGTTTTTTTTTTTACATTCACTGTTTTCTGATGCTCCTTTAAGTTTATTTAAATTGCCATGCTATCGCTTATCAGTATTTCAATCTCTCTTTTTTATTTTTTTAAATACTTTTTCTCTAAATATATTATTACCCTTTGAAAAATACTGTTATAAGTTAGTACAAAATGGTCCCCCTCTTTCCCCCCTTAAATATCTTTTTTTTTTCTTTTTTTAAATACTCTTTTTTCCTCTTGATTTGCCACGATATATTACTCTTTGAAGTCGACACCCGGTCTCATATATCTATCTATCGTCCATGATCTTTGCATTTCTCATCGTTTAAGTAAATCTATCAAAATGTTTTACGATTTATTTAATTTTAAACTTGTGACTCATTATTATTGATTTATCTTTACTAACCGCGTTATCTATGTTTGTTCTTTTCAATTGCATTTTTACACACCCAGTACAGTCACCCGGACATTAATTTACAAACATGACAAACGCGTTGAAAGATTATCAGTTGAATAGTGTTTTAAAATACATGTACTTTATACAGTCAGTTCAAATGAGTTATAAATACAGAGATAAGCCGGGATCGATTTCCTTTGATACACATGTCTGTCTTGAAATATCTGTCAATGTCAATACCCTTATATTTTCGTCAATATGGACCAATTATAATTATTATTATCACATATTTTGTACTAAAATGTACGATTTTGTATACATGTACAATAAAATCCGGAAGTTGCAGTTGGTTAATTGCTTTTTGGACCAATAACGATATGTGTCCTCAAATATCCATATTAAGCAAACGAAATTAACTTCCAATCGAGAACAAGTCAGATTAAAACAATAAAAAAATATATCTGATAAATAGATCTTTACTTAGCATATTCCATGTTGGTCCTGGTACTAGCCCTTGTCCCATATCAGCCCTCTTGCTTGTTATGGGAATTTCTGGTGGATACCTGGTTAATGGAAGCGCGGGAAAATGTGCTGAGATCAAAGCTTTAAAATACCAAATAAGATAACAAAAGAAAGCATTCAAGTCTTAAATATAGGCAGTTTGGTATACGATAAAATGAGACAGAAACACAATAAACAAACCTACTTGCATTACAGCCGATTGCATTGAGTGTGCAGGTAACAGTAACATCTTTGGTTAGCTTGCTTGCTAGCTGAACCGTGAAGTAATTATAAGCCAATGTATACTACCCTCCTTTCGAAGTAACATAGTCCTATAGACAGATAGGTTGGTTATCTGTCGGACTAGTCTACTCATAAAGGAGGGTAGTTTACCTAACATAATAATGACTTCACGGTTCATCTAGCAAGCAAGCTAACCAAAGATAGTATCTATCTTACAATAAATGCAATCGACTGTAATTTTATATTTTTATTTATGATATAAATAACTAACGGAAAACACGTCAATCAAACAGCAACTAATAGAAATCTAGATGGTAACGTAAAAATACTGTCTTTTAAACGTAAAAATTTCCAACCACATCTTGAAAACTAATACAAAAATTCTAAAAAACATGTATACATGTTTTATGGATGTAAAATTGCTGGCTTTAACTTTTTTGTTTTGGGGTTGCTCCTTAAGAACGAACATCCGTGATTAATTAAAATGCCCATCGTGGTTAATCAAAGGTTTACGATCCGGTGGGGGCCCAAGGTTGTAAATTTGTATCCCTTATCTAGCGAAAATGTACAATGTCGTCATATATAATACATGTTAATATAGCATGGTTTATAGAAACATTATGTTATTGACAATTTGTTGTTCTCGTTATAACTATCTATAATGTGTACTTGCTTTCTGAATAAAGTATTTTGATTTGAGCAACAGGCACAGCCTGTAAAAGCTCTCTCCATATTACATCAACTGTATTTACAAAAATATAATATAGTGGAACATGCATGCTACTTATGAGCACACACGATCAAATATGTTTACAGTGTTACTTACTAAATGTAAAATACATTTAAATGTAGGCATCATTTATTTAAGTACCTAATTAAAACATGCAAATATCCTTTATAAGTCGTTAATATATATATATATATGGCTTGGAAGAGACACTTAGCTGGCTTAGTGGAATAAATAAATTAATGAAAGTATAATTATTATACATTACAGAGGCTATTGGCTGTTGGCAGTGTGGTGTATTTTTTCGAGGTATAAGAGACGAGTGTAATCTAGCCGACAGACAATATTTCAACTGTACTGCTTGTCTAAAGACATATACCAAAACACATCTGCATGATTCTTGGAATAAATTTCGATGTAAGTAGCGTATATTTTTTTTACAGTTTTAAAAGTGCCAGTCTGCCTAAGAATCAGACAGTGGTGAAAACATGACCAAAAACCCCACTCAATTTGACATTGATTTTAGTTCATAATATGTAGTTATGCACAAAAAAGACATTCATTTCTGTTTTCTGCTCTGGTAATAGAAGATACAATTTGGTTGAAATGCACTAGAAATTTACGAATAAGGGGAGATAATTCTGTAATTTGCTATCATTCTAACCAATTGTCTAACCAAGTTATTTGATATAACCAGACACACACAAACGAAAGACTAATACTTTTTAACTCAGGATGATGGTTAGTATTAAATAGCATGATTAGCTCGGTGGTTTTTTTTTTATCATGTTTTAATTTTTACCTAAATTGCCTGATTCTTACAAAGACTGGCACTTAATTGTCAAAAATAATATATCCTTGTTTCCAAATGCCTATAGGGAACATACTTTATAATATTGTAAAAATAAACCAATTCTTGAGACCGAAACGTCTCAAAAAATGTGGTTTATTGTTTCAATAAAAATGATATAGATTATAAAAAAAAGGTTTCTGTATATATAGTCTATCATTTATGGCAATTCTCATACTAAGAAATAAAAAGATCTTGAATTAATGAAGGAATTGTGTCCAAATTTGGTTATGATGCAACCTGACGAGTCTCGTGAAAACGAGACTTTAAACAGAATATTTTTGGAGCATGACCCTTTAGCGCAATCTTATTGCACCATCTTAGAAAAAAAAAGTTGCTTTCTTTAAAAAAAAAAAAGAAAGAAAGAAAAGCAATACGTAAACCTTAAAAACAGATTGTTGCTTAGTTTTTTTGTTTGATTTTGAATTGAAATATTTGACTGTGAATAGAAGAAGATAATGAAGAATTTAAACTGTTTTTATTAAAAATATGCAGTCGAACCTGTGTCTTGCAACTTATAAGAAGGTTTCGTATACTTTTTTTTCATAATAGTAGCACACCAGCTTCATTTTGGACCTCTTCATTATATAGAGACTTATTTTGATCTCATAAAACATCTCACATTTTAAGGATTTCCTGATTTTACTTAAATCAATCCAAATATTCTACAAGGAAAGGGAAACTTGGTTTTTGAAGAATATCTTATTTTCTAAGATTTATGAATATCTAAACATACCTGTCCAGCTCTAAAAAGAACCAATTTATATACATGTTAAAAGACATATAGATATAAAAAGATACCAGGATTAATATTGTGTACACCAGAAGCGAGTTATGTCTACAAAGAATCATCAGTAACGCTACTCCTTGGGAAAAATCCTTAGATTTCGAAAATGTCAAAGTTTATAAAATATGTACTACACAACTACTTTTGCATAGGTACTATTTCTGTACTAAAAATCTGTAGTACTGGAAATTTACTTTTAATATTCAGTACTATTTTGTTACTTTAAAATTATTGTAATATTTAGGTACCTGTATTTAACAGTACTTAATTTGAACTTGAAATTTAGGTACTACATATTTTTGGTTACTACCGCTACGTTTTCATCATTTTGAAAGTTTTTCTATTTCAAATCTCTTAAAATTATGATTTTCAAACATGGAATATTGTATTATTTCTGTACCAAAATATTTAGTACAAATCAAGTGCTGTAAAATACAAGTACCTAGTAAATATTACAATAATTTTAAAGTAAAGAAAAAGTACTAAATATTAAAATTAAATTTCCAGTACTACATATTTTTAGTACAGAAATAGTACCTATGCTAAAGTAGCTGTGTAGCTCAGTGATAATGTACATCATATTAAACTCTGAAATATATAAACTTGTGACAAACTCCGCAATTTTGCGCCTGTACCAAGTCAGGAGCCTCTTGCATTTGTTAGTTTTGTATGATTTTTAATTTTAGTTTCTTGTGTATAATTCGGAGTTTAGTATGACGTCCATTATCACTGTACTAGTATATATATTTTTAAGGGGCCAGCTAAAGGACGCCTACAGGTGCGGGAGTTTCTCGCTACATTGAAGACCCATCGGTGGCCTTCGGCTGTTGTCTGCTCTATGGTCGGGTTGTTGTCGCTTTGACACGTTCCCCATTTCCTTTCTCAATTTTAAGATTTAAAATCGCACAAGACTAACAAAGGCCAGTTGTTCCTTACTTGGAACAGGCGCAAACATGTGGCGGGGTTAAACATGCATTCCTGTTTGTGAACTTTTTTTCCGTAAAATAGCTTGAATATGAAATCTATATTCACTAATGTGAAGTAGATATAGGAAGATGTGATAGGAGTGCCAATGAGACAACTCTCCATCCAAATAACAATTTAAAAAAAGTAAACCATTATAGGTCAATGTACGGACTTCAACACGGAGCCTTGGCTCACACCGAACAACAAGCTATAAAGGGCCCCAAAATTACTAGTGTAAAACCATTCAAACGGGAAGACCAACGGTCTAATCTATATATATATAAAAAAAAAAAAAACCAAACAAACAAACGAGAAACGAGAAACACGTATAAATTACATAAACAAACGACAACTACTGTACATCAGATTCATGACTTAGCACAGGTGCAAACATTTACAGCGTGATTAAACGTTTTAATGGATCCAAACCTTCTACCTTTTTCTGAAACAATAGCAACATCACAACATATTTACTTATGGACGTTTTATTTATCAAATGAATTTCCTTTTAAAGTCTAACATTCCACTATATGAATATATTGCTATACTACATATAATCACATACTTATAAATCCCTACTTAAACAGTATAAATAATTTTCATTATGATAGTAATTAAATTTGTTAAGATTATTGTAAAAAAAAAAAAATTGAGATGCAAGTATTTGACCATTCAAGACCGTTTTAATTTAGCTATGTAGCTAACTTTAGGTATACTATCATGTTCGTTGATGCTCATACCTTACATATAATTTTCATAAATGTAATGACTGAAAAATCATTTTGGTCACTTGTGGAGATTTGTCTCATTAGCAATAATACCACATCTTCTTTTTTATATTTACTGTTACACATAATGCACGTATACGTTACAATTTTATTTATATTCGATAATTATTAGGAATAACTTCAGTCTCATTTTAACTAGATAATGACTTTTATATTTAATCTGGAAGAATCTAATAATGAAAATGAATACTATTTTTTTCTTTTTTTTTACAAAATATCCTTTTGTATGATTATCTTTCTGTCCGACCACTTAACAGTAACATAAATATAAAATGATAAGCGTTCAGAAATAATCAGTTTATTCTAGTTCATTGTATATCAATAAACTATTCCTAGGTTAATTAAATAACACACACCGCATAATAACCACCTGTTAAAATTGTGGAAAATGGTCGAGAAGTTCCGAAAATCGAGATTCCGAGGTATATCGAGTGGCCCATAGACACAGTCCAAAACTCGCCAATAGATAAGCATGAACCCCTCAGGGGTTCACTCTAAATAGTTATCAAAGATACCAGGATTATAATTTAGTACGCCAGACTAAGTTCTTCAGTTAAAAAGTTGCTCGCCAAGATCAAATTTGGAAAACATGCGGTCACAATTATATACCAAAATTAATTTAACAGCGGTATGCAATGATTATTTACTTTTATATAACATGATATATACGTAGTGAATTTCATCTTATGAAACTGAGAACTGTGTTACAGACACTAAAATTGCTTGACCCAAGTTTTAAGCACCTTTGTATAGAAACAATCTAACAACAAAAATCTTACTTTTCTTAAAAGTAATATAACAAAAAGATCGAACTCCGAGGGAAATTAAT
Source organism: Mytilus edulis (assembly GCA_019925275.1). Classification (NCBI taxonomy): domain Eukaryota; kingdom Metazoa; phylum Mollusca; class Bivalvia; order Mytilida; family Mytilidae; genus Mytilus; species Mytilus edulis. Next base: position 40,576,602 of record CM034351.1, read on the forward strand.
AAAGGGCTGCGCTTTAGCGCATGATACGCCCGTTGCTCTGTTAACTTGTCTTTTATGCTTTAAATGAATCTATATGATCAACTAGAAATATATATACAAATCAAAAGGGATGTTACATTAATATATTCACCAAAGTTTCATAAAATCCCCCTTTTTTAAGTATAAAAATTCATTACTTAAGAAAACGTAAAATCTAAAATTTATAAAAATGGAAAGGGAGCTTACATCAATAGATATAAACAATTCACCAAAGTTTCATGGACATTGATGAAAGCCTTTTTGAGTTATTGTCCGAAGTGTTGAAAATCCCCCTTTTTTTTATGAATAAAGCCCCATAAATCCAAAACTTAAAATCTGAAAGTTATAAAAATTGAAAGGGAACTTACATCAATAGATATAAACAATTCACCAAAGTTTCATGGACATTGGTGAAAGCCTTTTTGAGTTATTGTCCGAAGTGTTGAAAATCCCCCTTTTTTTTATGAATAAAGCCCCATAAATCCAAAACTTAAAATCTGAAAGTTATAAAAATTGAAAGGGAGCTTACATCAATAGATATAAACAATTCATCAAAGTTTCATGGACATTGGTGAAAGCCTTTTTGAGTTATTGTCCGAAGTGTTGAAAATCCCCCTTTTTTTATGAATAAAGCCCCATAAATCCAAAACTTAAAATCTGAAAGTTATAAAAATTGAAAGGGAGCTTACATCAATAGATATAAACAATTCACCAAAGTTTCATGGACATTGGTGAAAGCCTGTTTGAGTTATTGTCCGAAGTGTTGAAATCCCCCTTTTTTTATGAATAAAGCCCCATAAATCCAAAACTTAAAATCTGAAATTTATAAAAATTGAAAGGGAGCTTACATCAATAGATATAAACAATTCACCAAAGTTTCATGGACATTGGTGTAAGCCTTTTTGAGTTATTGTCCGAAGTGTTGAAAATCCCCCCTTTTTTATGAATAAAGCCCCAGAAATCCAAAACTTAAAATCTGAAATTAAAAAAAAACGAAAGGGAGCTTACGTCAATAGATATAAACAATTCACTTAAGTTTCATGGAAATTGGTGAAAGTCTTTTTGAGTTATTGTCCGAAGTGTGGACGACGGACGGACAGACGGACGGACGGACGGACAGACGGACGGACGGACGGACGGACAGACAGACGGACGGACGGACGGACGGACAGACGGTACGACGGACGGACGGACGGACAGACGGTACGACGGACGGACGGACGGACAACGGTTTACCATAATACGTCCCGTCTAAAAGACGACGGGCGTATAAAAACGGAAAGTCAATATAAACAAATTACATAATAAAAAGCTTAAACACATCAAACGAATGGAGAACAACTGTCATATTACTGACTTGGTACAAGCATTTTCTCATGTAGAAAATGTTGGATTAAAACCTGGTTTTATAGCTAGCAAACCCTCTCACTTACAATGACAGACAGTCGCATTTAATCCAATATTTTGAACGCAACATCGAGCAGCCGCATATACGATAATAGTATTTATTATATACTTAGTAGTACATACAGATAAATTGTATGTGTAATACAATCATTGGCAAGCGTGCTGTATCAGCCACCCGTGATCAGCACGGTTGCAAAAGCTTTATCACACCTTTAATCTGTATGACGTCACGTCATCGATTGCAGTCACTGTTGCAAAGGCTTTCAAATCCCTAATCTGTATGACGTAATGTCAAACCTATAATCTGTATGCTGTCATGTTACATAAAAAACATCTACTTGAGGTATATGTATATAATAAAGTGTATATGATATATGGCTTTTTTAATATCACACACCATATCAACCCTCAACCAATATAATCCCTCGAGCAGAGCTCTTGGGATTATATTGGTGTCTCGGGTTGATACGGATGCGATATTGAAAAAGCCATATGATATTCTTTATACATTGATGGTTTACGTGCAGCCAAATACGATAACAGAATCCATTGATTGTTTAAGCTCAGTGATATAGATACAATGGATACGCGTTGGATCTTAAAAAAAGAAACCATGAGCTCGTCTGGAGTCGGAACAAATGTACATTTTTATGGATTTGAAAGCGAACAAAAATCCTGTCAAAATATCAATTCCACTGTACCTAAAATGTTCACTACTACAATTTCAACATCAACCATACAATTATCTAATCCCTCGATGTTTTACAAAATGACTAGTATAAGGGAGATAAGTCATGTTGGACAATGTCCCGTTTTCATCCAAGCTGGTTCTTTTGTCTAACTCTTTTTGATTAAAACTTGATCCTTCTTGAATATATTTAAGTAGGCATATAAGAGGGTCTGGATTTGGGAGGGATTTATTATTTTTTGTAGTTAAAAAAATTATGCTGTTTTCCTTTATTAACTTTGTGTAATGCTTCCGGACTCTCGTCTAATTTTGGACATAGAAAATTACAACTAATTTATAATTTCAGACACAGAAAAAATATCAAAGACTTGTGTCCGTAGAAATTCGTACAAAAAGAGTGCTGGATGTTATGGTAAGACGTCTGCTGGTGGCTATATGAAGCAGTGCTATTGTTACGAAGAATTCTGTAATAGTGGAACACAGCTGGGATACAATTTTTACGTGGTAGCAGCCTTCACTCTACTCTCCAAAATTAATTTATTATAATTGCTAAACATTTGCAGAGACGCGTTAAAAAGCCCAGGATAAAAGCTGAGTTTAAGAATTTTTTTTTGAGAATACAGTGCGGGTGTTTACATTTATAACTGGATATAAAAGCAAAACTGTATAATAGTCTGTACTTCTAAAAGATGGCATGTTTTACTTTATTTTGAACAACGGAACTTCAACCAGTGCAAATTTATAGAGAAGGAAAGTCGTGGATTTATCGTAAGTATATATAATAAATTGACCTATCTGCCCAAATAAAACAAATGACATACGTTAACAGGGCTTGTAGAAATATTGTTGAAATTACAAATTTTAACAAGCATTTCAGGATTTAAAAAAAAAAGCTATGATAAGCATTCTTTGTGTAGCATTTCATAAAGTATTTTACCTTTGAATGTTAATTATTTGATTGTTGTTCGTTTTCTTCACGTCCGGTAGTAAATATATCATGCAAAGTCAGAACAAGGATTTTTTTAACCGATCCAAACACTGATCCCAAACAAACAACCACCATAAATAGATAAAGAAGAAACAAATAAACAGGTTCTGCAAATTTAGTCAATCGAGGTAAAAGGTAGGGCACTTTGACTGTCACTGGAAGAAAATAAATTTTTCTGGGTAGGAGCAGGTACTAAGACTCGCAATATGTCACCTAATGGCCATGAACCCGAATTAGTTAATAAAAAGGTTCTATTTCGTGCACAGGTGGACATGTATGAGGGTGGATATAGCTTCATGATGAATAACGGTAAACATTCTTACCAAATGACGTTGTCGGTAACTTTTGGTGCATGTCTGATGACGGTAAAATTCACTCTCTTTCAGACGATAAAACAAAATCGTCTGATTTTGACGAATCACGTTATATTTTTACCCAAAATTACGGGTAACGATATTTGTTTTTAGACCTCTGACGAATCACGATACGGATATTTTAACGAAGCACTGTAAAATTCTAACCAATTGACGCTAACGGTAGCTGAAAATGTCCGTTTGACGCCTGACGGTAACGGGCATTACAACCATCAAACATTTATGTCGCGTATACACGAACTTTGAATTTCCCAACGTTCATGGTGTTTTGTCCACATACACATGCACTTAGTGGGACGTTCAACAAAAATAACTAAAGTTTTAAGATATATACAAATCAACTTGTTACAAAAAGTCAGTACAGGAACTTAAACATTGTTGAAGGCACCTGTAACATTTGTAACTCAGTCGAGCAGTTTATTTCATGGTTACAGCCGATTGGTAAAGGTAATATCTTTGGTTAGCTTGCTGGTTAGCCGAACCGTGAAGTCATTATTAGGTAAGGTATACTAACCATCTTTCGAAGTAGTCTAACATCCAGGGGGCCTAGGCCTGCCCCCCTTTAATAGAAAAAAATTGGTTGATTTATATAGGGAATCACTGAAGCATGGTTGGAACGGCTCCCCTTAGGTCAGTCAGCCCCCTCCTTTATGAAAAGTTTTGGATCCGCCACTGTCTAGTACATACTACAGATAGATAGATTGGTTATCTGTCGGACTAGTCTAATCTTAAAGAAGGATATAATTACATAACCCAATAAAAACTCATTACATTAACTGCTTGATAAACGAATTAGGAAAATCAACATATACCCTCACGACACTTACCAAAGAGGAAACCCTGGATAATCATAGGTCTGTTCTATGTTCCTTTGAAATTTCAACCAAAGATGAAGAACTGGATCATCCATCACTGTATTGGATACCTAAACTACATAAGTGTCCTTACAAACAACGGTATATTGCTGGGTCTTCCAAGTGCTCCACGAAACCCCTTTCCAAATTATTAATATCTTTTTTTATCAGCAATCAAAGACGGGCTTCAGAGTTATTGTGAAACTGCCTATTCTAGAGGTGGCGTGAATCAGATGTGGATACTTAAAAATTCCAAAGATCTTTTAAAGTACATACAATCAAACTCTCTTTCATCTTGTAATAGTAATAACACATTTGACTTTTCTACTCTTTACACAAGTATTCCACATTCCAAACTAAAAGACAAATAGAAAGAGTTGGTATTACTTTGCTTCATAAAAAAGAATGGCCAACGTAGATACAAGTATCTTGTCTTAGGTAGGGATAAATCCTACTTTGTAAAGGATCACTCTGATTCAAACAAAACATTCTCTGAAACTGATATTATAAGGATGCTTGATTTCTTGATTGACGACATATTTGTTACGTTCGGAGGACGTGTTTTTCAACAGACTGTCGGCTTCCAATGGGAACAAATTGTGCCCCTCTACTTGCCGACTTGTTTCTTTATTTTTATGAGGCTGACTTCATACATGAACTTCTTAGGAAGAAAGATAAAAAGTTAGCGATATCCTATAACTATTTCCGCTATATAGATGATGTTGTTTCACTGAATAATTCAAAATTTGGTGACTATATGGAACGCATCTACCCCATCGAACTAGAGATAAAGGATACTACGGATATAGTTAAGCCGGCCTCATATATTGACATACACAAATGTACATCTAGAAATTGACAACGAGGGTCGGTTGAAAACAAAACTGTACGACAAAAGAGATGATTTCAGCTTTCCTATTGTGAACTTTCCATTTCTTAGTAGCAACATTCCAGCAGCACCTGCATACGGGTTATATATCTTCCAATTGATACGATATTCCCGTGCTTGCATTTCCTATCATGATTTTCTTGATAGAGGGTTGCTGTTCACACGGAAGCTATTAAAACCAAGAGTTCCAAATGGTGAAGTTGAAATTATCCCTTCATAAATTTTACGGACGCCATCACGAGTTAGTTGACCGTTATCATGGTTATGGAACAACCGTTTCACAAATGATATCGGATATGTTCCTTTCGTAGTAACTACAAGCCCCTTCCCTTTCATGAATGTGACCTACCGAATTAGAATATTTACCGGATTTGTTATCACATAAGCAACTTTACCTTTACTACACACTGACTGCAATCGGCTGTAAATATAATTTAGGCAGTGGCTATTTGACCGGCACCGGCTAAATAGCAAATTTGCTATTTGACCGGCACTGAATAAAACTGTTCATTGATGTGATTAGTAGAGAATAAAAAAGCTTAATAATAATTTAAAATCATTTTATCACAATATCAAGCATTAAAAATACAGTACAGTCAAAATTAAAATATTGAAGATGTTCATAAATAAATAATTCATAACTTTCTAATATTAATTAAAAGCATGAAAACATATAATTTCTCTATCATCCCTCTCTTTCTGCTCCAGTTTTACTTCAGACCTGAGTGAAAACTGTTTCAGGATATATGCCCAAGCAAATGGTGTCACCAACTTTTGATATTTATATTCAGGTGAATAATTCGAGAATGCTGAAACAGTCCTCTTTTGAAATATACCACTTGTCTTGAGGTCTCGTTCTGTTCGCAAAGAATTTAAGGCAATCAGAAAGTGTTCAGCAAATTCTGGTAATGTGGAGTAGTGATTTAGCACAGATTTTATTTTGTCACTTATGCTTTCAATCCTGTTGTTAGTGTGATTACCAAGATTAATATATCTTTAAGTCCATCAACGCATTGCTGTTTGATGTTGTGCCAATTTTTGTTGAAGTATGATTTTACTGAGTTTGAGGATTCTTCACAAAGTTCTTTGTAAAAAGATTGATATTTATCCTCTGATTTTGAGTAGACTATCTTCTGCATGATTTTTAATGCTTTAATTTTTTCACCTTGGAACTGTTATCCCCAATTTTTCGATTGAAACTTCTCGTCTAAAATTCCGTAAAACATGAAACAAACACAACTGCAGCTTAGCCTGAGGTATAGCTTTCCCCAATACATTCCTTTTGGTCATGTCTTTGTCAGTTATTAATATAACTCGTATATTTTTCCAGTTTTTGTTCTTTAATTTGAATTGTTCAATAACTGGTGAAAGTATAAATTCCTCCTCCTGTGTAAGCAAGAACATAGCAACTATTTCACTTTGTCCATTCCCATCTACATTGATTATTAAGTAGAGTGGCATTCTCAGACTATTTGTCTTATAAGTAGCATCTACCGGTATTACTTCTGCATGGGTAACTATCAAATGCCATCCTCATGTGTCTGTCTTAAAAAAACATTGCTTGCAGCTTGTTGTGTTCAGTAATGAATTCGACTACTGATTCAGAACAGCTCGAAGATAGAATGTCATACGCAGATGTAGACTTCTATTTCATTTCTGATTTTATGTTGTGAAGATCTTTTCACACTCTCTTTTTTTTGACCATTTTCTTGTTAGCCTTCACTTTTAGCATAGTTTCAACATCTTTTCTCTCTTCGCCAGATAATTGTCGCTGTCTTGGTAAGAACTTTAATAAATTCTGGTTTATAACATGATTATGTTCTAAACACATATTGGTTATCATCAGCTTATTCCCATCACTTGTTGTTCGTAGTTGTATGAAGAAAGGACAACTTTGCCTAAATGTGGCCTGCTTAGGACGCTGGCCTGTTGAAAAAAAAAATAATTTTAGAAAAAAGTTACAGTTTTCATACATTGTTATAATCATGTTGCCTGATCTGGTTTAATTTGCCCTCCTGCTTTTATTCTAACAATATCCATAGTATCATCGTCCTGAACATGCATGACATATTTGCCACTGGACATTAAGTGATCAGCAATCAATCAACTCATAGTATCTTCTATACTCAGTTCAAATCTTTTATCCTATATATCTTTTACTTATATGGTTTAAATTGCCCTCCTGCTTTTATTCTAACAATATCCAGTGTCATCGTCCTGAACATGCATGACATATTTGCCACTGGACATTAAGTGATCAACAATCAATCAACCCTTAGTATCTTCTATACTCTGTTCAAATATTTTATCCTATATATATTTTATTTATATGGTTGTCAAATTCGTGTCATGCATAGGGGAGATAACTCACCACCAGATGGCACTTATAACACAGGTGTAATGAAATTTCGAACAAATTTTGACCAAAATGACAGAAAATCAAACGTTTATATCTTTATTTCTACTGCTGCTGATATACATCAACGAAGGTAAACTTTTGAGAAGGCAAACATACATTATATTGTGACATAAAGCTTCAAAGGTGGCGCCAAGACGTATTGTTTACATCCCCCCTTTTTTACCTGTTCCGTCAGGTGTGTTTTGAATTTCAAAACTATTTATGATTAACTACAACATACACGGGAAGGTTTGTGATTTTCACATGCCATATTATGTTTCTTTTCTAAATCCTTTGAAATATACAGTCAATCAACTTCGAAAAAGGCAAAACACCTGTAAGAAATTCATTTCCGGTTTTGATCTGAAATAGTTTGTCGACAGTATGTGAAATGAAATGTATAGTTATCTAAAGTTGAGAGTAAAATTAATGTTACTGTTCAAGATATTATTACATCTTTATCATTAAAAGTTAAAATTCTTTTCAAACAGAAAGTTCTTGTAGTTGTAAAACAAAACAAACAACATGTTGGTCATTTTGTTTCCTGTTTGTCAGGTTGTGGACAATCATCCTAAAATTTTGAAATAAGGAAAAATATTGAAAAGTGCTTTTGTTTTGGTCTTTAATCAGTGGCTTGATGGAGCCCTTTTAGAGATAAAACTAAATTAAACAACCAGTTTTAAATATTCAGAAAAAATGCTAACCAAAAGTTTTGCCTTTTATGTAAACCCGACCTGTTTATGTAATATATAGATATAAGAAGATGTGGTATGAGTGCCATTGTAACAATTTGTAAATTAAAAACCATTATACATTGTAGGTCAAAAGTATGGTTTTCAACACGAACATGTAGTCTTGACTCGCTCATACCAAACAGCAAGCTAAAAAGGGCTCCCAAAATGTCTAGTGTAAAATTATTCTAACCATGCTAACAGGGAAACCATTGGTCTTATCTATATAACAAACTAGAAACACTTGTGAATCATATTAACAAACCGACAACTAATGAACATCGGGTTCCTGACTCAGGACAGGTGAAAACAAATGCTGCAGCGGGTTTAAACCTTTTTAATAGGTACCAATCTTCACCCTTACCAGCTCTTAACATTTTTATTCTGTTTTTCAGTAACCTCTTTACAATGCTATGAATGTCAAGCAAAAGATGACCAAAGATGTAATGATCCATTCACACCAGAAGATATGAACAATATCGGTGGAATGCAGGAATGTAGCGATGATTATACACATTGTATCAAATTTAAAACATTACAATATTTATCAGATTCTGGATATGTCACAGGAACATGGAGAGGTAAGCTGAGAGTTGAAAAATAATTGTTATGTTTTATTATACTTCGTGTCAAATTCCTAGATTTTGATTGGTTAAGACAAGGGTAATAATTTACTCTATCCAATGTATCAAAGGGTAACAATTATCTGAATGTTACCTTATCGTGCAGACCAATAAAAATCAATCATTTTTATAAAGGACAATCATTCATAAATGAGTTTATTTTATTAGACAATGGTCATGTCTTTCATTTTTAGAATTGGACTTTTTTCCCAGACTGTCAACATAAAGAAACCCCCATCTTGCTTCACTTTGCTAGTTTAACTAATAACTGTTGTATTGTTATATACATAATGTCACATCATAGTTAATAACTTTAAATTTTTAATTCAAAAGACATTAATGACAAAAGGTATTTAAGGAATGACTGTAATATTTTTTCTGTCTATGAAGCAATAACATAAAAAATTTGGTGCACACTGAATAACGCGCGTAGCGGGTTATTTAACAGTGTGCACCACATTTTTTATGTTATTTCGAATAGACAGAAAAAATATTACAGTCATTTCTTATAATTTAATTCTAAATTCCATTTTAAACCATAGTAATCCATGAAAAAACGTTGATGACGTCACAGTCACATGACTAAATTATGTCTATGGGCTCATAACAAAATAATGTCAGCCAATCAGAAGACGCGTTCCATCCAAAATTATATTATAGTATAATAAATTAAATTAAACAACTGAGAGCAGACTGTTGTTACCCATCAAAAACGTTGTCAACCTTGGTTTTGACTTGGTTGAAAAGGTTTTCTTCCGGTAAGGTGTGCAATTTTTACCTGGGGTAACAATCCGCACAATCACTATCTCAGCCAAGTGATAATTATATATTATCACACATTCAGGGATGAAATATATACTGTTATACTTATAGAGGGGTCTATATGGTGGGTCCTTCAATTCTAAATTTTGTTTAAATTCTAAATAATTATTCTCTATTTTACTCTCATTTTCTCACATCCCAAAAGCATGTCATTTCCCTCAAATGTTAATTGAAGCATGCAGACTCAGGGTACTATTTTCATATTACAAACTAACAAACCAAGAAATTATTAAACAAGTACTTATCTCTTGATTGCAGATTTTTAACACCTCTCTATATTTTTTTCCAGATGTACAAGTTGTATCAAGATTTTGTGTCAAAAGGCCTGGTAAAAAAGATGGATGTTTCTGGAAACGATCAGCAGGAGGATTTTATTTTGAGTGTCTATGCAGCTCCGATGGTTGTAACAGTGGAAGGACTATCATGCCAAATTTTATAGCGATCATTGTAGCAATACTTGTGGCTGTGTTCTTGTCGAAAAGATCTTAACTTGACACATTTAAAATCATATGTATAACTTCATTGTTCATAATATTGTAAATAGAAACATATCAAAATCATAGATTTTTATTGTTTATTGATTACACAGAATGGGTTATCTCATTTAGGGGGAGGGATGGGATAATTTGTATACAAATTTACAATGTACATGTGGAAATTATCCCAAGTCTGATAATTACTCAGGTTTTCATAAACATAGACAAAATTTATTGCTATTCAGAGGTATTTTAGACACCTTTCTGTGAATGATTACTTTTTGTTTATTTTTTGGATATTATACTTAAAATATGTACAATTTTTTGTTATCTGTTTTCTTTGGATGTTTTGTACACTGCTGATTGAAATCGAGGCTCACATATTTCGATTGTAAATATTGCAGCATTGCTATTTTCATTTTTTTTAATTTGATGAAGAAAAAAATTGTCAAAATCTAAACAAATGCTTTCTTAAAAAAAAAGCTATGAAACCATGATGTCAGTCAAATTCTGAATAATGTAAAACATACCACTTTATCAAAGTAAAACATTGGTATAGTTTGAATTTTTAGTTGTAATAAATTTTAGTCAAGTTTCTTTAAAAATTCAGACTCAAAGTGCCTTCATGCTAGAAACATATACCTTATCCTATATGTTATGTGAATCAAAAATTGTTTATCCGATTTCATAAGTCATACTTTTCTGTATATTATTGTATAATTTTAAACAATGTGCAAGGGGAAGTAACTAATTATATATGGATATTTATCATCTGCTTGTAAAAAAAACAAAAACCTGCAAAACTCCACTGAAAAATTAAGATTGAATTTGCTCAGAAATCATAAATTTGAAAGAAATTCATATATCAGATTGTTAACATTTTGGGATATATAGTCAAAATAAATTTTCATGATCTTTTCGGAGACAAATGTAATCTGATTTGTAAATATGTATTTCTATGAATAAGCAAGAAGTGCCATTTAATTTTTATTGATTTATATTTTATTGTACATATTTGTTTGTAATATAAACCATTAAAAGGGAATAATAACTGGTTGTGTCCACTAAGTGCTTTTATTTAAAGGTTGTGAGCAGTAGCTAGTTGCAAAATTTCTTGGGGATTTAAAAATCTGAGGTGTGCAAATCTAACCATTAAACATTTCATCAGCTGCCAATATTATGATTTTGATTCGAGATTCGGAAGCTGTTTTAAAAATAAAATAATGTATAATTTAAACACAAAAGTGTCAGTGTTATTCTTACTAGAAAATCACTATATTTTCATTAGGATTTGAAGGAAAAAAATGACTAGAAAAATATATCTTCTTTTTCAAAAATGGAAGATTGTTTCATGTTTTTCACCATTTTAATCCTTTATTCCTAAATACAATTGATAATAAAAACAAAAGATTGATCTGAATGATTTTGGAAAAACTAACTTCATCCAACATGATATGTATAAGATGTTTAGAGAATTTAAAAAATTGAAGTTCCAGTCATACGTAGTGTCACCATCTTAAAAACCAGTCATATGTATCCATGTATTAAGAATTTTTTATCAGATAATGTATCTTCATTTTAGCAGATTAAGCAGATTAGGTAGGTCATTTGTAGGAAGTTTTTACATTCAAGGTACCAGTTTGCAAAATATTATTTCATGATTTTTACTTTTTTTAATCATTGTTAATTATAATATACATATCAAAGAGCGAATTCTAAATAGATTAAAATCTATTTTTATAGCATTTTGTAAAGTTGCATTTCATAATGATGTGTATATATAAAATTACATCTTCATTTTTTTTTTATATACTATATGTACATTCCAAGACATTTTATATTATATATGCAAATAAAACTACAATTTTACATATTTATATTTAGTTTATTCTTATCTAATCCAATATTGCCCTGAACATGCATGACTTATTTGCCACTGGATGTTAAGCAACCAACAATCAATCAATCTTATCTAATTCAAAAGAGTTTTAGCAGTCAAATGGGTTTTCTCGTTTAAATGGTTTTACACAAGTAATTTTTAGGGGCCCTTTATAGCTTGCAGTTAGGTGTGGGCCAAGGATCTGTGTTGAAGACTGTACTTTGACCTATAATGGTTTACCACATCTTCTATTATGTACAATTATAATGCTTTAATATAAGCAGGAGACCTGCATTTGTGTTGAATCTCAGGAGTACTTTGATTCAGATTTTTTTCATTCAATACTTTAGATTCACATTTCAGCATATGATAACTTGATATGACCAAATACCAATAGCTTAATCATGAGCAACAATGCACCACTGTGTACCCAAATGTAACAAGATTGGAACTAAAGCAACACAAAATTTCACATTGAAAATGAAAAAAATAATTTTACTAGAACACCCCAATGAAACCACAGGCATTAAGAGTATGTTCTGTTGAAGGATGAATTTTTGTTAAAAGTTTTTATGACTGGAGAATTACAGGAATGGTATAAAAAGTAATTGGTATTTGGTGATGAGGACATTTTTTAAGCCCCCCAAGTTTTTTCCAAAGTCCGTCATTTTTTGTTTTCTGTTTTTCTGTATACTATGAATATATATATACTATAAATAGTGTATTTACTATCCTAGCCATATATAGTCATTATAGAGACTCCTTATATAATATATATCAGTGACAGCCGCGGATAGTAAACTTGGAATTGATAGTAAATAGCAAATACCCTTTCTTTATAGTATATGTATGATCTTAGTATACAGAAATACGTGAAATTATTGTCATGTCCCCAAGTAATTATGAAAATTATTTGTGATTTAAAAGTCCGAAAATTTGTTGTTTTCTGATACCCATATAATAAGGAGATGTAGTACGATCAATGTTAGTAAGACAACTATCCATCATAGTACAAAAACAATTAAAAGATCACTATACAGTCTCAAGCAATGAGCAAAACCCATACGTAGAGCATCTATAGTCTTCTGTAAAGAACCCTGACATGACAAAATGTTAAACATTTCAAAGGAGAAAAATGAGGTCCTGATTTATGACAAAACAAAGACCACCAACAACCACGGAATTGAAGGTTTCTAATGCACACATCAAGAATGTGAAGAGTTTGATATACTTCCGTTAACTTTACTTTGCCTCAACCAAATGTTATAAAATTCATACACTATGTTTATTACCACAAAACATAAATCATGTCGAAATAGGGTGATGCTTTTTTACCAATCATGAGTTATGTCCCTTTATAAAATTACAATTTTTTCTTTTCATTTTTCTTCACCAAATGCTAAGAAACACACCATGTGTTTTACCATAAAACACAGATTAAGATTGAATTTGGGTGGCGTTACTTTTACTATTTATGTCCCTATATAACACTATATGCAAGCAATAGCATCATCCTTGTCCTATGGACACATTCTCCATTTATTTTACATTTAATCACCCAGGGGCCTTTTAAGGCCTTCTTTAGAGCGTGAGTTTTACTCATTGTGGAAGGCAATTCTGTAACCTGTAGATGTTTACATTCATGTTTGCTGGAGTTTCCTCATTGGCATCATACCACCTAACATTTATATAAAACAATATTTTTAACTGATTAAACGGAGCAGGATATTTCCTGAAGCTGTATTCATACGCATATGAAGTATGATTGACAATAGAGGTGTATCATTCACTTTTTTTTTATTGAAATTGGTGCACAGAATAAAATGGATAAACTATAAGGCTCTGTAGACAAACTTGCATGAAGAATATGAATACAAGTATTGTGTCAGTATTAGTAATGACTTAAAAAATCACATAACTTTGAAATAACAAACCAGAAAAATGTAAAATCAAGAGTACATTTACCAATCCCAACAGATTATTAGTGTAAGTGCACAGTATGTGAAAAAGTGTCTTAATTTAACTAGAGGCTCTAAAGAGCCTGTGTCGCTCACCTTGGTCTATATGTGCAAATAAAACAAAGGACACAGGTGGATTCATGACAAAACTGTGTTTTGGTGATGGTGATGCATTTGCAGATATTTATACTTTACTGAACACTCCTGAAGTTAACAATATATCTAACCATTATGCACTGTGGTCAGTAGTTAGAGAGAAAAACATTTTGTAAAAATTTAGCAAAATTTACAAAATTTATGAAAATTGTTAAAATTGGCTATAAAGGGCAATAACTGCTTAAGGGGTCAACTGACCATTTTGGTCATGTTTACTTATTTGTAGATCTTACTTTGCTGAACATTATTGTTGCTTACAGTCTATCTCTATCTATAATAATATTCAAGATAATAACCAAAATCGGCAAAATTTCCTTAAAATTACCAATTCAGGGGCAGCAACCCATCAACCAGTTGTCTTATTCATCTGAAAATTTCAGGGTAGATAGATCTTGACTTAAAACAATTTTACCACATGTCAGATTTGCTCTAAATGCTTTGGTTTCAGAGTTATAAGCCAAAATCTACATTTTACCCCTATGTTCTATTTTTAGTCATGGCGGCCATCTTGGTTGGCTGGCTGGGTCATCGGACACATTTTTCAAACTAGATAACGCAATGCTGATTGTGGCCAAATTTGGTTAAATCTGGCCTAGTAGTTTCAGAGGAGAAGATTTTTGTAAAAGTTAACAGACGACGACGGACGCAAAGTGATGAGAAAAGCTCACTTGGCCCTTTGGGCCAGGTGAGCTAAAAAGGTTGAGTCCTTTAACTCTCGAACAACAAAGCAAGAAATTTTCATAATCGAAAAGAAGCTTTCTTCAGTTATACTAATGTTATGTAAAAATCACATGAGAATTATTTAGACCATTGCATTGAATGTGTAGGTAAAGGTAATCTTTGGTTAGCTTGCTTGCTAGCTGAACAGTGAACTCATTATACCTCCTTTAAAAGTAGACTAGTCAAACAGATAACCAATCTATTTGTCTTAACGACTAGTCTTCTTCGAAAGGAGGGTAGTATACATTACCTAATAATGACTTCACAGATCAACTAGCAAGCAAGCTAACCAAAGTTATTACCTTAACCTACACACTCTATGCAATCAGCTGTAAAGCAAATTTGAGTTATCACACAACATGTTGATGGACATTGGTATACCACAATATTTCTCTTCTTTGATGGATGATAAAAACAAAACAGAAATGATGTCATCTACTTTATTACATGAACACGACAGACAACAGACTATGTCTTTTATTTACCATAATTACATTCTATAAATGAACATATGATTAACTTCATAATGAAGCTGACAACAATAGTTAATTAACCAATCAGAATTCTGATTACAATTAGATTAACCAATCAGAATACAGTTGAGAATTCGATTTTAATAATCAGAATATATTTCAGAATTTGATTTGACCAATCAAAATATAGTTCAGAAATTGATTTAAACAATCAGTGTTTTTTTTAAACCAATTAAAACATTGATCAGATTTGCATATATCAATTAGAATATAGATTAGGTTTTGATAAACCAATCACAATGCTATCCTAATATAAGTCAATTCAAAATTAAATTTATAAATTATAAATTGACTTAGTATCTTAATAATTATTATTTATGAGAAATTCCATATTTTTGACATGATGTTTCAACATTTGAATTGTTTGTTTCAGACCTTTCTGCTACATTTTCAGGCACATTTCTAGAAGGATTACCCATAATGCATTTGGTTATGAAATTGTTGATCACAAAGAGCAAACCTTTTTTTCATGTTATCTCAGATTCATAGTTATCCTGGTGATCATAAATATTCTATTTTTAGTACTAAAGGACACAAAAAAAAAATATCTCCCCTTTATACTAGTTTTTTTCTTTTTTGTTTACACAGATATATTATATATTTATACATATTTTTGATGTAATTTGTATTCAACAATCACATTCATTTCTAGATCCTCATGTGTGAAAAATGTCTGTAGTTGAAATTCTATTTAACATTTAAAATCTAATGATCTTTTCAGTGTGAAATTCTGTCCCAAAGATAATTTAAATATTCAACATGCATTAAAATTGATAAAATCATAAAATATTGGATTTATTAGAAATCATTGGAAATTTCAACAGTTTGAGGATCAAAGAGACTTTTAATTTTTTCAAAGATTGAGCATTTTTGTACATTAGAATTTATTATCATTATAATTGTTGAAAAAATTAACAACGTCTTCCCTCATGATCAACATGACAAAGTTTGATTTTTTTAAATCATGAAAAATGTGAAGTAGTTATTAAAATTTTAAAGCACTGATAAAATCATTCTAAAATTAAAATTTCCATACTAAATAAATAGCACACAAAATCAAATAAAAAATAAATAGCAAACTTCAATCAATTGTTATTCGAAACATACAATTACATATCATCATAAAACAGTCACATGATATCATAAAAAAATCAGTCACATGATATCATAAAAAAAATCTAAGTCACATGATTGTACAATATTTACATATCACTAAAAACAAGTACATACAACTGAAAAGTACAATATTTTACAACAACAATGAAACATAACCCATAAAATCAGAAATAAATGTATATAATTGACAAATTATTGAAATAGAATATAGGGATAAATCTATTTAACTCTTCAAATTTAATTGGTCTAGGTGTCATAACGAAGATATAAATATTAAATAAAATATTACCTACTTTGGCTTTCAAATGGGGATTCAATTAAGGGAGATAACTCTTGTCCAAGTCATCAAAAGGTTATTTATAATATTTGTCACATTGAAGCCACAAAATTGTAAACAGTCCTAACAAAATATGTACATGTAATCTGTTTTGAAACTTTTTGTCTCTGTAAAGAACACAGCACTTGAAATCCTGTGCAATTCATGCAAATTTTTTTCCAGTCTGCCAAAAAAAATGTTTTATTATTATACATATTGTTTCACCAGAAGTTTGACCTTTATCATAATGAGATAAATGATAAACATGGTTTTGAACAATTATAAAGAGGTGTTAAGATAGAAAAAGTTACCACTACCTACACTTTGGTGAAAAGTATATTGTAAAAACACCTCAAATTAAAGCTCATAACTACAGTCAGACACGATACTCTTTCCACACATATGTTTTTTGATGGCTTAATGCCATGTACCCCCCCCCCCCTCCTTTCATTAGATTTCAATTATTTGCTCTTTTTAAAACAATCAAGAATACTGTATTTCATAATGATATATAAAAATGTAGTGGTTTAAATTTAAGTACTATAATTACACTTGTTCTTATTTTATATAAAAATAAGAAGTAAGTTTGCCTTTTTCCAGAAGAAAAATGAAATGTGTCAAACAGGCTGAAATTGTCCAGTTCTTATTTTCAAGAAAAGTTGTCCTTAACCTTGACTGTCAATTTATCAAGGTTTGATAAATCACATAGCCATGTGTGCAGATGAATTTTATTATCAGTCTGGCACTACTTCTGGTTTTTGCCCTGCATCACAGCTTTTTACACTCCACATATGTTAGACATGCAAAGAACCTTAACCTTTATAGTTTCTGTTTAAAAGAAAATTGAGACCAATATAAAATATATTCATCAATGTCCGTTACTAAGAGTTTTTCGATAGTACAGCACTTGTGGTAAATATTTTTCCACCTGTCCACGGAAATATGCCTCTACCTCCCTCATACATTCCAGTATCTCACTGCCTTCCTGTAAAAATATATAAACACACTCATTGTTAATTTCTTAATTAAATGATCTAGTAGTCAGCACTTCTGTGTTGACATGATTTAACATTGATGTGGTCATAACTACATATTAACTGTTACCGAAACTTTGAATTTTTTTAGTACATAGGCCTTTTTTTTTATATTCCAGCATCACTGAAAGTCTTTTGTAGATTGAAACATGTGTCTGGCATACAAATTTTTATCTTGAAATCTATGATGAGTTTATCTACTATTGTTTCCTAACAAGAATTCATCACAGGGATTTAAGATGAATCAAACATTGTCAAATATAATAAACGTACCAAAAATTAAACGCATCTAATAGATGGTTCAGTTATACGCCTTTAATTTTCATGAGCACTACATGAAAAATTCAAGTGATGAAAAAATGTGTTGCCTGGTGTTGTCATATTTAAGATTCACCAATTCTATTTTAGAGCCCAACTCAATACTTGTGATGTCTTAGTCAGACTCCAGAAACTAAACTTTAAGAGCTTGTGAAAATTCTTTCATATGGTGTTCCTAGTTCTGTATATCATATATATATATATGTGTTTTGTCATGTGTCATGTTGAAGATATTCACTTTCTAAGATGTTTGTTTATCTTTTTAATGAAACCTTTTATATTTCACCATTGGTGAGATTAACAGGGGAGGGTTAAGTATAGAATGCCATATCTTACACCTAAAGGGCTTTACTTTAGAAGAATTTCACAACATTTTATATTCCAAATCAAATGTAAGTACTTTTAAGTCTCAGACTGAGCATCCATTGTATCAGACTTTTCAAACCTAATCTCAATATTTTCCTGCACATTTTTGGCAGCATTACCGATAATGCATTTGGTTAAGAAATGTTTTATACTTACAGGATTATAAGTTTCACAATTATTAAAAACAACTTTAACATCTTCTAAACATTCCTCTACAGATCCATAGACTAGACACTGTAATCTGTCCTTCACTATTTGGAAATCAAGTGGGTGTTTTATAATCTCATAATAGTCTGGCACCTGTAAAGCACAAAGTTGATAATAATTAACTTCATATAAATCATATGCTTGATTGCATTAGTTATCAATTATGAAATGAAGTTTTTATAAATCTGAAATATGAGTCAGATGGCAAAACTTATGTTTTCTTTTCATTTGGGTAAACCTTGGTTCAGGGAGATAACTTTTTAATTCAGTGATGCGTTTGTAAAAGACAAGTTTCATCAATGCATTTACTTAAAACAGATTGTACATAATCTATGTATCCTAGAAGCTTAAAATATATTTATGAAAATGGCTGACACAAATTTACTGATGATTTTTAAGAGTTATTTCCCTTAACCTAGGTCTACCTTACATCAAAGTTTTTGGTATGCTCTCGGGGGCATTTGTTTGAATGTTTTTGTGTTGGTGTTTATTGCCACTAACAGTTAGATCTTTGTTTGATGGTAAGATGCATTGTGGGGGCATTTGTTTGAATGTTTTTGTGTTGGTGTTTATTGCCACTAACAGTTAGATCTTTGTTTGATGGTAAGATGCATTGTGGGGGCATTTGTTTGAATGTTTTTGTGTAGGTGTTTATTGCCACTAACAGTTAGATCTTTGTTTGATGGTAAGATGCATTGAGGGGGCATTTGTTTGAATGTTTTTGTGTTGGTGTTTATTGCCACTAACAGTTAGATCTTTGTTTGATGGTAAGATGCATTGTGTATGTTTCAAAATCAAATCATTTGGTTGTGGCAATGCGAAGTTAGAGTGTGGAAACTGCTAATTAGCCAATTTTTCTATTTATAAATATAAATTATGAACCTGTAAGTCATCAACTCATCAACACAAAATCCAAAAAACATAGATAGTATTTTATATAACATACCTCCTTTTTATTTACTGGATTTAGGAATGGCCAACAGGACTTGTGTTTCATTAAATTAGCTACTATCTGTTCACATATCTGTAAGGAAAATATACTACATGTAAATATTGACACACAAATGTCTAATTTCAAATTTATCATTTTTGATTGTGTTTTTTTTCCTTCTGTGTCTGCATTTCATCTACATGCATGTTTCTTCTGCTAAGTAACTGAAGAAAGTTATTGAATTAAGAAATGCAGTGGGTATAATATTTCAAAAACTTTACACCTCAAAAGCTCATTTCAGATATTCAGTACTTGTTTTTTGTTGGTGTGGTCAATAAGTGTTTCTCGTTTTTTTAAATAGGTTAGACCATTGGTTTTTAATCATTTGAATGGTTTACACTAGTGATTTTGGAGCACTTTATAGCTTGCTGTTCGCTGTGAGACAAGGCTTAGTGTTGAAGACCATACTTTGACCTATAATGGTTTACTTTTATAAATTGTGACTTGGATGGAAAGTTGTATCATTGTCACTCAAACCACATCTTCTTATAATTATCATAACAACTTACAGATAAATCAGATGGTGCTCGTCTCGATGTAGCTTTCTTTTCTTCTATAACTGGACTACTTTTTGCAGAGGTTTGCCCTTTCTTTGACCTTGATGAGCTTTGTTGTCTTGACTTCCTAGCAGCCTTTGATGGTGGTTGATCTTCCTCTGTATCAGAGTCCTCTGTTTTACCCTTTGATGGCCTCCCCCTTTTTCTTTTTCGAGATGAGGTTTCCTCTGATTCACTATCAGATTCAGAGTCCTCTTTATAAGTTTTTCTAGACCTATCTGACCTCCGTGAAGAAGACTTTGTTTCAGCTTCTGATTCATCTGAATCTTCTTTGCGTTTTCTAGAATTCCCGCCTCTCCTTCCACTAGCACGAGGCTCTTCACTTTCTTCCTCTGATTCTTCTGAGTCCTCTTGTTTTCTTCTTGCCGGTCGTCCACGTCTACTTTTAGATGGCGCTTCCTCTTCCGAGTCAGAACTATCTTGTTTTCGTCTTGCTGCCCGTCCACGTCTCCCTTTACTTGGAGCTTCTTCTTCTGAATCAGAGCTGTATTTATTTTGTTTTGAAGCACGGCCACGTCTTCCGCTTTTTGGAGCCTCGTCCTCCGACTCCTCATCTGAATTCTCTGTTGACCACTCCTTATAATTTTTTCTTTTAGGTGCGGCTGCAATTATAAATAACAATAATACAATAATTCATACAATTGTATTTCAAATAATAAATTACATTCTTCATTGACTTCCATACATAGTTTGTTGAAAATTCATTAACAATATGCATTTTAACCTTACTAATTTTTCCTTGATCAGCTTGACTAGACATTGGGCAAACTAAAACTTGCCATATGATATACAGTTGACCAAAAAACCATTCTTACTGAAGCATAACAGATTGTTTATTATTTGATGATTATTTGCTTCAAT
The DNA here is from genome assembly GCA_019925275.1 of Mytilus edulis. Lineage (NCBI taxonomy): Eukaryota > Metazoa > Mollusca > Bivalvia > Mytilida > Mytilidae > Mytilus > Mytilus edulis. The sequence continues at coordinate 40,597,882 of CM034351.1, forward strand.
AGAAGCCAAGAAAAGAGCACTGTCATTTTTAATGTATACAATGAGTGTTATAAAGTTACGAAATATCAGTAAACAGGAAGTGTCTGCAAAGGTGAAAATTGCTTAAAAGCTGCAACTCAACCTTATAAAGCTATATGTCAAACATAAATTATTCTCTTTGTCTTAATAAAATTGTAATCTTTCATTGGTTGCTATGACACACAACAGGAGCTGTGGTACATGTATGTTTAAACATATTTAATGCATACTCGTACCTCTTTTGTTTATGAGAGCATTTTTTTTCTGGGAGCGCCATCTAGAAGATCTTTTAATACCAAATTTACAGTCATTACATGACCAACTGCCTCTGTAAAAAAGAAATATTTTATTGTTATTTCATCAACCAGAACCAACAAGATGATTATCCAAAGGGAACCATGCTTTTATGCCTTATCAAATTCCCATGTTTAGTGAGCCGCAAAATAAGGTTCAAATCCAGTCATACCAACAGCACAAGGGACCTTTTTGCCAAAATTGTTCATATTTTATCTGTTATTGCATTTATCAATAAAATAAACATAATTTTGAGAGGCTTGAATATTACGGAGGGCACCAATTATTGTTGATTAAAAAAAAAAACCCCACTGATATTTGATTTTGTTGTTTTGCTAAAGTCTGCATACAAGCCTATAGATAATTTGCACTTTGTCGATTAGGGATACATTTTCACTCACATCAAAACATATTTCCACTTTAAGCAGAATTAGGTTAAAACAGCAGTCTGCTAAAGGGAACAAGACGACATAACTAGGGTCCCTTATCAAAAGATATGAAATTAACAAGAATGTGTCCCAATTACATGGGTCATGCCCCACTCGCACTATCATTTTCTATGTTCAGTGGACTGTGATATTGGGGTAAAAACTCTATTTTGGCATTAAAATTAGAAAGATCATATCATAGGGAACATGTGTACTTAGTTTCAAGTTGATTGGATTTCAACTTCATCAAAAACTACCTTGACCAAAAACTTTAACCTGAAGCGGGACAGACGAACAGAGGGATGGACGAATGGAGGCACAGACCAGACCTGCTATCGTAGGTGGGGCATAAAAATGACTTATGTTTACCTTGGTTCTCTCCTCAGAGGTGGATGATGACAGTCTAAATGATATGCTGATGGACATTCAGAACAGAATATTAGTCCCTCATCACCGCCACATTCAATACAATTCTTTTCATGTTTAATGTCGCCCTCTTCATCCTGTAATAATTACATTACATGTATGTAGCATTAAAATCAATAATTTTGAATGGCTTAAGCCAGAAAAATTATATGGGTGTTTCCTATTACATCTTTGAAAAAAATAGGGTAGGTAGGTAGGGATATTTTTTTTTTACCTTTTTTTTTTACATTGAGTCTATGGGAACGACATTCTGACATTGAAAATGACAACTGTTATTTTCGAGCTTTAAAAAATAGGGTGGGTTCCGTAATCTTTTTTTATTTGGCCTTACAACAATCCTGAGGCATTTCAATATCAAATTGAATTTCTGTATCAAACACAACAGCTATTACTTCACATCCTATATGTGACAATGTTAAAACAATGCAGAGAAAATAAACAAAAGCTTGACACATGTAATAATAAGAGAGGTGTACAACAGTTCACGAAACAGCAATCTCATGCAGTAATATGAGTGCTTCTGTTTATTATTTCATAGACATAGGGTTGTAAAAATGTTGATCGTGAGCACATTTTGGTGAACGCTTTTACATTCCAAATGAAATTATAAACGGAGAATTCAATTCTGAATTAAAAGATAAGTTACCAAAAGGATGGTAAATATTAGATATAATAAGGGAAACAAATCAATATTTCAGTTGTGATTTTATAAACACCAAAGTCAAAAATGAAAGTGCATAATAAATAAATTGTTCAACCCAATATATAAATTTTCATTAAACTTATAATTATTGCAAAATTCTAAAATAATGCAACCAACCACAATTTATAAATATGAGTGTTTCCCTTCACCTCATGCATTTAATTCTAGTACAACCCTTACCTTGCTTTTACCAGAGTAGTGAAGCAAGAGCAATATAATTTCAGAATCATTATTTTCTAAAATGCTTTTTTGACAATCTACCTGGAATGTGTCCACTAGTAAGAAATAGTTAACACGCAAACAACTTATTCCATAAAAAGTCAAACAAATCAACAAAATGTGATATTCTTCTTAATTTTTCTCCCAAAAAAAAATCCTTCATGGGTTTCTGCACTTAAAAATCTTCTACTATATCATGAATAATTTACCTCAGAATCTCCAGGCATTTCTTTTCCTTTCCTTCTCAGGTCTTTAGGCTAAAATAAACATAAACAAAGAAATGAATTCAGGTGTTGCAGTCATAAACATTTCACGCATGTTTTTTGTACTCAGACTCCGGAATGAGCCAATCAAAATACTGTATTTTATGCTTGGAGCACAAATTTTGTACTCCAATCACTGAACTGAGAGTTCAGAGAAGTGTATAAAACATAATTTTAAATTACTAACAATATGGATCGAAATAGACTACAATAAATTCTGCAATGTTTTTATCATTGAGAACAAGAATGTGTCTGTAATACACAGATGTCACTTGCACTCTCATTTTCTATGTTCAGTGGACCTTGAATTTGGGGACAAAAAAATAATTTGGGAGCTAAATTAGAAAGATCATATCATAGAGAACATGTGTACTACGTTTCAAGTTGATTGGACATCAAAAACTACCTTGACCAAAAACTTTAACCTGAAGCGGGACAGAGGGACATACAAACGGACAAGCTAACGAAGACCAGAAAACATAATGCCCCTCTTCTATTGTAGGTATGGCATAAAAATTGTAACTGGATAGTTTTCGTAAATACAAACTTGTATTTTTAAGTTTAATAGCATATTTGTAAATTAATATGAGGCAGGCATTACCTGTGAATGGGGACGCAGTTTGTTAAAATTATTTGTTTTGTAACTTAAATATTTGTTAAAAAAAGAAACGGAAATACCGTAAGGTTTCCGATTTTGGTTCTGTTGTTAGGGATTTTACTTGTGACGTTATTTAAGTTATGACGTCATGTTCAATGTAAACATAGAAACGCAATGCATCAGGTTACGTTTATTCATACCAAAGACAAAGAATGATTAAAAATGAAATATTGGTATTGTGTTCCTTGAGTTCCTATATTTTACTAGACTAATCAAAGTCTCACAACAACAAGACCGGAAGAAGGAAGTAGAGTTATGTGTTCTGCGCAGATCCGGAAGTTAAAAAACACGACAAAAAAAAAAAATCCCGATTTTGAGTTCATTAGCACAATGAAAAATTCGGAAAATTTTCCTGATTTTTTTTTTTTTTTTTTTTTTTTATTGAATTTTCTACTGTAATAGGGGACTTCGTCCCCATAATATTTAAGAAGAGGCTGTCACAATGACAGCAAACCGGATTTAACATTTATTTGTGTCCTGCCAATATCACAAGAACCATAACTGATGAACGGTGAAAGTGAAAATCGTCAATGTCAAATTTGACCTCCATTTTGTCATCAGTATCAACATATTAAAATTTGAAAAGCTTAGGTTGAATGGTTCATGAGTAAATGCAACAACATAATTGGAAACACCATTTTTCGATCTTTCAAGAACCATAACTCCTGAACAGTAAAAGTCAAAATCGACATTATTGAACTTGACCTCCATTTTGTCATCAGTAACAAGATATTAAAATTTGAAAAGCTTTGGTTGAACAGTTCATGAGTAAATGCACGGACACGACTGGAAAAGCCATTTTTCAATCTTTCAAGAACCATAACTCCTGAACGGTAAAAGTCAAAGTCGTCATTATTGAACTTGACCTCCATTTTGTCATCAGTAACAACATATTAAAATTTGGGAAGCTTTAGTTGAACAGTTCATGCGTAAATGCACGGATACGACTGGAAATGCCATTTTTCAATCTTTCAAGAACCATAACTCCTGAACGGTAAAAGTCAAAATCGTCATTATTAAACTTGACCTTCATTTTGATGTCAGTAACAACATATTAAAATTTGAAAAGCTTTGGTGGAACAGTTCATGAGTAAATGCACGGACACGACTGGAAAAGCCATTTTTCAATCTTTCAAGAACCATAACTCCTGAACGGTAAAAGTCAAAATCGTCATTATTGAACTTGACCTTCATTTTGATGTCAGTAACAACATATTAAAATTTTAAAAGCTTTGGTTGAACGGTTCATGAGTAAATGCACGGACAACATTTGGTTGCTGCCCGCCCGACCGCCCGCCGTACATCCCAAATCAATAACCGACATTTTTGTCACAAAAATAAAATCGGTTAAAAATCTTTCTTCATCCATTGATCAGCTATCACTGTACTTATATAACTATCGACAGTAATTTCTGATTCATACTCTAATGGACATACAGGGAAATACAATATACATGTTCCAAACTTCAGAGACAACAAGGGTTAAATTAAAAGTTTTTTTTTTATTTCTTTCAAAAACTGTTTAGAATGTAACTTAATAAATAAAATACCAAAACTTACCGCACATGCTGCACAGAACCAATCTTCTTCTGGTACCTCTAACAGAGCAGGACGTAAACAAAACATATGGAAAGGCTGGTTACATTCATCACACAACAATAACTTAGATTCATCAGTCTTCTTACGGCAAATTTTACATTTCTAGAACGAAAAAGGCTTTCTTATAGACAAACATGACTAAATTCGAATGCAAAATATATTTATGCAATTCTCAAAATTCTAAATTTCATTTCCTGCAGGACCAAATATGATTAACCAACAATTTTTTTTAGGAACAAACTTTTTTTTAAGTATCTTAGCAGATAGACCATATGAAAAAAAAATCAATAAATATTGAATCTGTGTCCAATAGTATCCACTTCAGGGTCACTCCACCCCAAAAAGAGACTTGCTTGGCATTGGTTAAAATATAAAATATGATCAAAATATTCATACTTTTCCATTTATTTTTTTGATGAAAATAGCGTAATAGATAAATAATTTACTTATCTTTTTCGATGTTCAAATAAAGTTAACATTCTGTATAAATCGAGAATATTTGCTATATTTGTGGTCTCCTTTTTAGAAAAATTAGTTCAAAGAATATTTATCCTATATGTTCCAAAGAGAACCGTATCCAAGGATTAAAGTTCTACAAGACATAGAAAAGAAGCTACATACCACATTTTCTGCGGATTTTTCCCACTTTATACAGGAGTCTAACATGCCCATCAGTACATGTAACCGTGACATGGTCGTACAACTCTTCACAGCCTCTCTCCAGTTAACAACTCCGGCAACTTCAATTTCTTCTTCTGTAAGGAAACAATACAAAATAACAGTATAATTTTTTCTGTCCAAGAACAAACACATTGGCAATTGTTTTACGTTTGTTCCATTTCATGTGTTTGATTTTATCAGGTTTTATGGACTTTTTTGGTTAATTTCTTTTGTACCACATATTCTGCAAATCTGCAGGAGCCATATACAACAATTTGTTTACATGTATTTATACTGTAAATTCACAATTTTTTCGAGTGCATTGTGATTTTTTAACAATAGATAAAATGAGATTAATTTAGCAATTTTAAGAGTTGCAGCATACTATCTCCTTTCTTTTTCCTGTTTGAATTATTTACATTAGTCAATTTGAGGCGCTTGATAGCTTGCTCAGACCTGTTTACCTACCATGATGTCTATGAGTAGAATTGTCAGTAGTTTTGCAATGTTGTCAGTAACACTCACGATTTCGCGGCACAAACCATCTAGGCGTGTTTGGGGGCATGCCCCCCCCCCCGAAAATTTT